>CM053029.1:571478984-571943984 GCA_028564925.1 Lithobates sylvaticus
AGGACTTCTAGTGTGTTAGTGGCATCACACAGAGCTCCTCTATTTTCTTTGCAGAAGCACCCATAGGACTTCTAGTGTGTTAGTGGCATCACACAGAGCTCCTATATATTCTTCTCAGCAGCACCCACAGGACTTCTAGTGTGTTAGTGGCATCACACAGAGCTCCTATATATTCTTCTCAGCAGCACCACAGGACTTCTAGTGTGTTAGTGGCATCACACAGAGCTCCTCTATTTTCTTTGCAGAAGCACCCATAGGACTTCTAGTGTGTTAGTGGCATCACACAGAGCTCCTATATATTCTTCTCAGCAGCACCCACAGGACTTCTAGTGTGTTAGTGGCATCACACAGAGCTCCTATATATTCTTCTCAGCAGCACCCACAGGACTTCTAGTGTGTTAGTGGCATCACACAGAGCTCCTCTATTTTCTTTGCAGAAGCACCCATAGGACTTCTAGTGTGTTAGTGGCATCACACAGAGCTCCTATATTTTCTTCTCATCGGATGACGATACCCAGCTTGAGGAATCTGGCAGTACAGTTCCACCAGCTGCAGCTTACTGCCAGGTTTGCTCTAGTGGTGAAGAGGGAGGGGATGATGAGGTCACTGACTCCACGTGGGTGCCTCAAGGGAGAGAGGATGAGGAGGAGGACGAGGAGGAGGAGGATGCGGCGTCACATGTCCAACGAGGCAGGATGCCCCCTGGAGGCCAGGTAGAGGCCAGCACAGCAACTGTACAACACCGCAGAGCTCCGCCTGTGCAGGGCGCTGCCTCTGCACGTTATCAGAAAAGTTCTTTGGTGTGGGCCTTTTTTGAGACGAGTGCAGCAGATCGCACCACTGCTATTTGCAATATTTGTCTCAAGCGTATCTCGCGTGGCCAAAACATCAGCCGCTTGGGCACGACAAGCATGACCAGACATATGGCGACCTGCCATGCAGCTCGTTGGCAGGCACACATAAAAGACCCACACCAAAGAACTAAGCGGACCTCTCCTTGCTCCTCCTCAGCTGGGATCTCCATCCCCACTACACCTTCAGTCCTCTCTGAAAGCTGCTCTGAGAGGACTGAAGGTGTAGAATTCGGTGTGTCACAACCAAGTACTTGCAGTACACCGACGTCCGAATGCAGCAGGCAAATTTCCCTGCCCCAGCTGCTGGACCGTAGAAAGAAGTACACTCCCAGCCATCCACATGCCCAGCGGTTGAATGCTAGCCTTGCTAAATTGCTAGCACTTCAACTGCTGCCTTTTCAGTTGGTAGACTCGGCCCCCTTCCGTGAGTTTGTTCAATGTGCGGTTCCTCAGTGGCAGGTTCCCAAACGCCACTTTTTCTCGCGGAAGGCGATTCCGTCTCTCTACCGGCATGTGGAGGGCAATGTCCATGCCTCGCTGGACAGGGCGGTCAGCGGTAAGGTGCATATTACCGCTGACTCATGGTCCAGCAGGCATGGACAGGGACGGTACCTTTCTTTCACGGCCCATTGGGTCACTCTATTGGCAGCTGGGAGGGATGCAGGACAAGGTGCAGTAGTGTTGGAGGTTGTTCCGCCACCACGCCTCCAAAACGCGACTACTGCTACTGGTTGTGACACACCTCTCTCCTCCACCCCCTCCTCTTCTTCTTCCTCCAGTGCTCTGTCCTTGGAACCAGCGGTGCTCCGTAGGCGTACAAGGGGCTACGCAAGTACGCAGGCAAAAAGATGCCATGCCGTGCTTGCGCTGGTGTGTTTGGGGGACAGGAGCCACACTGGGCCAGAGGTTCTGGCAGCTCTGCAGGGGCAGGCCGAGAGGTGGTTGACGCCACGTCAGCTTAAGCCAGGAATGGTCGTTTCTGACAATGGCACCAACCTCCTCTCCGCCCTGCGACAGGGGCAGCTCACCCATGTGCCCTGCATGGCTCACGTCCTCAACCTGGTGGTGCAGCGGTTCTTGGGCAGGTTCCCAGGCTTACAGGATGTCCTGAGGCAGGCCAGGAAAGTCTGTGTGCATTTCCGCCGATCTTATAATGCCAGTGCTCGGCTGACTGAGCTGCAAAAGGAGCTGAACCTGCCCAAGAACCGCCTAATATCTGACATGCCCACCAGGTGGAACTCAACGTTGGCCATGCTGCAGCGACTGCACACGCAGCAGAGGGCCATCAATGAGTACCTTTGCGACTACGGCACCAGGACAGGGTCAGGGGAGCTTGGGTTTTTTTCCCCACGTCAGTGGAGCATGATCAGGGATGCATGCACTGTCCTCTCACCATTTGAGGAGGCCACGAGGATGGTGAGCAGTGACAGTGCATGCATCAGTGACACTGTCCCTCTTGTCCACCTGTTGGAGCATACGCTGCGTGGGATAATGGACAGGGCACTTGAGGCAGAACAGAGGCAGGAAGAGGAGGACTTCCTTGCCTCTCAAGGCCCCCTTTATCCGGACAGTGTTCCTTCTGTCCCACCCATCACACAGGAAGAGGATGAGGAGGAGGAGGAGGAGGAGGAGGAGGAGGATTGTGTGAGCATGGAGGTGGAGCCTGGCACTCAGCATCAGCAGCAGCAGTCTTTTAGGGATGATGTACAGTCCCAACAAGCCAGTGGACTTGTACGTGGCTGGGAGGAGGTGGCTGGCGATCATGTCATCCTCAGTGACCCAGAAGACTCCGGACCGAATGCCTCAGCTAACCTACGCTGCATGGCCTCCCTGATCCTGCAAAGCCTGCGGAAGGATCCTCGTGTTCTTCGGATCAAGGAGAGGGACCATTACTGGCTGGCCACTCTCCTTGATCCGCGGTACAAGGGTAAGGTTGCGGACCTTATCTTGCCGTCGCAGAGGGAGCAGAGGATGAGACATCTCAGGGAGGCCTTGCAGAAAGGTCTGTGCAACGCGTTCCCAGAAACTGGGAGGCTACAAACTCCTGGTCCTGGGCGACGAGTTGCTGAGGCTTCGGTCAGTGGCAGAAGGAGCGGTGGGGAAGGTGGACGTCTGACCGATGCGTTCAGACAATTTTTTAGTCCGCAGCCCCAAGGTATGATCGGTTCCAGCAACCATCGCCAGCGTCTGATATACATGGTGCAGGAATACCTTGGGGCAAGGTCAGACTTGGACACCTTTCCCACCGAAAATCCTCTGGCTTACTGGGTCCTGAGGATGGATCACTGGCCAGAGCTTGCACAGTATGCAATTGAGCTACTGGCCTGTCCTGCCTCCAGCGTTCTTTCCGAACGCACATTCAGTGCTGCTGGAGGATTTGTGACTGATCATAGGGTGCGCCTGTCCACCGCCTCGGTTGATCGACTGACATTCATCAAAATGAATCAGTCTTGGATCACCACCAGCTACCAGGCACCTGAGGCGGATATAACCGAATAATTTTTAATGTCACATCCCTTCAAGACTGCCTATGCTGATGCTGAGTGACTGTCCTCTTATGTTCACTGACTATCCTCTTCCTCCTCCTCAATGATCCATGCCACAGCACCAGTGCCTAAGGCACAATTTTTCAGCCCCTGTTTAACAGGGGCGTGTACTTACAATTTTTTAAAAAAAAATGCTTCGCAACACGTGTGACTGCTGTGCTCCAAAGTACAGTCTCTGTGAGGGCCGTGTTGCAGTGTTGTGGCACCAGCACCAGTGCCTAAGGCACAATTTTTCAGCCCCTGTTTAACAGGGGCGTGTACTTACAATTTTTTAAAAAAATGCTTCGCAACACGTGTGACTGCTGTGCTCCAAGTACAGTCTCTGTGAGGGCCGTGTTGCAGTGTTGTGGCACCAGCACCAGTGCCTAAGGCACAATTTTTCAGCCCCTGTTTAACAGGGGCGTGTACTTACAATTTTTTAAAAAAAATGCTTCGCAACACGTGTGACTGCTGTGCTCCAAGTACAGTCTCTGTGAGGGCCGTGTTGCAGTGTTGTGGCACCAGCACCAGTGCCTAAGGCACAATTTTTCAGCCCCTGTTTAACAGGGGCGTGTACTTACAATTTTTTAAAAAAATGCTTCGCAACACGTGTGACTGCTGTGCTCCAAGTACAGTCTCTGTGAGGGCCGTGTTGCAGTGTTGTGGCACCAGCACCAGTGCCTAAGGCACAATTTTTCAGCCCCTGTTTAACAGGGGCGTGTACTTACAATTTTTTAAAAAAATGCTTCGCAACACGTGTGACTGCTGTGCTCCAAGTACAGTCTCTGTGAGGGGTTGCAGTGTTGTGGCACCAGCACCAGTGCCTAAGGCACAATTTTTCAGCCCCTGTTTAACAGGGGCGGGTAATTACAAATCTTGATCTAATAGTTCACAGCAGGGCCCATTCCTGCGCCCACCAAGAGTAACTATGAGGGCCTACAGTCTTGTGGCAACACCGTCCACCACCACCGCCAAAGGCCCAATTTTTCTGCCCTGTTCATCAGGTGCTTGCAATTACAAATCTTGATCTAATAACTCACAGCAGGGCCCATTCCTGCGCCCACCAAGAGTAACTGTGAGAGCTTACAGTCTTGTGGCAAAACCGTCCACCACCACCACCACCACCACCACCAAAGGCCCAATTTTTCTGCCCTGTTCAACAGGTGCATGCAATTATAAATCTTGATCCAATAACTCACAGCAGGGCCCATTCCTGTGACCACCAGTCTCGTGGCTACACCAACATCTAATAGGGCAAATTTCTGCAGAGTATATACGGCAGGCCCCTACTTTCAAACATCCAACTTACAAACGACTCCTACTTGCAAACGGAAAGAGAAAAACAGGAAGTGAGAGGAAATCTACCCCTAGGAAGGGAAATTCTATCCTGTTAGATTTATTTTGGGAAAAAAGTATCTCCTCTTTACTGATGCTTTATCACCAATCCTTGTTTCAATTAAAACCCCACTTTTCCAAAAACATTTGTCATTGGGACGGAAAGTGAGGTGACATGTTCTGAACAGATGTGCAAAGACAGCAAATGTTACAGGGGTGATAACCCCTCCCTATGTTCTCCAAAAAGCTTAAAAATAGATTTTTTTGGGATGGAGCTACACTTCATAATGTACCTGTTCAGATTCTACTTAAGATCAAACCTAAAGCCGCAAGTGGTTTTAAATGGCTTCTTTTTTTCCTTTACAAATGTCATTTTGTGCAAGGACAGTTCTAAACACGGGATGCCACTTCACAGGCATACTTTGGACACCCCCCAGGTACCATATTTAAAGGAAAATGTCACTTTTTTTTTTTCAATGTGATTAGTAGGGTAGTAGCCAAATGGGTAAATACGGTGAGTGACAGGGTGCTTGAGTATCTATAAGACTGTTGTTTGAGTTCAGAAAAAGTTAAAATGTATCCAGGACATTGCAGTTCCAGTTCTGAAAAGCTAGAAGACTCTACTCCTCAGCTCACTCCTTCAGTCTCCTCACGCATCACTAATTTACTAAGAGCCCTTTCACACTGGGGAGGGCAGGCATCGACGGTAAAGTGGCACTATTTTTAACGGCGCTTTACTGACGTTTTTGCAGTGCATTTCGTCTGCTAGTATACACTCCACTGTATACACCGCTCCTACAGCGACTCAAATATGCTGCTTGCAGGGCTTTTTTGAGCATTCTGCCAGCGCACCGCTCCTGAAGGCTTTCACACTGGAGTGACAAGATAGAGCCGCTTTACAGGCGCTTTACAGGCGCTTTGCAGGCGCTTTGCAGGCGCTATTTTTGTGCGCTATAGCTCCTGTAAAGTGCCTCAGTGTGAAAGGGGTCTAACAGACATATCAGTCTGGATATCACACCACTTCCTCATACTCAATATATCAAAAACTGAGCTCATAATTTTTTCTTCCCCTGATCTCGCTGGCAAGATCGATAGCACTACTATCAGCCCTTCTCCGCATGCCAAGGTTCTAGGTGTAATCCTCAAAAATGAACTATGCTTTCGGCACCATGTCCAATCACTGTCCATCTTGCCACCTCAACCTCTGCAACATCTCAAAAATATGCCCCCTTCTAACCAAGGACACCACAAAGCTCCTAATGGTCATCTCTTCCCTTGATTACTGCAACTCCCTTCTCATTGGATTACCTTTGCATATGTTATCCCCCCTTCAGTCCATCATGAATGCTGCTGCCAGGCTCATCCACCTAAAAAACAGCTTAGTGTCTGCTACATCTCTCTGCCAATCCCTCCATTGGCTTCAGCTCACCCAACCAATTCAATTCAAAAACAACAACTTAGAAAGCCATCCACAACTCAGCCCCCACCTACATCACAAAGCTAGTCTCAATATACCAACCAAATTGTTCTCTTCATTCCTGCCAAGACCTCCCCCTCTCGCCCTTATGTTGTAAAGCGATGGGCACTGATAGGCGGCACTGATAGGTGGCACTGATATGCAGCACTGATGGGCATTGATAGGCGCCACTGATGGGCACTGATGGGTGGCACTGATAGATTGCACTGATAGGCATCACTTATGGCACTGGCAGGCATTACTAATGGGCACTAATTGGCATATCCCTGGTGGTCTAGGGTGGCATACCTGTTGCGGTTCCTTTGTGGGCATCCCTGGTGGTCTTGGCAGCATCCCTGGTGGCCCTGGGCAGGCATCTGCGGGGGGCTGCCCTCAAACAATCAGCCCAGACCCCCCCATGTCAGAAGAGCCACCGATCGGCTCTCCTCTATGTGCATCTGTCAGAAGCGAGTGAGCACTGCTGGGCATTGATAGGCACCACTGATGGGCACTGATGGTCACTGATGGGTGGCACTGATAGGCATCACTGATGGCACTGACAGGCATTATTAATGGGCACTGATTGGCATATCCCTGGTGGTCTAGGGTGGCATACCTGTTGGGCTTCCTTTGTGGACATTCTTGGTGGTCTTGGCGGCATCCCTGGTGGTCCTGGGCAGGCATCCGCAGGGGGCTGCGCTCATAAACAATCAGCACAGACGCCCCCTGTCAGAAGAGCCACCAATCGGCTCTCCTCTACGTGTATCTGTCAGAAGCGAGTGAGGAAAAGGCAATAAACTTTTTACAGGAATCTGCCGCATCTGCTCCGGATGAGTGGAGATACATTCAAAAAACGCGTCGAGCTACATTGGATGCTACAGTGATATCTATTACGCTCTGATGATGTCATCAATACTAATTTAGTACAATTCTGTTTATACTATGCGATTATAGACATAGGTACCGGGTATGCCATCCAAGGCATTGCAGGTCATACTACTGCTCTATATACTATCTATTGCTTATGTATGCATCCTGGATTGATGCTTTTTACATACACCCTGATATTATTATGAACATATTTTGTGCCAAATAGATGTACATGTATGTATATAGATGAATATACTTTTTATCATATATTGTTGTGAATTTAATTAAATACTTTTCTACCTCTACCTCCGCACTTCAGCCACTTCATTTAAAGTCCCAACCTCCTTTTCAATTGTATCTGATATCAGGATGGAGGCGCTAACCTGTGCCTCATTTAAAGTCCCAAACTGTTTCTTATTTAACTTTTCTTAATCTTATTAAACGGCTCTTCCTGTTTACATCGAGATCAGCCGTGAGTGACACACCACATCACCAATCGCGTCATATGACGCCCAGTCAGGATAACTGAACCACTTCCCGGCGGTCATTCTGCTGTAGGCCAGGCGGGAAGTGGTTAATGCATTCCCTACCTTAAGGTAAAAAAAAAACCTTCAGTTTCTTCCCTCCTTCAGCTTCTTCCCTCCATCCCCTGCTTTCAGATTCTTCCCTCCTTCAGCTTCTTCCCTCCATCCCCTGCCTACTTACAAAGAAATAAAGGGTCTATAATTTTTATCATAGGTGTATTTTAAATGATAGAGACAAAAAAGTCTATAAATTAAGTTGCAGTTCAGTGAATATAATAAGCATTTGATCCCCAAGCAAAACATGACTTAGTACTTGGCGGTGAAACCCTTGTTGGCAAGCACAGAGGTAAGATGTTTCTTGTAGTTGGTGACCAGGTTTGCACACATCTCAGGAGGGATTTGGTCCACTCTTCTTTACAGATCTTCTCTAAATCCTTAAGGCTTCTTGGCTGTCTCTTGGGGCTGTTTCTCTGCTAAAGGTACAGGTTTACTATTTAAGTTACATAGTTAGCTAGGCCGAAAAAAGACACAAGTCCATCCATCTTAAGTCATTAAGGGGCCAATGGAGGGGGTCATGTATTGTAAAATCTTGGATGAGAACCTTCTTCCCTCAGCCAGAACACTAAATGTGGGTCGTTGATGGATCTTCCAGCATGACAATGACCCAAAAGATACCACCAAGGCAACAAAGGAGTGGCTCAAGAAGAAGCACATTAAGGTCATGGAGTGGCCTATCCAGTCTCCAGACCTTAATCCTATAGAACATTTATGGAGGGAGCTTAAACTTTGAGTTGCCAAGAGACATCCAAGAAACCTTAAGGATTTAGAGAAGATCTGTAAAGAAGAAGTGGACCAAAATCCCTCCTGAGATGTGTGCAAACCTGGTCACCAACTACAAGAAACGTCTTACCTGTGCTTGCCAAGAAGGGCTTATCCACCAGGTACTAAGTCATGTTTTGCTCTGGGATCAAATACTTATTATATTTACTGATTCACAACTTAATTTATAGCCCTTTTTTGTTATTTTTCAGGATTTTTGGTTGATATTCTGTCTCTATCATTTAAAATCCACCAATGATAAAAAATGATAGACCCTTCATTTCTTTGTAAGTGGGTAAACTTACAAAATCTGCAGGGGCTTAAACAATTATTTCCCCCCTGTATATACTGTATGTAGAGCAATTGTGAGGGCTGAGAACATCCAGTTGTTTTTTTTTGCACAGCGTCTGTGTGTTTTTTGTCTACTTCTGTAGTCTTACAACTAGTTTCAAAACTCTTTAGGAAGTTTTTGGATTGGCTTTTAAAGGTTTATACAGTCATTTTTATTTGAATGATTCAACTAAGCCAACTGCTTTGCCTTCCTTCTTAACATTTAAAAAGAAAATGTGGTGAAAAGGTCATATAAAGCTTCAATACATATAAACTTTATTGAATACAACAAACATAAATGTAATCTTGCGCTACGGACCCCTTTTACGTATTTTTCCCTTTCACTCACTCAATTTAAACTGTGAATATCTTGATGTGCAACTGAGGCTGAGGCTTTTATTCTCCTGCAGTATGCTAAAGGCAATGAAACATGAACGCAGCAGAACCGCTGTGCTTTAGTTATCCATTACCAATACAGCCTCTGATCCCCTGCAGATACAGGAATCGTACTAAAAAGCCATTTAATTATATTGCGAAAGCAATAAAAAAAAAGTGGACCCCAGGATGCTGCAGTGCCCCAGTTCCGTAACAGATCATCCCAGGCTTCCCGAGGTGGCAGAAAAATATAAATAAATAAAATGTCCAAAAAGCTTAAATTTATTGTATTTTTTTTCCTTTTGTGGTATTCTTTCAATTCTTACTTAGGCAACATGATTTTGAAATGACAAAGCATAGCTTAAAACTTTGTTCCCGTACATCAGGTTCACCACAGCTGGACACCGTAATCTCCTGTTGTACAAATTAGATTATTTAAAGTGTTCCATTGCTCTCACACTGTGGTAGGGGCTATGCTCTTGGCTACTGAATATTCATGAGAATGGAGGCCATCAATTCACTAACAACTAACGATCTCACTGAGGCATGAGACAGCACAGCAGCCATGTTGTACGCTTAATCGATGCTCATAAAATGATCATGTTTCGTTTATTAGGACCTTATCACAATAACATTAGAGTGAGCCCACCCCTACCCATAACACCACATTTAGGGGGATGATTAAATAAAGGGTAATTTCATATTGCTGGATAAATCAATCTGTGCTCATGTAAACCACCTCATTACGGGCTGAGTATGTGTAAATGTATAATTGGGTTTAAATACAGGAGCCACAATGAGAAAGGAAGAAAATTCCTGTAGATGTGAGATGACCATCTCTCAATCCAACTAGAACTTAAAGTGGTTCTAAAGTCAACCAACCCGCCCCACCCCATCTCTTGCAGATTTGGCTAAGTGCAGGCAAGTCTCGTTGGCTCCTGCTGTTGTCAATCAAATTCTGTAAGGAGGGATGGGGGGGGGGGGGGCTGAGCCATGCTGTGTGTGTCAATGAATGCACAGTCAGAAGCGAGCCAGTATGTGCGCCACCATGAGAAGCAGCTTCCTATGGTGGCACGTGGAGAAGTGGAGGAGCCAAGAGTGCCAGCAGAGAAAACCAAAAGAGAGGGGTTTGTGGCCGCTCTGTGTAATACCCTGGGCAGGTAAGTACCATATTTATATGGTACTTACCATATAAGTACACTTTGTGCAGGGACAGTTCTAAGCACGGGAAACATGCGCCCCTTCACAGGCATACTATACACACCCCCCAGGTACGAAATTTAAAGGAATATTACACTTTTATTGTTTCACATTAAGCATTATTAAAATGACTGCTCCTGAAAAAACGCCCGTTTTTAATACTTAATATTTAATACTTTTTTTTGCATTGATACATGTCCCCTGGGGCAGGACCCAGGTCCCCAAACACTTTTTATGACAATAACTTGCATATAAGCCTTTAAAATTAGCACTTTTGATTTTGAACGTTCGAGTCCCATAGACTTTAATAGGGTTCTAAAGTTCACACGAGCTTTAGGTCTGTTCGCAGGTTCTGGTGCGAACCGAACAGGGGGGTGTTCGGCTCATCCCTACTTCAGGCCTTAATGAATGTGAAGTTTCACTTTGCATTGAGTAACCAATCACTTTGGAAACTGGTCAGATGTCAATTTTTCTCCCATTTGATCCAGTAGCGGTGCTCTCCTTACTCCTTTACGATGGATGGACGTTTGCCTTTACACCCGGTATGGAGTCTTTATTATTTGAATTTCTGCTTGCGTGAGTGCACTATTATGTATCTGCCTCTGCTTTGGTCACCTGCTCAATGGGCACCTAACTACTTGAGGGAACATTTTAGCCATGCATATAAGGTTGCGGTGATCCCTGTAGAAGTCTGTGTGTATCATCCGATTATTACCAATAGCAGCTTAAATCCACATGGAGATTGGATGATGATGCACATAGTCCATGCATATAAGCCACATGTTTAAGCCAGAAATCTTCATGATTATGGGGAAAACAACAATATAATATAAATTTGAATCCCTTGTGTGCAACCGCAGGGAGAGTAGGCCTCAAATCCCACATGCGGTACATATGCGTCCATGGGGACCATGGTGGTATGTTTGCTGATAGTGGACAGCCGTGGTCATAAGGTTTGAGAATGACACACATATTCCTTTTCACAAAGTCTGCTGCTTCAGTGCTTTTAGATCTTTTGTCAGATGTTACTATGGTATACGGAAGAATAATTACAAGCATTTCATAAGTGTCAAAGGCTTTTATGACAATTACATTACGTTTATGCAACGAGTCATTATTTGCAGTGTTGACCCTTCTTTTTCAAGACCTCTGCAAATCGAGTTGGCATGCTGTCAGTCAACTTCTGGGCCACAATTTGACTGATGGCGGCCCATTATTACATAATCAATGCTTGGAGTTTGTCAGAATTTGTGTTTTTTTTTTCTTCACCTGCCTCTTGAGAATTGGACACAAGTTCTCAATTGGATTAAGGTCTGGGGAGTTTCCTGGCCATGGACCCAAAATGTCGATGTTTTGTTCCCCTAGCCACTTAGTTATCACTTTTGCCTTATGACAAGGTGCTACATCATGGTGGAAAAAGCATTGTTCCTCACCAAACTGTTCGTGGATGGTTGGGAGGAGCATTTGGAGGATGTTTTTGTACCATTCTTTATTCATGGCTGTGTTCTTAGGCAAAATTGAGAGTGAGCCCACTCCCTTTGAGAAGCAATCAAACACATGAATGGTCTCAGGATGCTTTACTGACTGATGGTAGTGCTTACCTTTTCTTCTCCAGACAAGTTTTTTACTGGAGCCCCAAACAATCAGAAAAGGGGATTTTTTTTATAGAAAATGCCTTTACCCCAGTTCTCAGTAGTCCAATTCCTATACTTTTCGTAGAATATAAGTCTATCCCTGATGTTTTTCCTGGAGAGAGTGGCTTCTTTGCTGCCCTTCTTGACACCAGGCCATCCTGCAAAAGTTTTCTCCTCACTGTGCGTGCCAATGTACACCTGCAAGCTCTGCACTGCTGGTGGTGCCCCGATCCTGCAGCTGAATCAACTTTAGGAGACGGTCCTGGCGCTTGTTGCACTTTCTTGGGGCGCCCTGGAGCCTTTTTCACAAATACAGTGGAAATGTTTTGGGATTAAGTTCACTTTCATGGCAAAGAGGGACTTTGCAATTCATTGCAATTCATCTGATCACTCTTCATAACATATATGCAAATTGCCATCGTAAATACTGAGGAAGCAGACTTTGTGAAAATTAATATTTGTGTAATTCTCAAACTTTTTGGCCATGGCTCCCGATCATGTGACTACTGTGACAGCCAATCGCAATGATCACATAACCAGCAAGTCTGTCCCACCTCTTGGAAATAAAACCCACCTAAAGAGTCACTGGTCGGGTTGAAATCAACTAATGGAATCAGGTAAAAAGGTCTAGAAAGGTTATTGAAAGAAAGGCAACCAAACTGAAGATGTTGACTTTTAGTGTTAGAAGATAAAAAACATGAACAAATCTGATTTAGTGAGATCAGAAAAATTGATATTTTCTTTTGGCCGATTTACTCTATACAAGGGCCAAAAGTCCACTGAAATGTATTGTATTCCAAATAGAAGACATTAGGCAGCTCTTCCACAGTAGCACAAGATACCTTTATTTTAGAAGCCACCTGCTTTGCCATTAGGTTGTGACCTTCCTTGAGGATATTCAAGTTTAAACCTAATTGGCAGATGTTTTGCAAACTAAAAAGTTCATTAGTATTCATATATGTTAAGGACTCCATAATTAAAACAGTAAAAGTGAATAAATATGCATTGGAATGAACGGGTCAAGAAATGCTTACCTGATCCTTTTTGTGCAGCTGATGAATTTATATTGATAGACACCTATTAATTTACGTAATATAACTGCATTAAAGCAGCCAAAAATTGCTAGAAGGCAGATGATTTTTTTGGTAGAGGAGGCTTAGGGGGATATTTATAAAGCAGTAAAGGTGACTTTCCCCAAATATTCACTGGTGGTGAATCAATCACTGTCATTTTAAAAGACATACACCAGGAAGATGTACCTGTCATGAATGATTGGTGAATGTCAGATTAACTGTTTTATAAATATAACCCTTAGTATATCTTTTCTTCCAAATAACTTCCTCTCCCTTTTTAATAGCAATCATTTTCTATATACATGGGGTTAATTTACTAAAACTGGAGGGTGCAACATCTGGTGCAGCTCTGCATAGAAACCAATCAGCTTCCAGGTTTAATTGTCAAAGCTTATTCAAACAAGCTGAAGTTAGAAGCTGATTGGCTACCATGCACAGCTGCACTGGATTTTGCCCTCTCCAGGTTTATTAAATACCCCATGATGTGTAGCACACACGCCCATGTCTTCCTATTCTGCTGACAATGCCCCTCCACATTGAGTGAAGAACTATCTTCCTAAACCCTTGCCACTATAGCCAAAGTAAAAAAAAAAAAATAAATCAGCTAGCGTTAAACATTCAAAAACTTATACAGGATGATTTACTAAAGACAAGAAGATGACCAGGCATACATGCTTACAATAAATGAATGAGGAATCCCAAAGAAATAAAGGGAAATACTTCCCAGTCCTTTCAACTATAGCATTTGTCCACTGGTTCACCACTAACTATAGGTGTTGTCATGGACGTCTGCACGGGAGAGCAAGGGGGGTCACAGTGGTGTTGCTATGGGGGTGGATCGCATCCGAGTGACACCCGTCAGATGTAGATGTAGCAGGTGCTGTCCAGCCTCCTCCCCCCATATGTGAAATGATCTCAGCAGCAGCACTGTGATAGGGGAGAGCTGCGAGCCACTGTCAGAATGTTTCCCACGCTCACCCCCCCCCTTTTTCATTTTGGTGTTCCGTCAGATTAGGCGATCGGCAGCATGGGAGAAGAGAAAGCTTCCTGCCTGCTCTTCTTCCCTCCCCATTGGCCACAGGGCCAATCAGAAGAAACTAGAGGGGCATCATTGGAAATGTAGTCCCGGAGATTGGTGGCCCAATTGTTTGCCACAGGGAGCAGGCTAAAGGCCCCAGCATGCACCCTACTGGGAAGGAAAAGAGGGAACCTGGAAAAAAAGCTCAGGGATTAAATGCTACACTGTAGCAGCTACAGGAGACATGAAAAAAAAAGAGAGGACTGTGCTGGGGGAACTAATGGCCCCAGCACCACCAGATAGAGCCACACTGTACTTGCACTACCAGAAAGAGCCATGCTGTACCTGCACCACCAGAGAGAGAGCCACACTGTACCTACACCACCAGAGAGAGCCATGCTGTACCCACACCACCAGAGATAGAGCCACTCTGTACCCTCACCAACAGAGAGAGCCACGCTGTACCCACACCACAAGAGAGAGAGCAATGCTGTACCCGCACCACCAGAGGGAGCCATGCTGTACCCGCACCACCAGAGAGAGCCATGCTGTACCTGCACCACCAGAGAGAGCCACGCTGTACCCACATCACCAGAGAGAGCCACGCTGTGCTGCGCCACCAGAGAGAGAGCGCCACGCTGCCCAGCACCGCCAGAGAGAGCCACGCTCTACCTACACCACCAGAGAGAGAGAGATACACTGTACCGCACCAGAGAGAAAGACTGAGCCACTGCCAGGGTACAGACATGCTAAACTACTGACCAGAGTCACCCGGGCAACCCAGAGAGAGCGAGTCCAGCCGGGGGATCACCACCAGCTTTACTGTTCAGCCTGTTAGGGGCCCTACTGCCTCACAGAAGATGTTCTATTGAACGAAACTACGTCAGGCAAGGCAAGGAATAGCGGTGACGTTGTATCACTCATGGAGAGTGTTTGACTGATGTGTTTCCGATATGCCTGGGTAACTAATCTTTGCTGTAAGTAGATCAGATATTAAACTCTTGTGCTTTGTATTGAATGTTGCGCAATGAGTTTATTTCCTCTTTTTTCTGGCTTATTTTATGATCGGGTCTGAGGCTCCTATGAGACCGTATATGCATCACTGGTGTCCCTCAACAGGCTGAACAGTTTTGCTGGTGCATACCTGAAGTGAGGGTTGATTACTCACTAATGCGTATACAGGCCTTGAAAGGTCTTATTATATGGTAAGAAGATATTTTTTGCCTTATCTATCCCTTGGGGAGCAGAAGGTGGCACACCTTTTGATAATTGGAAGGACACTACCCTTTTTTCACCTAAGGACTTTTGTTGGTGTTTTGGACATTTACATCACTAAAACATATATTTACATTTTTTTGGATCACGTGGTGGACTTTATAAAAATATTTTTTCTTTTATCCTCTGTCATTAACACGCAAAGGGAGGTTTATATCATAATATATAACAATTGTGACAGCACAACACTTTCTTTATTTATTTTTTGGCAAAGCTTAATTGATCAAGCTGAAGTTAGAAGCTGGCTACCATGCACAGCTGTACCAGATTGTGCGCTCTCCAGTTTTAGTAAATCAACCCCAGTGGGTCTAAGGAGGTATCTAATTGTATAAAATGGTATTTGTAACAAAACAAGCTGCAATATAATGAATTGTCATTATTGGTTCAGTTATACTTTAAACAGGACACTAGCGGTTCAACAGGTGCGTTCATTCATTCAGTTAGTGATCTGCTACATATCCGCTGGCTTTTCTCCTGGAAGACTAATATATGTTCATAAGCAGGTCAGTAGGCATGGAGAAGGATCCCATCTGTGTTGCCTAAGCTACTCTATGTCTGCGTTCAGGGAACGTCTATGAGATAAACAGAAGCAGGGCCAGCCTAGGCCGATCAGGTGGAAAGCAATCAATAGTTGCTACCAATGTCTCAAAAACAAAGTGGAAACACACTATAAACAGGCTTGTAAATGATCTCAAGAGAGTTTTAAGTGTTAGGACTTAATGCAGACTTGTGAGAGGAGGTCAGAGGACAGCTATGAATAAACTCCAGAAGTATGTGAAAGTCTTACCAGTTAATTACTCAACTCCTTCATAGCAACTAAAAGGCAGCTCGAGCTGCAGGAAGGATACAAAATGTCAAAGTGCCACAGCAATGAGTGAAAATAAAAACAACGCAGCCTGGGTTACAAATATGTTGGTGATAATGACAAACAGAACTGCATTAGAAAAACTGAATTAACAGATACTGAAAAATGAAACATACTCATTACTTTTTTAATTGAGTTTTATGTAATAGTTTGTCTTTGTACAAGTAAAATACCAATAGTCAACATTTATTGCAAAATCTTGCATTTCTTTTTAAGGTAAGTTTCTAGTATTTAATAAAGTGTATCTAAACCCTTAAAGGAGAAGTCCTGCATGAGCTTGTTTGGTAAACATGTGTGATTTGATTCGTAACAAATAGATTTTCGTAAGAATTTGTTAGTATTTGTACATTTGGATCAATTCGAACATCCGAATAGCTGAAAGAACCAAAATATGAAAATTCCAAAATTACGAATAAGCAAAATAACAAACACGTGAAAATACAAATTTACGAACGGACAAACTTACGAAAATAAATTTTCAATTAGAAATTCTCAATTAGAATTCTACATATTTTTGGTAAAAAAAAATCGCAATTAGCGATTATTGATTTGTTTGCGCAAAAGTTATAGCGTTTACAAAATAGGGGATAGTTTTATAGCATTTTTATTAATATTTATTTTTTTACTAATAATGGCGGCGATCAGCGATTTTTATTGTGACTGCGACATTATGGCGGACACATCGGACATTTTTGACACATTTTTGGGACCATTGTCATTTATACAGAAATAAGTGCTATTTAAATAGCACTGATTCCTATGTAAATGACAGTGGCAGTGAAGGAGTTAACCACTAGGGGGCGGGGAGGAGTTAGTGTGACGTGTTGTGTTTTTTTTACAGTAGGGGGCGTGGCTGTATGTCTGACATCATTGATCGGCTTTCCCGATGACAGGGAACAGCCAATCAATGACAGGCAGAGTAGGAATCGCGGGGAGAGGTTTGTTTACACATACCTCTCCCGTTCTTCAGCTCTGTGACCCGATCGCGGGACACCAGCGGCGATCGGGTCCGCTGGTCCCACGGCCGTGGTCACGGAGCTCCCGACCGGGTCACGCGACCCCACGGCTAGGCAATTAAAGGGGACGTATATATACGTCCTTTTGCCTAGCCGTGCCATTCTGTAGACATATATCTACAGTAGGCGGTCGGGAAGCGGTTAATATGGTCTTAAAAGCAGAATTTTTTTTTTTTTTCACCTTAATGCATTCTATGCAATAAGGTAAACAATCTTCTGGGTGCAGCCTTCTCCTGAGCCCCATCTCGATCCAGCGATGTGCATGGAACAAACGGGTCTTTCTTTCTCTCCTCATCGGCTCGTGCAGCAGTGGGAGCCATTGGCTCCTGATGTTGTCAATCACATCCAGTGAGCCAATGAGGAGAGAACAGGGGCGGGGCAGGGCTGCGATGTGTGTGTGAACGCACAATGTCCACTCACAGAAGCACGGCTCGGGAGAGAGCCTGCTCAAGTGACCCAACAGCATGATGTTTGCTTTTGGGGACATTTGGCAGGTGGGAGGAGCCAGGACCACCAGCAGGGGACCCAAAAAGAAGAGGATCGGGGGCTGCTCTGTTCATTTTAAAAAAGCTTAAAAAAAACAAGCCTTTAGTATTACTTGAAGCTGACCATACACTGTGCGCATTTCACATTTTCCAAAATTTGATCAGTGGGTGGCCCTGTCACTACCCTCCCATATAACATTCTTTGATTAAAAATTGGAAGGAGTGGGGTAGAAGGTTGTCAGTTGGTCAACTGTCAAAATACAATATCTGCAGTACAAGATTCGTCCATCTGCACTGCATACCATGCATAGAGGAATCTGTTAGCATTTTTGATTTTGCTCATACTGTAAGATGAATGAAAAAAGTTTATAAATATATAAACAGTATAGAAAATAAAGAAAATAATTTGTTTGGACCAGCACACTGTGAGCTGGAGCCAGATGCTGGTCAGGCATCTGGGTGGATCCCGACATTATTGTCAGGATCCCTGCAGATCCTGGACCATCTCTATGATGTTAGCCGACAGCGGGCTTTAGGTCACAGGAATGCAGAACGGAATGCATTCCTATGGCCCACAGGAGAAGTATGGCCAAAAGAGCAATGACCTTACTTCTCCTTTAAAGACAAGAATCATTTTCAAATCATATTATTACTGCCTACTTTTTTGTTGATTAGAAATCCTGTTTATGAATTTTGCATTTCAGTAATGCAATTTGTGCGTTTGTACTTTAAAATATGCTGAGTGTACCCGAGATCAACTGAATACTGAAAAAGGGATAAATAATGCGAATGAAATGTTCTATCCATGCATTTGCATATTTTGTGTGGTCACATAAATATAACTAATATATATACTGGCCAAATAGTTTTTATGAAACTCTCTAAACAGCAATTTAATTGAAACAACATAAACGAAGATAAAGTATAATGTATAATATATTTGGAAACTAGTTAAAGTTTAGTGGTACCACTAAATTTAGCAGGGCAGAATATCATGTAAATATTTTTACAGAAAAGCTCCGTTATTGAGGTCCTCAAAGTAAGTAATAAAATTGTCTTTTATATAATCTGTATTATTAAACTATATTGTGTTTTCTGATAAAAAAAGAAAAAAAAACTACCGTATTTATCGGCGTACAACACGCGCCGGCGCATAACACGCACCCCAAGTTTAGGAGGGAATTTTAAGGAAAAAAACTTTTAGGGGGGAATTTTAAGGAAAAAAACTTTTAGGAGGGAATTTTAAGGAAAAAAACTTACATTTAAATGCCCATCAATGCAGCCTTATCAGTGTCCATCTGCAGCCTTGTCCAGTGTCAGTGTAGCCTTGTCAGTGTAGCCTTGCCCCAGTGTCATTTGCAGACATGACAGTGTAGCCTTGCCCCAGTGTCATTGCTCCAGTGTCATTGCTCCAGTGTCATTGCAGCTTTCCAGTTTAAAAATGGCGCTGCCGAGATACAGAGCTGGATGTCCTGTGTATCTCGGCGGCGCTCAGTGGCTCTCCTCTGGTCTCGGCCACTCTCGACGGCTCTCGGCTCCTCTTGCAGTCCCGAGTGACTGGGCGTGACTGTGAGCGGAGCCGAGAGCTACCGAGATCATAGCCGAATGTACTCGGTTAGACTCGGCTCCGCTCACAGTCCCGCCCAGTGCCTGTGTTATGTCCATCATAGGGCCGGACTGGGCGTCACTGTGAGCAGAGCTGAGAGTAGTCGAGAGTAGCTGAGAGCCGCCGAGATCATAGGCGAGTGTACTCGGCTAGACTCGGCTTTGTTCACAGTCACGCCCAGTCCCTGTGTTATGTCCATCATAGGGCGGGACTGGGCGTGATCTCACCGGCTCGCTCCTCCACTCACAATCAGCGGGGGATTGGCGTATAACACGCACCCACGATTTTCCCACGATTTTAAATAGGGCGGATCGGATGTCAACTGACATGTCACCGCGACATCTGTCACTCCATAGAGCTGTATGGAGCAACCGTTCAGGTCCGCTAAAAAAACTGACAGGCGGATTTGAACGATCCACATGTGTGAAAGGGCCCTTTCAGCTCATCAGTTTAGAGTTAGCTAGTAGCTCTTGTGCTGTTGTTCTCACTCTGACGTTCACGGTGATATGTCACACGTGTGGTGCGTCTGCAGTTTACATGCACATGCACACCCTGGGCTTGCATTTGTATTTGCGCCAGTGTGCGTGGCTATGGGGGTTTTCGGCATTTTTTTAAAATAATTTTAATATATATATATATATATATATATATATATTTTTTTTTTTTTTTTTTTTTTTTTACATGATTGCTATCACAAGGGCTTAATACATTAGGCAGGTGACATGTATTCCTTATGGAGACATCAGGGGTCTAATATTATTTTTATTATTCATAATTTGTATAGCACCAACAGTTTGCACAGCGCTTTACAAAGTAGAGGGGGGACAGCAAAATTACAGTACAATAAAGTAGGGATCTCCCCTGTCCTTCACACCAGCTAACCAAGCACAGATTGGCTTTAGTTAGAAGTATCCCCTGGCTGTACTGGCCAGGAAAGGGTGCATCTGAAACCGGAAGTGACATCACTTCCGGTTTCACTGTTTGCAAGTGAGATTGAGGAATGGATTTGTCTTGATCTCACTGCAATCTCTTTCCCCATCCAGCAGATGTGTCCCCGAGCTCCGGTGAGTGCAGGACAGCCCGGGTACCATGGGAGGTAGGCGGGAGAGGGGGGGTGGCACCATGCGGCTGGCTCTGTAAAAGTGGTCGGCCGCTATACACTATAGAGCTATCACATCACTTTTAATTTGAAGCCGGTCGCCGGCTGAACAAAACCCACAGAGGCTGATGGCTGCTGTTGCTTGTGATTAAGGGTTCATTCTTTGGGCGTATATATATATTACATCCAAAGAGTTCAATTGGATAACATAACGAATGAATCCGAAGTTAATTTTGTTCCATTCTTTTAGATGCACGTGACTCCAGTCAATATCGTCCAATCAGCTCATACCATTTCTCTTTGAGGGTTGGACTAGCAGGGATGACTCAGAATACATAAGTAATCTCCCAAAAAATGTAATTAACACATTAAAACGAATATAGCCAATCGTTCGAAACTTCTGAAAATACAAATCAATTCGGAAAAAACAAATATATGAAATGAATCCAAATATACAAAATCAATTTGGGTATACAAAAGGAATCAGAATATATAAAATGAACCAGAATATATGAAACAAATTCCAAAAACGAATCATTTTAACATAACGAATATGATGAAACAAAATGATTGTTTTCATCATGCACGTCTCTATCCATTAGGGGAGAAAAAGTAATCTAGTAAATCTAGTAATCTAGTAAAAGTAAAAAAGTAACCAAATTTTGTTGAGTATTTATAAAAAAATAAATACAAATCCAACATTGAGGGACACCTACTAGCAAATATATGTAGTCATAGGACACGCCCCCTGCCACACCCCCTTAAAGGAGAATTAACCAAAAAAAGGTTAAATAAATCCACCAGGGCTTTTTTTTACCACTACTATTCCTTTATATTGACTTTTAAAATTTACAAGTGTAGCCATTTAGAATTTGGATGACATTTTTTGCACTGGGAAACACTTTTTGAAAGATAAAAAGTGCATTTTATTTACAACTATATAGATCAGACCAAAATGAGGGGGGGAGAGGGACAGAGGGACATTGCTCCAAATCAGGGTCAGTCCCTCAAAATCAGGGACAGTTAGGAGCTATGCAAATCTGTTTGAATGTGACAAACACTCCCACAGCCGCCATATTTTTTCTATTTCCTGATCACCTGTGCCATCTAGTGGCCATAATGAAGTGTTTTTCTGAAATACCACAATAGGGAAAAATGCTACCACTAGATGACCCTGATTCCTAGTTCTAACCTTTGTTCTAGATGCATCCACAACAATTCCACCTATGCTGACAGTTATTTTTTCATTTTCTTTTTTTTTCTTTTTTTTTGTTTAAAGGCTTGGATGTCTTTAAATTACAGAACAGGAAAATATGCACCCAATACTTACAGCTCTCCTGCCTTGATTGAGTCTATTACGAAGCATTTGGAGATGCCCATTATCGTTAATTTAAATGTAACTTCAATTGCAAATATAGTTTTCTTTTGCTAAGGCTCTGAAATAGAGCCAGCAAACTTAAGTCTCTCTGCTATCATCTGAAAAACGTTTCCAGGATTTATTTCCACAAGTTACAGAGCTGTTTAATCTGCAAAGAAGATAACACTGAATTCCTTCCCACATTTAATAACATCTATGAGCTGCTGGCAGGTCTGCAGAGTTATTCATTTTCAACACATGGGTGACTAGATTTGGACTTTTATCTATAGCGGCCACAAATCATGTTCCTCCACAAACTCTACAATAAATCCAGAGGCCATGGTAATTTTTGATCACCTAGGTAGCCTTAAAATAGTAAAAGAATAAATAAATAACCCTAACTGAATTCTAAAAAGTGCATCAAACACTTGATAGGGTATTTCTGTAGATACCCTATGTATATGCTTTCCAAGTGCTGGAAGTAGCTTAAGAGACAAATATATCAATTTACAGATTTTTTTACTTTTTTTTACCACCACTTGCCATCCAGGCCAATTCTGACATTTCTCTCGTACATGTAAAATCCATAATTTTTTTGCTACAAAATTACATAGAACCCCCAAAAATTATACATGTTTTTTTTATCAAAGACCCTAGAGAATACAATGGCGGTCTTAGCTACTTTTTACCTCGCACAGTATTTGCACAGCAATTTTTCGAACACGTTTTTTTTTTTTTTTTCATGCCTTAAAAAAAAAAAAAACATTAACGTTAGCCCAACTTTTTTGCATAATGTGACAGATGAACTTACGCCGAGTAAATAGATACCTAACATGTCACGCTTCAAAATTGAACACGCTTGTGGAATGGCCCCAAACTTCGGTACTTAAAGAGGGAGAATGCCGTATCTAAACAAATGGAACGTAATGAATTAATAATAATAAATAACAATAATAATAATAAAAATGTTTTATTATTATTATTTATTATTAATTTGTTCCGTTCCATTTGTTTAGATGCGGCATTTGTTATTTCGGATATTTCCTAACTTCGGATAAATTCGTATTCGTCACGTTCACTAACAGCCAAATTTAAAGGAAATTCCAATACCTATAATTTAATAGTTATTTATTATTAGTTAGTTAGTTATTCTTTAGAATTTTCAGATTTTTGCTCTTTCAAATTTTCTGATTTTCTTTCTTATTTTCGGATCTTTGAATTTACGAATTTATGAATTGCAATCATAACGAAAGACCCAAACAACGAGAAAAAAAAAAAAGGCGAATGAAACAAAAACAAACACATTTTTTGGCAGTGCACATGTCTAATGCGCACACAGCGCACCTTAGCTGCACTGACTTTGTGCTGTGTGGACCGGCACTCAATCAACCAGGTATATTAGGGAGCCCCCTTAGACCCCCACACATGACATGAGCATGACATTTACAGACGACTTTACAATTTACACTCAATCCCCCATACAGCCCAGTGATCTCCATGGCCATAGGGAGGGGAGGACAGAGTGGCCGGACTGGGACTCATCTGTGACTTGCAGACAGTCTGGCCTGGGTGATCTCTCTCTGGTTGGCCTGGCTGGCTCTAAAAAAAGGGGTGGTGGCGCGGTTGTGTCCCTGTTGTCTGTCCACTCCAGCAGTGTGCCCGGCGGGCGGCAGGTAATGGCTATGCTCCGGTCACGGTGCTGTGGTGTCTTTGGCTCCACCTCCTTATCTCACCTGCCATCCCCAGAGCCTGTCTGTAGCCGGCCCATGCGGGCGGTAATCTCAGCTGAGCAATGCGATCCCTCGCCTGGCTGAGAGGATGTAGAGGTGCCAGCTGGGTGGGTGAGCGAGGTAATCAATCTCTGGAGCCCAAAAGGGGCTCTTCAATTAGGTGAATTAGGTGGCCGCGAGGCCTAAGGCGACCGCCTAATTTGACTAATTGCCTCTGCCGCCCTTCTCAAAGTGCCGCCTAGGTCCAATGGACCCAGCGGGACCCATGGTAAGGCCGGCCTTGCTACAGATTCAATAAAAGCAGAATTGTTTTAATGGCTGCCAAAGTTAAATAAATGTTTAGATACAAACATAAACATCTGAAAATTAAGAGGGGTTATCAAAGTAACACTACACTGTGGTTTGAAAAAAATATATCATCAAGTGCATATTCTTTAAGGGTAACGCCACTTTTGTGGAAAATAAAATAAAAATAAATAAAAAATAAAAATAATATAGCATATATACAATTGCTAAAAATTACCTTTCCATTTCCATCTGTAGCATTGACATTTTCTATAAATTTGATGTAATACAACCTGTACAACTATGCACAGAACTTCCCCAGGAATGTAATTTCTGCATCCAATCTGACAGAGCTTAAGCTATTTTGCAAACAAGAATGTGCAAAAATGTTACTCTAGATGGGCAAAGTAACATGACAAAATAAAATGAAAAAACATTTGTGTTTTTGGTTGTAACAAATTTCAATGGGTATGAATACTTTTTCAAGGCACTGTATTTGACAAATGTCAGAATTGGCCCAGTTTTGAGGTGGTTAAAGCGGTGTTTTGGACAAAAATAAATTAAAAGTCAGCAGCTACACATACTGCAGCGGCTGGCTTTTAACAATAGAACACTTACCTGTCCTGGAGTCCAGCGATGTTGACACCGCAGCTGATCAGCTGTCGGGTGCTGCTGCCTCCATTGCAGGTAAGGGTACCCAGCAGTGTAGCCTTACGGCTTCATGCTGGGAACCCTACTGTGAATGCGCAAGGCTCCACTCCTCTCTCCTACTGGCCCAGCGACAGGAAGAGGGAGGAGGAGGGAGCCCCGCGGTGATGTCACGGGCCACGGCCCAGACTCCCAGAAGTGGGAACAGGATACCTGTCAAAGACAGGTATCCTGTCCCCCTCCCCCCTCCCCCCGAAAGGAGCCAATTGTGGCACCGGAGCGGGAGAGGAGACAAATGAGTGGAAGTTCCACTTTTGGGTGGAACTCTGCTTTAAGCAGACAGTATGGGGAGAGTTCCTGCTGTGCACCAAAAAGTAGTCAGGATGATGGATGCAATGGGGTTTGTTGGGTTGTGAAAAGTGTTGTCACTTTAAATGGCCATATATCACAGTATAAAAGCAGGTGGATGGCAAGAGTATATAAATTAGCTAAAATAATTTGGCAAGGAAAACAGGTCCTATAAACGTGCCTCAGTTGTGTATTTACCCATTTGGCTAAAGCTGCACTTATCGGTCACTTTGTTTGCATTCATAAATCAGCCAAATTTATCTGTATTGATCCCTACAGCTTTGTCACTGAAATAGATAATGTAGAGCCACAGTCTGTTTAGTCAAACCTTTTTTTTATTTATTTACATACACCGTGTTACTCTAATGCCCTTAAATTCCAGAACACTGGCTATTATGATCGTTCTTTTATATACTTCACCCAAATGGGACTGTGTTGTACATCTGTTTTGACTCTGGGCTTAAAGGTAATTAATCATTTAAAAAGCAAGTGCAAGCCACAGACAGAAAGCACCAGAGCAGAGCCTACTGGAAGAATATTTCTTATCCAGAGCGCCATATCATTAATACAAACGCACCGGACTGTCAGTTTGCCGGGTCAGCATTTTTTTTTTTTTTGGTCATGTATCATTTTTACTTGAAATCGTTAGGCTGTAACTCATGTGGAGCCAAAGATCTGTTTGAAGGAAGCAACTTTTTAAGTGACTATTAATTTGCCATTTTGCACATGAACCATGTTGCTCTATAATATGGTAACTCTGAATCTAAGAACTTCATCAAAATATTATCTAGAGGAGGTTGTTAACCACTTCAATACCGCGTCATTGTCATATGACGCCCACAAGGTGGATCTACCATCCTGGGTGGGCGTCATATGACGTCCTCGCATTCCCGGCCGCCTGGGGGGCGCGCACGCGCCGATGCCGGTGCGCGCGCGCGCGCGCGCGGCATCGCTCGGAACCCGGTGCGATGTCCGCCGGGCACCCGCGATTGCCCGTTAAAACAACGGGACCGTGCGGGACCGTGGAGCTGTGTGTGTAAACACACAGCTCCACGTCCTGTCAGCGGAGAGGAGACCGATCGTGTGATCAGTACGGAGGAACACATGATCGGTCTCCTCCCCTTGAGTCCCCTCCCCCCACAGTTAGAATCACTCCTATTAGGGAACACATTAACCCCTGCAGCGCCCCCTAGTGTTAACCCCTTCCCTGCCAGTCACATTTACACAGTAATCATTGCAATTTTATAGCAACGATCGCTGTGTAAATGTGAATGGTTCCAAAAATGTGTCAAAAGTGTCCGAAGTGTCCGCCGCAATGTCGCAGTCACGAAAAAAAAAATCGCAGATCACCGCCATTACTAGTAAAAAAATAAAAAATTCAATAAATCTATCCCCTATTTTGTAGACGCTATAACTTTTGCGCAAACCGATCAATATACGCTTATTGCGATTTTTTTTACCAAAAATATGTAGAAGAATACGTATCGGCCTAAACTGAGGAAAAAAATAGTTTTTTTAAAAAAAAATTGGGATATTTATTATAGCAAAAAGTAAAAAATATTGTTTTTTTTTCAAAATTGTCGCTCTTCTTTTGTTTATAGCGCAAAAAATAAAAACCGCAGAGGTGATCAAATACCACCAAAAGAAAGCTCTATTTGTGGGAAAAAAAGGACGTCAATTTTGTTTGGGTTTAACGTAGCACGACCACGCAAATGTTAGTTAAAGCGACGCAGTGCCGAATCGCAAAAAGTGCTCTGGTAAGGAAGGGTGTTTAAAAGCCCTGTATTGAAGTGGTTAATATAGCATAATACTGTTGTTTTATTATAGAGCATTTTTAATGCATTGGCAACTGAAGCCAATTTGGTATAATGTTGTAGCTGTCAACTTATTTGGTTGCCCTCATAAATTCTTGAAGGGCAACATGCAGTATTCTGATTTAGTAATTTAAGTGATCCACAAGAACAATTATGTAAATTGCCACCATCCATTGGTAATGTATGAAATAACCTCAAAAAGTGGGATTTTTTTCCAGAAATTTGGCCATTCGAGAGGGTATGATAAAGGATAGATCCAATTTTTTTTCTTTTTCCTTGTTTTTGTATCTGTAAATGTGTATGTATTTTTTTTTTTTTTTATGTTTTATATTCATGCATTGGAAATGATATGGAAGAATTTGTATGTTTCTAATAATTTAATAAAAAATTATTTAAATAGAAAAAAAAAAAGTTGGATTTTATGGGCAATAGTTTCCTAAATATATATTTAGGAAACTTCACATATAGAAAATGTAATTTATTATAGAAAAATTGTATTAAAAAAATCTCATGGTGATAATACAAAGCATCATAAGGATAGCATTATCAACATTGCACAATGTATGAATAAAATTGAATGAATAAAATTTGCAAACATTGCCCATTTGGCTGTTTGAACCATGAAGTGGCAATCCCAATCTACTTGCTGTTCCCTTAAAACGTTGGTTCTACCAAGGAATGCTGCAGAGAGGGATATCCAGCTGAAGCCAATATGGTATAATGTTGTAGCTGTCAACTTATTTTGTTGCTTTCATAAATTCTTGGTGTTTTAATTTTGGCATCTTGAAGGGCAACATGCAGTATTCTGAAATTCCAATGCAAACCAGTGGCATAGGAAGATAAGTAGTTGGATTAGCAGATAAAACCAAGCTGCAGGGGCCCAGATAGTATCCCCTCTCACCGGTGCCAGTAGTCTGTAGAGAGCTCTTGTCCTTCTATTTTCTTACCTATCAAGTATGGGAGCTACTCCTCTTGCCCAAAGCATGATGATTTAATATTATTATTATGTGATTATCTTTTTGCCAAGCCAGTGCTCCCTGATAAAGTGCTACCAGGACATTGTGCCTCACTACCTGCCCTGCATTACTCTGATTCTCTAAGCAAAGTCCTTGGTCTTGCATCCAATTTCAGTAATTTCCCCCCATAATTGTACCCATTCACACCAAGTTTATATTTTTGATTTGCATCACATTTTCTAATATTGATAGGCCCGGCTGTTCTTAATTCTTGCTTCTGAGCTTTTCACTGTCATCATATCATTTCACATACATACTGTCCAATGAGAGCGCCAAACAAACATCCAAGAGCCTAAGGTTTTTATCGACTTACTGTTCCTTCACTATTTATAAATGTGGTTATAACAGGATCATGACTGCAGCTACAATCATAATCCTGGTATTGTTTTTAGATTATATTTAATTATCTTTTATGTAAAAGTAATCTGAGTGGCCATACAGCCAATGGATTACTTATACAGGTGACGGAAGGGCCCACCCCCCTCCTGCTACTGTCGCTGTCGACCGGCAGCATCTGGTTCCTGGGACACAGTGAGTGGAACTGATGTTGTTCTGCCCACTGTATGATGTCAGAAACCAGAAGCGATGAGGATTTCATCACTTCCGGTTTCGTTTTGAAGTAAACAAGACCTTATCAGCTTGAGTGGCCTTTAGATCAGATTGCAGTGCCCCATTGTTTTTGTTTTTATGGTGTAATTCTAAATTATTACACAACAATCCTAAATGACCAGCAGTGAAAAGGGGAAGCCATCCTAAAGTTGCCGTATTACTTCTCTTATTGGCAGTGGCGGCCCGTAATGCAGGGCGCAGGGGCGACGCCCCCCTATTCATGAGTCTGGCCCCATAATCTACATGCAGGGCGCTGGACACATGGATTCCAATGTTTTTTTTTTTTTGAAGCACGTGATTAGAGCCAGAGGCTCTAATGGGCTTCGAAGAAGGGTGGGCTCAGGGCGCAGAGCACTGCGCCCCGAGCCTACCCAGTTGTGTGACATAGCGAATGAATATTCGTTATTGTCTTCCTAAATTCTCCTCCCGGACAATCAGGAAGCAGGTTCTGTGACCCATTTGCGGACTGGCTGAAAGGAGAAGCGGTCCTATTGGCCTAGGAGGAGGAGGGAGGAGACGCACAGCGGAAGCCGTTGTAATGCTGAGAAGGAGGAGACACAGGGGAAGCCAAAAAAATATACCACTAGCCGCCACTGCTTTGTCCTTTTGGAATCTCTAAGCTTTAGCAGAGGTTTACCATGGTAGGTTGAATTCCCATAATTAGCACTGTTATACCTAATAGCTTATAGCTTTAATTTTTTTTTTTTCTTTGGTAACTGTTCCTGATTTTTTTTTTTTTTTATTCTTCAGCGTGATTCCATCCTAGCAAGTATATTTTTTCTACAGAAGTGTCTCCAGCTGTGAGAAATAAAACTCAAAATGTTCTCTGTGGACTAATGATCGTATTTCATTTTACCCATTTGATGCTAAAGCTGATTATTTAAATAAATGAGAACACATGCACAGCCAAATGCATGCTTATTATTTTTATTACCATCAATAATGCCACATTTATTTCAAGCTAAATAGCAGGTATGGGTCACATAACAATAAAAACGAAACGATCATTAATATTAGTACCATGACCAATGTTTAGGTAATTTTTTACATGCGCATATTCCAGCAGAGAGAAATTGAGTTTAACCAAGTAGTACAAAAATAAATGATATAAATGATATCTTCCCAAGAAAGCATTATATATATTATATAGATTAACTCTCAGTTGCAGGTTCTTTTGGTTGCAAGGTCGTTTTGGTAATACTTCAAAGTAAAATAAGGAATGGCCTGACATATCATATTTCTTTTTTTGACAAAAAGAGAGTGTTCATTGTTAGACCTATTAAAGCCCAACTCCAGATACAACTTTTTTTTTTTTTTAGTTTTGGGTTGAGTGGGTGAGGGTTAGATTTCTGTCAAGTTTTAAATGAGGTCTATGTGCACAATGAGGAGATTTCTACTCATCTCCTGTTCTATCTGACATTCATTTCGCAGAAAGCAATAAAAATATCACAAAGGTTTAAATTCTCCACTGTACTATGAAAAAAGATTTTTTTCTGACACAGTTTTGTCTTATACATCTTATGCCCCATACACACGATCAGATTTTCCGACAACAAATGTTGGATGTGAGCTTGTCCGACCGTGTGTATGCTCCATCGAACATTTGTTGTCGGACTTTCCTCCAACAAATGTGGGCTAGCGGGTTCTCAAATTTTGCCAACAAATCTTTGTTGTCGGACTTTCTGATCGTGTGTACACAAGTCCGTCGCACAAAAGTCCACGCATGCTCGGAATAAATGCTCACCAAACACAACATTAACAGTAGGAGCCCAAAGGGTGGCGCATAACTATTGAACTTCCTTTTTATCGGCTCACCCTACGTCTTGTACGTCCAGTGCCGATCCTGACCTCCCTGGGGCCCTAAGCAAAATTCTGCTAAGGGGCCCTCTACTTGACCCGTGATGCCGTGAGCTATGTAAACCATTTGCCATTGACACACAGTCACACCTGACACTTCAGTGCTCCCAAAACAATCCTCCCTCCTTTAAACAAAACAGTCAAAGAATAAGTACAACAATATAGAACAGAATGAGGTCCTCAGAGAGCCCCCCTTACATCAGGGTCCTCAGAGATCCCCCCTTACATCAGGGTCCTCAGAGAGCCCCCCTTACATCAGGGTCTTCAGAGAGTCCCTCCTTACACCAAGGTCCCCAGAGAGCCCCCCTTAAATCAGTGTCCTCAGAGAGTCTCCCTCTACATCAGGGTCCCCAGAGAGCCTTCCCCTACATTAGGGTCCCCATAGAGCCTCCCCTTACATCAGGATCCCCAGAGAGCCTCCCCTTACATCAGAGTCCCCAGAGAGCCCCCCTTAAATCAGTGCCCTCAGAGAGTCTCCCCCTACATCAGGGTACCCAGAGAGCCTCCCTACTTACATCAGGGTCCCCAGAGGGTATCCCCCTACATCAGGGTACCCCAGAGAGCCTCCCCTTACATCAGGGTCCTCAGAGAGCCTCCCCTTACATCAGGGTCCTCAGAGAGCCTCCACTTACACCAGGGTTCCCAGAGAGCCCCTCCTTACATCAGGGTCCTCAGAGAGCCCCTTCTAACATCAGGGTCCCCAGAGAGCCCCCCTTACACCAGGGTCCCTAGAGAGCCCCCCCTTACACCAGGGTCCCCAGAGAGCCCCCCCTTACACCAGGGTCCCCAGAGAGCCCCCCCTTACACCAGGGTCCCCAGAGAGCCCCCCCCCCTTACACCATGGTCCCAAGAGAGCCTCCCCTTACATTAGTGTCCCAAGAGAGCCTTCCCTTACATTAGTGTCCCAAGAGAGCCTTCCCTCTTACATTAGTGTCCCCAGAGAGCCCCTCCTTACACAGGGTCCCCAGAGAGCCCCTCCTTACACAGGGTCCCCAGAGAGCCCCCCTTACACCAGGGTCCCCAGAGAGCCCCCCCTTACACCAGGGTCCCCAGAGAGCCCCCCCTTACACCAGGGTCCCCAGAGAGCCCCCCCTTACACCAGGGTCCCCAGAGAGCCCCCCCCCTTACACCATGGTCCCAAGAGAGCCTCCCCTTACATTAGTGTCCCAAGAGAGCCTTCCCTTACATTAGTGTCCCAAGAGAGCCTTCCCTCTTACATTAGTGTCCCCAGAGAGCCCCTCCTTACACAGGGTCCCCAGAGAGCCCCTCCTTACACAGGGTCCCCAGAGAGCCCCTCCTTACACAGGGTCCCCAGAGAGCCCCCCCTCTGACATCAGTGTCCCCAGGGGGCCCCCTCTTACATCAGTGTCCCCAGAGGGCCCTGTCTTTACATCAGTGTCCCCAGAGAGCCCCCCTCTTACATTAGTGTCCCCAGAGGCCCCCTTCCTTACATTAGTGTCCCCAGAAACCCCCTCCTCTTACATTTGGGCCCCCAAACAGCTGACTCCCCCCTTGCAGAGGTTCCCCTGTACCTGGCTGGTGGAGGTGGGAGGCGGCGATCGGCATCTATATGGTGTTCACAGGCAGGGGGATCTCCCTGGGGCTAGTAGTTCTATCTCCGAATGTATACAGCAGAGAGGGGAGGGGCCTTTGACCCGGGCATCAGCAACAGTGTTCAAGCAGAGTGAAAGGGAAACTGATACCTGCCTGGGTCAGAGGCCCCTCCCTTCTCTTCTCCACTGTATACACTGAGAATACTACAAACCCCAGGGTGATCCCGCCGCCCACTCAGGCACCATAGAGCTGCCGATCGCTGCCTTCCACCTCCTCCCACCTCTCCTCACTGCACTCTAACGGCCAGCCAGAGGTGCAGGGGGGGATGCTTGGTCTTGGGGGCCCCCCCACCGCGGCGGGGCCCTAAGCAGCTTGCATAGTGTGCCTATAGGGCCGATCGGCTCTGTGTACGTCACTACATTCGTAATTGTTGGCCAACATTTGTGTGACCGTGTGTATGCAAGATAAGTTGGAGCCAACAACCTTCAAACAAAATTCCACGGTTTTGTTGTCGGAAAGTCCGATCGTGTGTACGGACATACAGTGGTGTGAAAAAGTGTTTGCCCCCTTCCTCATTTCCTGTTCCTTTGCATGTTTGTCACACTTAAGTGTTTCGGAACATCAAACCAATTTAAACAATATCAAGGACAACACAAGTAAACACAAAATGCAATTTGTAAATGAAGGTGTTTATTATTAAAGGTGAAAAAAAATCAAAACCATCATGGCCCTGTGTGAAAAAGTGATTGCCCCCTAAACCTAATAACTGGTTGGGCCACCCTTAGCAGCAACAACTGCAACCAAGCATTTGCGATAACGTGCAATGAGGCTTTTACAGCGTCCTGGAGGAATTTTGGCCCACTCATCTTTGCAGAATTGTCCTAATTCAGTTACATTAGAGGGTTTTCGAGCATGAACGGCCTTTTTAAGGTCATACCACAACATCTCAATAGGATTCAGGTCTGGACTTTGGCTAGGCCACTCCAAAGTCTTAATTTTGTTTTTCTTCAGCCATTCGGTGGTGGACTTGCTGGTGTGTTTAGGATCATTGTCCTGCTGCAGAACCCAAGTTCGTTTCAGCTTGAGTACACGAACAGATGGTCGGACATTCTCCTTCAGGATCTCTTGGTAGACAGCAGAATTCATAGTTCCTTTTATCACGGCAAGTCTTCCAGGTCCTGAAGCAGCAAAACAGCCCCAGACCATCACACTACCACCACCATATTTTACTGTTGGTATATTTTTCTGAAATGCAGTGTTCCTTCTACGCCAGATATACTTGGACACACACCTTCCAAAGAGTTCCACTTTTGTCTCATCGGTCCACAGAATGTTGTCCCAAAAGTCTTGGGGATCATCAAGATGTGTTGTGGAGAAATTGAGACGAGCTTTGATGTTCTTTTTGCTCAGCAGTGGTTTTCTCCTTGGAACTCTGCCATGCAGGCCATTTTTGCCCAGTCTTTTCCTGATGGTGGAGGCATGAACGCTGACCTTAACTGATGCAAGTGAGGCCTGCAGTTCCTTGGACGTTGTTGTGGGGTCTTTTGTGACCTCTTGGATGAGTCGTCGCTGCGCTCTTGGGGTAATTTTGGGCGGCCGGCCACTCCTGGGAAGGTTCACCACTGTTTCATGTCTTCGCCATTTGTGGATAATGGCTCTCACTGTGGTTCGCTGGATTCCCAAAGCTTTGGAAATGGCTTTATAACCCTTTCCAGACTGATAGATCTCAATTAATTTCTTTCTCAATTGTTCCTGAATTTCTTTGGGTCTCGGCATGATGTGTAGCTTTTAAGGATCTTCTGGTGGACCTTACTGTGTCAAGCAGCTCCTATTAAAGTGATGCCTTGATTGTGAACAGGTGTGGCAATAATCAGGCCTGGGTGTGGCTAGAGAAATTGAACTCAGGTGTGGACAACCACAGTTATAGTATGTTTTAACAAGGGGGGCAATCACTTTTTCACACAGGGCCATGATGGTTTGGATTTTTTTTCACCTTTAATAATAAACACCTTCATTTACAAATTGCATTTTGTGTTTACTGTGTTGTCCTTGACTATTGTTTAAATTGGTTTGATGTTCCGAAACACTTAAGTGTGACAAACATGCAAAGGAACAGGAAATGAGGAAGGGGCAAACACTTTTTCACACCACTGTAAGTCTATGTGTGTTCCTTATACCATCTAGACTCTGTTACCATTACTTACTATGGGTACAAGAAAGAATCTGCATGTAGTTAAAACTGAGAGTGATTGAGTACCATCGAACAATGGTAGTTCATCTGTAAGAGGATGCTATAAGTCCAAAAGGTATTGTGAACACCGCTCAGGTGATTTATACACCACAGTCCACATTTACTACCAACAGGTAAATCTGTCCACGTAGACCATCCCCTGCACTGCCGCTGTCAGTCCGCAATCGTGACCTGAAAGCGATGTCATAATGTAGAGAATAAGATTTCCGTTCATTTGAGCCCAGTCTTGCCACACAGATTTACTCGAGGCCTGAGCAATCCTCTTTTATTGTTCAGTTAGAGAAATCTTGACAAAGTCTTGAAAACTTTGTCAAAAATGCCCCCTTGCTGTGAGTGACAGGTGATTTACATATCTCATGCACTAGCCTGAGACAGGATATCATAAGATCACTGGATGTTCTACTCTGCCCAGCTCTGACTACATACATGTCCCCTAAATCACTTGTCTGTCTATAGTCTGCTGACTGTTCACTGCATCCCATGATGAGAAACATCCAGTAAAGGCAGCCAATCCTGGGAAAGCTGGAGAGGAGAGGAGGGGAGGGGAGGAGGATGTGAATTGTGAACTTTTTACACAGGATGTGCCTGTCTCAGGCTAGTGCATGAGATATGTAAATCACCTGTCACTCACAGCAAGGGGGCGTTTTTGACAAAGTTTTCAAGACTTTGTCAAGATTTCTCTAACTGAACAATAAAAGAGGATTGCTCAGGCCTCAAGTAAATCTGTGTGGCAAGACTGGGCTCAAATGAAAGGAAATCGTATTCTCTACATTATGATATAAAAAAAATGGGGTTTATATCCACTTTAAATGTATTAGGAACCCTTTTGTCCCCCATTTTTGGTGTACTGTCAAAAAACAAAACAAAAGCAAGAATGGACAACTACTGCACACCTTCTGGGATTGCCCAACCTAAAGAGCCTTTGGAAACAGATTTTCCAACTCATATCTTCTAGATTGTAAGCTCTAACGAGCAGGGCTCTCTGATCCCTCCTGTATTGATTTGTATTTTACTGTACCGTCTGCCCTCATGTTTCACAAACTGTTGGCGCTATATAAATCCTGTATAATAATAATAATAATATCTTCGCAACCCCGAGCCTAGCAATTCTTCATGTTGTTATAGACTCCTACCCCAGAGTGGTAGAATGGTAGTCACTCGCGTGCTATTAGCAGCCAGAAAACTGGTGCTCCGCAATTGGAAATCGATTGACTCCATTAACATTTCAGACGTTAAAGCACTGGTCCAGCAAATCCATACCTTCAAGCAAATGCTGGCCATCAATTCTCTCAGCAGTGTAAACTTTGAGAGGTCTAGGGAGATTTGGACTGACAGGTATACTAAGCCAAGATAGGCTTATGTTTAAAGGTTGTATACACTAGACATACACTAGACATGTGCAGTTTGTTTAGTTTTTGTTTTTAACAAATTTTGACAAATTCATTAATTCCGAAATTTCAGAATTTCCAAATTTTCCAATTTCCGAAAATTAAAAACTGTGGAAATTCAGAATTTTGACAATTTGAAATTTCGGAAATTCTAATTTTCGGAAATTAGGAAGTTTGGAAATTTGACAATTCGAAAATTTGGAAATTTGAAAAAAAAAAAAGTTTGAAAATCTGAAAATTCAAAAGAATGAAAATCTGCAAAATATGAAAACTCAAAAATCTGAAATAACTAACTTATAATTATTAAATTATAGGTATTGGAATTTCCTTTCAAATTTGGCTGCGAGTTCCGAATTATATGAAATAACGAATGCCATATCTAAAAGAATGGAACGTAGCGATCTAATAATAATAAATAATAATAATAATAATAAAACCTTTTTATTATTATTATTTATTATTAATGTGTTCCATTCCATTTGTTTAGATGCAGCATTCGTTATTTCAGATAATTCGTAACTTCAGATACATTTGTAATCATTACGTTCACAAACAGCCAAATTTGAAAGGAAATTCCAACACCTACAATTTAATAGTTAGTTATTATTAGTTAGTTATTATTTAGAATTTTACTGATTTTCTCTCTTTTTTTCAGATTTTCAAGTTTTCGGATTTTCTTATTTTTGAATTTCCGAAAAAAAGCAAAAAAACGACTGAATTGAAAAACGAAAATGAACAAATATTTTGTCAGTGCGCATGTGTAATATACACCCTGAGATTTACTGTCATTTAAATGTATTGATATTCTGTTGCACTTACCCTCACATGTGTACCTACCCTGTTTGTAAACCCTGAAAAATATCTTTCAATAAAAGTTATTGAAATAAAAAATGTAAAAAAAAATGGTAAAAAAAAAAATTACTTTAGATTCCCTTTAAAATTCTAAAAAATGCCTTTGTTTAGGCATTTAGGAAAGCATGAGCCCCTCCCTGTACCATATCAGAGCACATGCATTTCAATATTGGTGGGGTACCTTAACCCAATGTAGACTGACAAGGACCTCTGTCCAACATTCTGTCTTCCACATAAGGAAAAACAAACTGCCGGAGATCCTGGGTGATATCAATAACTGCTTAGCGACCGCCCACCGTAGATTTACTGCGGCATGGACGAATGCTCAGTGCCAGAACACGTACCTGGTACTTCATCTGATAGTTCCGGGTCTGGGGCCCGTGCCACCCACGACCCACTCCCACTGTGATTGGACACATCGGGAGCCAATCTGCGTGCATCCGCCAGGACCCGCCGATCGTTTGTGAGAAAGGCAGAACGGTGGTCTGTCTATGTAAACAAGGCAGAGTGCCATTCTGTGTGCTGATCCTATGTTCCTACCAAGCAGGGACACAGATCTTTACATTCCTGCAGTCAAAGCACCCACTCACCAACAGTTAGCAATCACTCCTAGGGAACACATTTAACCCTTTGATCACCCCTGATGTTAACCCTTTTCCTGCCAGTGTCATTAGTACAGTGACAGTGAATATTTTTTTAGAACTGATCACTATATTAGTGTCACTGGTCCCCAAAAAGTGTCAGGTTTGTCCACTGCAATATCGCAGTCCCGCTATAAGTCGCTGATCGGAGCCATTACTACCCTGTTTTCCCAAAAATAAGACCTAGCGTGATTGTCAGTGATGGCTGCAATATAAGCCCTACCTCCCCAAATAAGCCCTACCCTGTTTCCTTGAAAATAAGCCCTAAGCTGAAAATAAGACCTACAAGGACTTTAACTAGGGCTTATTTGGGGGTAGGGCTTATATTGCAGCCATCACCGACAATCATGCTAGGTCTTATTTTTGGGGAAACAGGGTAGTAACTAAAATATAACATGGTTTGTGGACACTGTAACTTTTGTGCAAACCAATCTGCATTAAAAAGGAGATTAATTCCAGAGATAAAACGATAATTCTCCCTCTCTACAAGACTCTGGTCCGGCCGCACCTGGAGTATGCTTTCTCAGGAAGGATGTACTGGAAATGGAGCGAGTACAAAGAAGGGAAACAAAGCTAATAAAGGGTCTGGAGGATGTTAGTTATGAGGAAAGGTTGCGAGTACTGAACTTATTCTCTCTGGAGAAGAGACGCTTGAGAGGGGATATGATTTCAATATACAAATACAGTACTGGTGACCCCACAATAGGGAGAAAACTTTTTTGCAGAAGGGAGTTTAACAAGACATGTGGCCACGAAAAAAGGACAAAAAATGTATTTGGGTACAACATCGCACACCCCCGCAATTGTCATTTAAATGAACACAGTGCCGTATCACAAAAAAATGGCCTGGTCATGAAGGGGGGTAAACCTTCCAGAGCTGAAGTGGTTAACATTATATTGTCATGACCAAATATGGTCAATAACATCATCCAGAATCTCTGGCTGTTTACATTCTAGCAGCCGTACATTTGTCATTTATCAATAGGAGTGCAGAGGGAAAACAACGTCAGTCAGGGGGTCATCCTAGCAGATAGGAAACTTTACCAGGTGGTGGGTCAAAGTGATTGGAGATTGATTTACATCAGAGGATATTATTTTGGTTATGTTTTTTTTCCATTCTTTTATGAAAGGAATTTTTCATGGTGTCTTATTTTATTTACTTTTTTGGAAATTAGTAACTAGGGTTACTAATATACCCCTGTATTTATTCACCTGGGTGATGGATGATATTTAGTGCCCACCCCTTTTTTTAATGGGGTCTTTAAGATTCCTATAGGAGAGCAGGCTGAGTTCCAGCATAGCTAGAGAACTGCCCATGTTTGGTCAGTTTGGTCAGTTTGGTCAGTTTGGTCAGTTTCACATAGGAAAGCAGAGGGACTGACAGAAACACCAGGGATTTCACACAAAGGAAGCCATACAAAGAGAACAGGATACTTTTTCCTACAAATACATGGTACAGCAGGCTCATATCAGAAATATGAAATGTTGGGATAACAAACACTTTAACTGATTGGTAAGAGCCCTTTCACACTGGGGCTGCCCGTGCGTTAGCATTAAAGCGCCACTCGTTTTAGCTGCGCTTTACCGCTGTTTAAGCGGTGCTTTTCGGCCGCTAGCGGGGGGGTGCTTCCGATTCGCCTGAAAAGCCCTTCAGCCGCTAGCGGAGGTTAAAACCACACCGTTAGCGGCTGAAGGGCATTACCTCTTATTTAGTGACCACCAGTGCATAGGAGGAATCCTTTCAGTTCTCCCACATAGAGGAGTTTGGCTCCCATGGTTGAGACGCAGGATCTTTCATTCTATTACTAGGGTAGGACCCACTAATTCGGGGTACTTTGTCGCAGTAAGTGGGCTTAGCACTATATAACCATATAGTGTGACCAAACCCCCGTATTTTTTGAATATGTTCAGGTGTTTTTAACTAGCCCTGCAGGAAACGTCATTCTTGAATGTGTGCGCAGTAATATGTTCGCTATTGCTTGTTGGTCTTATGGCAGCACCATCTTGAATTTAAACGCATTGGTGAGTGCTTCCCAAATATGTTTTTGTATGAAGGGCTTTTCAGGCGATTCAGAAGTGCTGCCCATTCATTCCAATAGGCAGTGCTGTATACAGGGCTCCCAAACCGCCCCAGAGATGCTGCTTGCAGGACTTTTTCTAACGTCCCGCAAGCGCACCGCCCCAGTGTGAGAGCACTCAGGCTTTCGCACACACAGGCGCTATTTCACCCTCAGTGTGAAAGGGGGTCTTACAGCATTTGTACGCGGCCTTTGCTTTTTAAAATCTCTTGCATGAGTAATGAGTTCCAATCTCTCCATACTGAATTTATTAATGCAGTCAGCAACCTTGATTATTATTATTATTATTTATGGTACTTATATAGCACTGTCAATGTATGCAGCGCTTTACATATACATTGTACATTCACATCAGCCCCTACCCTCAAAGAGCTTACAATCCAAGGTCCCTAACTCACATTCATATACTAGGGCCGATTTAGACAGAAGCCAATTAAGGCCCCTTTCACACTGGGGTGGTGCGGGCGTCGGCTGGAAAGCAGCGCTATATTTAGCGATGCTTTACCGTCGTTTTAGCCACGTATTCGGCCGCCAGTGGGGCGGTTTTAACCCCCGCTAGCAGCCGAAAAAGGGTTAAAACCCCCACAAAGCGCTGCTTTGCTGGCGGTTTGCCGCACTGTCCCATTGATTTCAATAGGTAGGAGTGGTATAGAAGCGGTGAATACACTCCAAAGATGCTGCTAGCAGGACTTTTTTTACCGTCCTGCTAGCGCACTGCTGCACTGCCCTCCGGCTTTCACACTGGAGTAAAAGGCCCCGCTTTTTTCAGGCACTATACAGGCGCAATTTTTAGCACTGTAGCGCCTGACAAACACTTCGTGTGAAAGGGGCCTAACCTACCAGCATGTCTTTGGAGTGTGGGAGGACACCCACACAGGGAGAACATGCAAAGTCCAGGCAGGTAGAGTCGTGGTTGGGATTTGAATCAGCGACACTTTTTACTGCTAGGCAAGAGTGCTACCCACTACACCACTGTGCTGCCCACCTTGATCTCCAGTAACCATACCAACCAATCAGCTTTCAGCAGTTTATTCTAGTGAAGTACATTAAATATGATTTTTGTTCAGATACTATGGGTTATTATACTTTTTATTGCAGAAAGGTTGCAGACTATTATACACCGGAGCAATTTAACAACTCTCTATTCTTCTATCTTTGGTCTTCCTAAGCACTGTTTTACTGATGGTAATAATAATGTTTATGGGGGGCATGACCCTTGAATCCTATGTCTACTAGTATCGGAATTTCAGGGAATTCCTTCTTGTTCCACTCTACATTACAAAAGGTCAAGGTACCGCTTATGAATAATTGCAATATTGCTTACCTCTGCCTGCCAGGCGCCAGCGTATTAATAGGATAATGCTTGTGTTAATGAGAGAGATTGCATTAAAGCCTATCAGGTCATTAATTTTGAAAATGACTGACATTATCTTCCGAAAGGTCTGCATACAGCTTGATCTAAAATTAAAACCTTTTCATCTCCCAGCTAAACACCCCCCTTCCCAAATACACATATTCTAGTAAATATAATGCTGGTCTTAGCTGTTTAGAATATTGGTGTTTATTTGCTTCTTTTTTTGGCTTCTTAACACTTGCACCAAGCTTGCTGTTATTGATTCATCATCACCAATTGAAAGTCGAATTACTTGTTGCTAAGAAACACCTTTGAACATCAAAAAAGAAACACATTATAAGATACAGAATTCCCTGAAAAGTTAATGTATGTAATAGTTTGATCACCCAGGGGAGTCCATTTAATGATTTACCAAAATACTTATTTGCCCAACATACTGTATGTTAACGGGCAAATAAAAAAAATGCCTTTTGACATGACGATAACCATCTAAACACTTCTGTGAAAATATTATAAAGAATTACCTCTTACAAGACAGCAGGAAACCTGACATACATTAGCCACAAATGTTTACATTGTTATGCCCCGTACACATGGTCGGATATTCCGATGGAAAAAGTCAGATCGGATTATGTTGTCGGAAAATCCAATCGTGTGTGGGCTCTAGCGGACTTTTTCCGTTGGAATCTCTGACGGAAAAAATTTGAGAGCAGGATCCCAAATTTTCCGACAACAAAATCCGATCGGACTTTTTCCGATCGGGTGTAGAGAATTCCGACGGACAAAGTGCCACGCGTGCTTAGATCAAATTACGAGACCAAAGCTATTGGCTACTAGCCTCTACGTAGTTCCGTAGTACGCAACAAACGTCATCACGTTCGGAGCGATCAGATTTTCCGACAACTTTGTCCGACCGTGTCTCTGCAACACCAGTTTTGGACAAAATACGTGGGAAAAAATCCGACTGATTTTGTGGTCGGAATTTCCGACCGTGTGTACGGGGGCTAATACCTCCTTAAATGTGTATTAACCTTCCATGTCAGATTTTTGATGCTGAAAGCAGTACAATTATTTTGCATGGATATTTGTCGTTTTATATCGTAGGCCTGTAATTCTTAGGAATAAGTCACGTAAATCTGTCCAAACCAGAGTCTAGTAGACATCCTGGGTATTATAAAGTTTGAAACACAAAATTATAATATAATAAATAACTATAATTTATAGTATATTTACCCATTTTTTTTTGGCCAAACAAGGGTGCAATATTGCTAGTCATATTGCTTCAGTAAACATTTTGGGTATGGTAAATTTCAAAACATGGGACTGCATGACAAAATGCATTTTAACTGCGTTAATTTAACTGACAATTGCGGGGGTGTGCGACGTTGTACCCAAATAAATTTTTTGTCCTATTTTTCCCCACAAATTTTCTTTTAGTGGTACTTGATCACCTCTGCGGTTTTAATTTTTTGCACTTTAGACAAAAAAGACGGTAAATTTTGAAAAAAAAAACAATATGTTTTGCTAAATATTCTGCTACATATTTTTGGTAAAAAAAAAATCCCAATACATGTATATTGATTGGTTTGCACAAAAGTTACAGCGTCTACAAACTATGGTATATTTTTGTTACTAGTAATGGCGGCAATCAGCGATATTGCGGTGGAGAAAGTCCAATGTCACAATCAGGACAATAGAACCAAGACAGTAGGCATACATTATCCAGAAAGCCGCCAGTCACGGCATGACCCCTAATGGAAAAGACACGATGTGCCCTTTCTAAAGGGCGCATGCGCCGTAGTCATCAGCGCTCATCTTTTTAGTAAATATCTCCTAGACCATGGAGGTTTGGGAGATATTTCAAGCACCTACAGGTAAGCCTTAATATAGGCTTACCTGTAGGTAAAAGTGATTGTACAGGGTGTACAACCACTTTAAACCAAATGGATTGTTTTACAAGGTGATCGTTTACAGGTGAACTAAGCTGGGATTAGTTCATGGTTTGAGGAACCCAGAGGAAAATCCACAGACCCTGAAATTAGCATCCAGCCCCATTGAAATCTTCGGGAGATAAAATCATTTTTTGGGGACTTTTTCAAGGCAAATTGGTAAACTGTATTAACAATAGGGCATGAATAGATACTGTCCCTGGGGGCATATTTACTTTAAATACCACTCAGTGGGTAAAGGGTTTTCTATGTGGTTTGGAGGACAACATTTAAAGTGGGTGTAAACCCACTTTAAAAAAAAAAAAAAAAACTAACACCTGCAAGACAAAGGCATAATGAGCTAGTACGCATAGCATACTAGCTCATTATGTAATACTCACCTGAGATCGAAGCCCTCGCTGCGGTGCCCGTACACCACTCCAGCGGCCGACATCACTCCCGGGGGTTACTTCCGGGTATCGCGGCTCCAGCGCTGTGATTGGCCGGAGCCGCGATAACGTCACTCCCTTATTATAGGCTTACCTGTAGCACAAAGTGGTCTGTAAGGGTTTACAATCACTTGAAATACACAAATAATTGAAATACCATGCTTGGGAGATGCCTTTAAGCTGCACATGGTGCCCCTTCCTCAGCCTGGACATCTTTTGTGCCCCATTTCTACATTGTTTCGATTTTTTGTTTATCATATATACTTTATGGGAGGAAAGCCTCAACATCTGAGAACTTATTGTTGGTAGTGAAAGTACCCCTGTTATATGTTTTAGTAATAGTCCAATGGCCATAGCAAAACATTATTTACATTGCATTACAACATAGTTAGTCAGGTTGAAAAAAGACACAAGTCCATCTAGTTCAAGCCCAAAAAAAACATACAATCCCACATACACAATCCTTCACCCACAGTTGATACAGAGGAAGACGATAAAAACAACCGGCAAAGCATCAAATTTGCTACAGCAGGGGAAAAAATTCCTTCCTGATCCCCCGAGAGGCAATCGGATATTCTCTGGATCAACTTTACCTATAGATGTTAATATTCAGTTATATTATGTACACCTAGGAAATAATCCAGGTCTTTTTTAAAGCAATCTACTGAGCTAGCCAGAACCACCTCTGGAGGGAGTCTATTCTACATTTTCACAGCTCTTACTTTAAAGAAACCTTTCCATATTTGTAGATGAAATCTCTTTTCCTCTAGACGTAAAGTGTGCCCACGTTTCCTCTGTGATGACTTTAAAGTGAATAACTCAACACCAAGTTCATTCTATGGACCCCTTATATATTTGTACATGTTGATCATATCCCCCTTTAATCTCCTCTTCTCAAGAGAGAATACATTCAGTTCCTCTAATCTTTCCTCATAGCTGAGCTCCTCTATGCCTCTTATCAACCGTTTGGTTGCCCTTCTCTGCACTTTCTCCAGTTCCCCGATATCCTTTTTGAGAACTGGAGCCCAAAACTGAACTGTATATTCCAGATGAGGTCTTACTAATGATTTGAACAGGGGGGCAAAATTATATCTCTCTCTGGAGTCCATACCTCTCTTAATACAAGAAATGACTTTGCTTGCTTTGGAAACTGCAGCTTGGCATTGCATGCCATTATTAAGCTTATGATCTACCAAAACCCCCAGATCCTCTCCACTATGGATTCCCCCAGTTGTACTCCCCCTAGCATGTATGATGCATGCATATTCTTAGCCCCCAAGTGCATAACTTTACATTTATCAACATTAAACCTCATCTGCCACATAGTCGCCCAATTAGACAGAGCATTGATAACGGCCTGTAAGTTGGAGACCTCCTGTAAGGACGTTATTCCACTGCATAGCTTGGTGTCATCTGCAAAGACTGAAATGGTACTTTTAATCCTAGACCCGATATCATTTATAAAGATATTAAAAAGTAAGGGCCCCAGCACTGAACCTTGGGGTACACCACTGATAACCTTAGACCATTCAGAGTAAGAATCATTAACCACGACTCTCTGAATTCTGTCTTTTAGCCAGTTTTCTATCTATTTACAAACTGATCTTTCCAAGCCTGTAGACTTTACCTTACACATGAGCCATGCGTGGGGGGGGGGGAACTGTGTCGAAAGCTTTTGAAAAATTAAAGTATACCACGTCCACCGCCACCCCTCTGTCCAAGGTTTTATATACCTCCTCATAATTACAATACATTATGTTGTACAAGAATAACAAATACAGAACAATCTATATCTGAAAAACTGACTGTCTACTCTGTCTAAGGTCTCTGAAGGCACGTATCATCCCAAAACTGGCTATATCTGCCACAAACCTCCGAACAAGGCCCCCAGCTGCTATTACAAAGACCCAAAGACCCCAAGTGCTGCTATGACCGATATATTAGGCAAATAACAGACACACATTTTAGTGTGATATGTTGAACTAAAATTACCAAAAATTAAAAGATAGAAATGGGGAGAAAGCTAAAAGAAGATGCTCAGGGAAGGAAGGGCAACGGAAATCTGTCTAATGTTGGCTAAGCTCCAAATGATCTTTAGCATGGACCCCCCTCAACCAGCTAGATCCACCCCCATGACTCCCACCCTTTAAATCAGGTAAGTGCCTTTTTCTCCTTTTTTTTTTTTTAAACAAAATTACATTACCACAAATCACTGGCTCATCTGCAAGCCCCAGTCATGCTGGCCTTCCCCTTACCTGTGGTTACAGCTCCAGGCCTTGTTCTTTTCAAAACATTTATTCCCAACAAAAGTACAAAACTTATTGTTGTCCCCTGCTCTGTGAACACATTATATCCTGTCTATACAATTGCAAAAGATTAACAGGTTGTTTTGGCTAGATGTCTCAAGGCAATAGATGTGCTGAGCTCATTAGAGAGAATTGTGAGTAAAGGACAATAAAAAATAAGGAATTAAATTGATAACTTTAAAGATACCAACCATGTAACTGAAGGAATAAGGCAAAAGTGAGGTCAGAATCAAAGCGGAGATCAAGCAAATACTCGGAGACATAATAAAGCAATGCCAAAAAGAAGATTAATAAAACAGCATGTTACTTTTTTAGACCCATCAAGCAACAGAACACAAGCCAGAGCAATGAACTTTAACTGTAATATATATTGACAGGCAGTATAATACTTTTCCTAGAGCAAGTAGAGAAGCCATTATGGCTAGCAGTTAAACACCAATCTAACACATATGCCAGCTTCTTATCATGTTTCACGTAAACTTGCTAAACTAAATGACTTTGTAATTGTTGAAGAGGAAATCTAGGCAGAAAAGAATCTAAAATACAATTTAGTAAAGTATCATTAAAAAATATAGATGCTATATTTAGTTGAACATCAAAAGTTGGGAAAAAAAACACACACTGGTCTTGTCCCTAGCTTGTATAGCAAAGTTTTTAAAATATAACTAAAGTCAAAAGTGTAAAGATATTGCTGCATCAGGACCGGGATCTGAACCCACAACCTCTGCTGCGTACAGCAGTGGATCTTCTTAAAATATCAAAATAAGAAACGGCTGTACCTCACGTGGGCTCCAAGTAAAGTTTATGAAATATGGAATATGAAATATCCAAAATGACACCAGAGGACACGAGCAGTGGTCAAGGTAAATTTTCATATTCCAATAAACTTTACATTGAGCCCATGTGAGGTGCAGCCGTTTCTTATTTTGACAATTTATCATGGAGGCGAGCCGGGCTAGCACCCAGGTGTGTGTTCCAGTGGGCGTATCAGTCACACCTGGAGCGGCAAGTTTTTTTCAGTGGATCAGCTGGACAGCTCTCTGTCTAATCCTTTGGGCTTTCTTGCCTTGTCTCATTTCTGATGAACCTTGAACTCTTTGCTCCTCCCATTAACTTCCTATTTAAGCCAGGTCTCTTCACTTCCTGTTTGCCAGATTATTGTGCTCTCTCCAGCTGATATCTTGCTCCTTTGTGTAACTGCAGCTATCCTTATCTCCACTACCACTCAATACGGACCTTTTGCTTGTTCCTCGACCATGCTTCAGCTTGATGGTGGCAGAGGGGGATGACGGTGGCAGAGGGGGATGACGGTGGCAAAGGGGGATGACAGAGGCAGAGGAGGATGACGGAGGCAGAGGGGGGTGACGGAGGCAGAGGGGGATGACGGTGGCAGAGGGGGATGACGGTGGCAGAGGGGGATGACGGAGGCAGAGGGGGATGATGGAGGCAGAGGTGGAAGATGGTGGCAGAGGGAGCTAGACGGAGGTAGCAGGGGATGTTGGAGGCAGGCTGCAGGGGGTGTCGGTGGCAGGGGGTGTTGGAGGCAGGCCACAGGGGGTTATGGAGGCAGGCTGCAGGGGGTGTTGGTGGCAGGGGGTGTTGGAGGCAGGCCGCAGGGGGTGATGGAGGCAGGCTGCAGGGGGTGATGGTGGCAGGAGGTAATTGGACTAAATAATCCGCCCTTATAACGAAAATAAAATTTTACCTTAATAGCTACCTTAAATCACATTGCTATTTGCCTAGTGTACTTGTTTGTAGCCTAGATACTGAAATTTGCACCTAAAATTAAATGTTGTTACTTTTGTGAAATGCCAGTAAAAACGTGGCTGTGCCAGTAAATTCTGGGTGTAGTGCCAGTAAATTTCAATCTGGTAGGTTGGCAACACTGCTTGGGGGTTACCGCTTTTGGTACTCAAAATTCACCCCGAGCCACACTCGGGAATACCTCCAGGGAGGTTAAGTGTAATGCTGCGTACACACGATCGGAATTCTCGCCCGAAAAAGCTCCGACGGTTTTCCCAATGGAATTCTGACGCAATTCTGCTTAAACTGTCTTGCCTACACACGGTCACACCAAATTCCGACCGCCAACAACGCGGTGACGTACAACACTACAACGAGCCGAGTTCAATGCTTCCGAGCATGTGTTGAATTGTTTCCGAGCATGCGTAGGAATTTTGCGCATCAGAATTGCTACAGACGATCGGAATTTCCGATAGAAACTTTTTCCGTCTGAAAAATTGAGAACATGCTCTCAATTCTTTGCTGTCGGAAATTTGGCCAGCAAAATTCCGATGGAGCCTACACACGGTTGCATTTTTCGATGAAAAGCTCTCAACGTTTTTTTTCTGTCCGGAATTCCGATTGGGTGTACACGGCATAATACTTATTTAAAAGTTCACTGATCCATTACAATTCGGCTTGGGGAGGGAGTAACACAGCAGGGGGAGTTGGTGTTGTCAGTCCACAGATAATCAGCAAGTTCAACTGAATGATAGCAATGTAAGATACTCTCACCCACGTCTGTGTCTTCTCATACCTCCACCCATCCTTTCTGAGTTGAGCTCCACTCCTGAAGTCACTGGATTATCCCCTTGGGAAGTTGATCTAGGTGTTGGATCCAGTGTCACCCCTGCCTGCAGCACGCTCTCAGCTGCAGTGGTGATGGAACATGTTTTGGAAGGTTATACTCAGACCTCTATTTTTGGTATTTTATCATATTTGATATTATGGTGTGTTTTTTCTAAATAAAATTTAATTAAATTCAACCGTAGTGTTCAGTTACTGTGACCCCTTTGGAAGGTCTTGCCCTTTCTTTTTTTCTTACATGGTAACCTGCCCTGCATATACTTATTTATACAAAAATTATTTAAAATTGAACACACAGCAGCTCAGAACGGCCATTCCTTTAGAAGGTAAATCATTTTTCCACTAAACATGTAAATAGGCACTGCCCTTTGGTCACCAGTGGATGGACATTGATTACATTTTAATGAGCTAGTGCTTGATTAAAGTATTCCTTCCTTGCCAGCCTGCAGACGTTTTCAACTTGATTTGTGTAACAGTCCATGATAAATGGGTAGATTATTTCTGGTTTAATAAACACATTAACAAACCATTAGTTCAAAGACACAAACAAAACAGTTTTTTTTTTGCAACTAAACATACATTTAATTCTCACTCATTAACTGAGCATATTGTCCCAATGCTGCCAGAAGCTTTTAAGTAGAAGTCATAAGTTTTGAAGATTTGTCCCATACAATGCATTTTATTCAGTTTGTAATTCTATCGAAAGGCAAGTCCATCTCTAACTGTCTAATCAGTATCGGGTAGGCGCTAGGAAGACTTTAGTGGTTGCTGTTACAGCCTTCAGTGCTATGCTTTGACAGTCACACAGAGATTTTATGAATAGACCCCTAAGTGTGCAGGCTTTAAAAAGATGATGGCTGGAAGTTTGGACAGTACCAGGAAGAGTACCAAATCATGAGACAGAGTCATAGCTGGATTTAGGGCATAGACCAGGGCAGGTCGAAGACAAGTATAATAGGAGAATCAGCGATAATATTGGGGCAGGAGGCAGATAGAAAGTAGATACCAGAACCCAGGTCAGTTTAAAATCAAGGGCAACTGATCAGAATTTCCACCAGGAGATTGGAAGCAGATATGCCATGTTAAAACCAAGGTAGGCAACGCTGACCAGAAACCGGCAACTGTTCAAAACTACAGGCTATATCAGACTGTACAACCCAGTCTCTGTCCTCTATAAAGTTTCATGCTTGCACTGTCTGTAATGTCCGAATCCATTTATCAACTGCATACACCCTACCCTTCTCCCCAAGGTCGGGATGGGGGACGTCGAGAAGGGTGAGTCCTCGGACCCCCCCTCCTCTACCTCACTCCTTACCTCCTATCTACATCTTCTATTCCCAGCACTTAACTCCTCCTCCTTATCTTTCTTTTTCCTCTCTTTCCTTTAGAGTTCTCTACCCCTATCCTCTCTATAATGCAAAGATCTGAAGAAATATCTTGTACACAACCTGCTGATAACCATTTCATGAAAATGTTTGTTGAATATTTCATGTTAAAATCGAATAAACTATGTTTGGAAAAAAAAACAAGGTAGAACAAAAAAAAAAAAAAAAGTTACGAATTGAAAAAAAAGTTACGAATCGAAAAAAAAAAAGTTACGAATCGAAAAAAAAAAAGTTAAATCAAAAAAAAAAGTTACGAATTTAAGAAATTTTTGGTTCAATAGAGACACGGAAAATTACAAATCGAAAAAAAAAAAAAAAAAAAGTTACGAATCGAAAAAAAAGTTACGAATGTACAAATTTTTTGGTTCAATAGAGACACGGAAAATTACAAATCGAAAAAAAAAAAAAAAAGTTACGAATCGAAAAAAAAGTTACGACATTTTTTTGTTCAATCCATTCGAAGCACGTTTAGCAGCACCATTGTGGGACATTGGCATGCATGCCTGATTCCACACTTAGTGCCCGATGGCCTATATAATAGAGAGTGATGAAACAGGGGGTTGCTGGATAATCTTCAGCTGTTCCCAGTATCCTGAATCTGCCTTTTTCCTGATTTTCTATTGCTGACCTGGCTTGTCTCTGGATTTTTTTCTGCTCTGGCCTTCTGTTGTAAGCAGGCTTGATACTGACCTTGGCTTATTTGTCTATTCATTGCTAAATTTGGCTTTCCTCCTAGCCACGATCCCATAGTTTATCCATTGGTGACCTCAGCTTGTCTTCTGGCCACAATCTTGCTGTCTATCCACTGCTGGCATTAGCTTGCCTCCTGGCTATGATCCTGCAGCCTATCCACTGTTGACCTCAGCTTGCCTCCTGTCCATGATCCTGCTGTCTATCCTCTGCTGACCTCAGCTTGCCTCCTGGCCATGACCCTGCTGTCTATCCACTGCTGACCTTGGCTTGCCTCCTGGCCACAATCCTGTTGTCTATCCACAGCTGACCTCGGCTTGCCTCCTGGCTGCAATCCCATTGTCTATCCATTGCTGATCTCGGTTTGCCTCTTGGCCACAATCCTGCGTGCATCTATTGCTCCATTGGTGACTAGCCACCTCAGACTCTGCCTCCAACCTGTTGTAGGTGCTGGTGCCTCTGTCAGCTGCTTGCTCCAGCCTGCTCTTTGTGGCTTCTTCACCTGGCATTGCAATGGTCTCTTAAGCAGTCAACAAGAGTACTTCTTTGCCAAATTACCTACCAGAATTATCACCTGTGGACTGAGCTCTTGGCACAGTGCCACTTTGTGCCCTTTCACTCCCTGTCACCATTTCCAGGGGGTGTTTGAACCAAAGCTGTAAGTAAAGCCCTTTCGGCGCCATGATACTGTGCTATAAACAGATTTGCAGACAAGCATGATCTAATATATGATTTATTCACATTCGCTATGACAATTTACTTATTGTTGCATTACTTTTCCAGTATAAGCAGGTGAGTGAGAAATGAGATAGAGCCAGCCAAATCATTCTTCTGGAATCTCAAGAATCTACGTAAAAGGAGGCATTGGTGTAATACAGTTCAGGAGCATGCTTGTTTGGTTATGCCAAAGTCAGGCTCTACACACCATGATACCTTGTCAGAATGTAAGAAGGATGAGTGCAGTGGAGGAATATTTTCTGCCTTGTTTATCTGTCTCTATTACATCCGAGGTGTTGATACCTCCTCACACTGGGCCACCAGCAGCATCTGATGCAGATGGAACGATTAAACCTTTTGAATATTAAACAAGGGCTCGTTAAATGTTATTGAAACATAGGAAACAAAGTGTGTCTTTTGCAGGATTCATTTAAGCAATTCCGTGTATCTTCAAGGATAAAAATACACAGCTTATTGTTTCTACTCAACAGTCATTATTCAGGCACTGTGAAACTAAGGACTGCAAAAATTAAAGGATATTGACATTTCCTTTGGGAATAGGCAGATTCCTCTGAGCTTTCAAGCTGAATTTTATTGAATATATATATATATATATATACATATACATATACATATATATTCATATATATATATGTGTGTGTGTGTATATGTATGTATGTATATATATATATATATATATATATATATATATATATATATTTATTATTTTTATGTATATATATATATATATATTTTTTTATTTTTTTAATGGCTATACTATATTTCTCTTTAGTGTTTTCTTGTTGTTTCCTTCCAAGGCCAACAACATCATGCTTATCACCGCAACACTGGATTCTAATTAAACAGAAGCCTGGATTAGTAAAATCCCTTTATACAATGCCAATAAAAGCTTTAAAAGTATGGCATAAAAAATAAATTCTGCTGTTTAATAATGTATCGTGTTTCTATCTTTTCTCCAGGTTTCATTAGAAGCTTGAATAACCATGTCCATTTCTTGGCAAAGCCATATATCTTTCATTGCTAATAGGTTCTGACTGCTTACAATTTAAATACCTTAAAGACTTAAATTTAGACACTGGAACTAAAGTCCAGTGCATCTTATCTCTGGCTCATGCAAATGTAGCAAAGACCAAGGGTGCTTTAGAGAATTAGAGCCAATTCCTGTGTAAGTTGCAAGGATATACTATTCACTTTTCATATTTGAAACTGGCAGCCTGCACACATCGAGCCTCAAGTATGTAAAGTGTTATAAAGTAATATTCTTACCCATAGCACCAAATTAGATTTTCCAACCTGTACTTGAAAAGTGGCAGCTATGGGTAACAAGAATATTATCCTATTTTCTATACTAGCATATCATAGTCAAGGAAAACCTCCATGTTTGCCTGTGCTGTCAGCTATTGACTTAAAGTGGTTTTAAAGCCTTTTTACCTTAAAGTACCGTATTTATCGGCATATAACATGCACTTTTCACCCTGAAAATCAGGTGCAAATAGTGCATTCGTGTTATACACCGATCGTTCAATTTGGGCTGCCTCGGGGGGGACAGGGAGGGGGGTGGGACAAGCACCGTCAGATTACATACAGTGAGAATCTCCTGTTTACTCTGCGGCCTCTGTAATAGGAAGTCCCGTCTCCTGGGCTGGCATTGGACCACTGTTCTGTCTATCATAGGAGGCGGGACTTTGTAGTAAAGAGGCCTGCCAAGTAAACAGGAGATTCTTGCTGTATGTAATCCGTAAGCACTCGTCTTGCCCCCCTCCCTGTCACCTCCGAGGTAGCAGTAAGGTGAGGCTGCATTGATGGCACTTGTGAGGCTGCAGCTGCAGATAGTCATTGATCAAGCTGCATTGGTGGCAATGGTGAGGCTGCATTGATGGCAATGGTGAGGCTGTATTGATGGCAATGGTGAGGCTCTATTGATGACAATGGTGAGGCTGCATTGATGGCAATGGTGAGGCTGCCCTGACGGCAATGGTGAGGTTGCATTGATGGCAATGGTGAGGCTCTATTGATGGCAATGGTGAGGCTGCATTGATGGCAATGGTGAGGCTGCATTGATGGCAATGGTGAGGCTGTATTGATGGCAATGGTGAGGCCCTATTGATGGCAATGGTGAGGCTCTATTGATGGCAATGGTGAGGTTCTATTGATGACAATGGTGAGGCTGCATTGATGGCAATGGTGAGGTTGCCCTGACGGCAATGGTGAGGTTGCATTGATGGCAATGGTGAGGCTCTATTGATGGCAATGGTGAGGCTGCATTGATGGCAATGGTGAGGCTGCATTGATGGCAATGGTGAGGCTGTATTGATGGCAATGGTGAGGCCCTATTGATGGCAATGGTGAGGCTCTATTGATGGCAATGGCGAGGCTCTATTGATGGCAATGGTGAGGCTGCATTGATGTCACTTGTGAGGTTGAATTGATGGCACTTGTGAGGCTGCAGATGGACATTGATCAAGCTGCATTGGTGGCAACGGAGAGGATGCAGATGGGCATTAATCAGGCTGCAGATGGGCAATGGTGAGGCTGCAGATGGGCACGGACCCTTATTTTGCACCAAATCACGTACCTAGTATGTGATCTGACACTACCAGGTCTGGGGCACGCGATTGTCTTTCTGCTTGTGTCCTGTGTAATCAGTGAGTGCCAGCGGAGATCGAGTCTGTGGTACCCACCTCTGGCCTCCCGCTGTCTGCCTTGGACACTCTGGAATACATATATTTTTTCTAATGAGGGGCGGACCCTGTTTGAAAGTGATATGGTAGACTAAAGGAAGGTACTTTTGAGGGGATTAGTTAGAAGAACGATTGGGGAGATGAAGGGAATTCTTGGTACCGGGCAACATTTCGATGGGTGCAAGTTCCCCACCACCATTCCCCCCCCCTCTTTTTTTTTTATCTTTTTGTCGTTTCTTGGATTTTTTTTTTTTTTGGGGGATGATTAAACGGGGTAAAATTTGAGGCAAGTAGTATTGGGATATATAGGGCAAGAGGGGATAATTGCAGGAATAGACACTTAGGTATGGAAGGATTAGCAGATTGGTGCAAGTAGTGGAGTGGCATAGTATGTTATATATAAGATTGAATTATATGACTTGATATATCTAAGCTGTTGAGATTATTATTTTTTTCAATTATCTGGAAAAGATGTGTCTTTATGTTATCCTTTTGTTTCTTCTGCCTTATGAAATAAATAAAAGTTTTATAAAAAAAAAAACTGCGGCGGGCGGTCCCTAAGTGGTTAAAGTACTGCAGTGCCGTATCGCAAAAAATGGCCTGATCATGAAGGGAGTAAATCTTCCGGAGCTGAAGTGGTTAAATTTAACCAGCTACAGTATTTGTAGCTGCTGCCTTTTATTTATTTATTATTATTTTTTTTTTTGGGGGGGGGGGCTGGAGCTCCTCTAATGCCCTGTACACATGGTCGAAAATTCCGACCACAAAATCCGTCTGATTTTTTCCGACGGATTTTGTCCTACACTGGTGTTGCATACACACGGTCGGACAAAGTTGTCGGAGAATCCGATCATCCTGAATGTGGTGACATTCGTTGCGTACGACGGGACTACGTAGAGGCTAGTAGCCAATAGCTTTGGTCTTGTAATGTGATCTGAGCATGCGTGGCACTTTGTCCGTCGGAATTCGCTACACACGATCGGAAAAAGTCTGATAGGACTTTGTTGTCGGAAAATTTGAGAGCAGGATCTCAAACCTTTTCCGTCTGAAATTCCGAAAAGTTCGATGGAGCCCACGCACGGTCGGAATTTCCGACAACGTGGTCCGATAGGACATTTTCCGTCGGAAAATCCGACCGTGTGTACGGGGCATAACTATGTGCAGTAACTATTACATGGGGTATGGTGGAATCAGTAGTTTAGAAAATAAAGATTCCATTGTTTTTGCTGTATGCTCAGCTCACAAGGAGTGACAAGGACATTGCGTTTCTTGCGAGATCAACAGGTATTTATTGTACTTCTTGAATCTGTTCTAAGCCATAGAAATAAAAACGGAATGTCACCATCTAAGGACTGGCTAGCTGCAAATATTCAATTTTTGCTTTTGTGTTTTCCTGTCCTCAAAGGACAATCCTGTGTTGAGTTGTTTAATTATGTGTTTAAATGGTTGTGAAGAGTAGACACTGGATTTATATATTGTGTGTAAGAAAAAACTAAATCCATATGGTGCAATGCATGATAATGTTTCCAGTCTACAAATATGAATAAAGCTGTATATGCTTTGAGAGAAATACTCTCTAAAGATCCCCGGAAAAACCGCAACCTTATTGTCAGGAAATAATTGCTTTGTTCCTTTTTTAGCTTCACGGCCACCAGTTGACTAATAACACACACACCAAGAAGTGGCAAAAATTATTAGGGGAATTGTTAAAGCAAAAACGACGTCAAACGTATTTTCATGTTTACTTGGAAACTTTTATTTTTTCCAATTCGTTTTTATTACCGTATATACTCGAGTATAAGCTGACCCGAATATAAGCCGAGGCACCTAATTTTACCGCAAAAAACTGGGAAGACGTATTGACTTGAGTATAAGCCTAGGGTGAGAAATGTGCAGCTACTGTAAGTGGAAAAGAGGGTCAACAATGCCCATTTGCAGCCTTACTGTGCCCATTTGCATGCCTCACTGTGCCCATTTGCAGCCATAGGTCCCCCGAACTTCGTAGTTAAGGGTTCCTAGATGCCCCCTAGCTGCAGCCAAACTGTGGGGTCTCTGGAACCAAAGGGTCTCAAAATGACATTGCTGCAGATGGACAGTTGACCGACTTTGGGGCCCTGTATCTCGGGGTCACTTGGTGCTAGGAACCCCATATTTGGATATGTTGTAGTGTTTGTTCCACTGGGTTTGCACGCCATTTAAGGGTTTCTAGCACCAAGTGGCCCCAAGATATGGGGCCCCAAAATCGGGTCGGAAAATTTCATTGTCTGCTGCAGAAAAGTGCTTGACTCCAGTATAAGCCGAGGGGGGCATTTTCAGCACAAAAAAATGTACTGAAAAACTCGGCTTATATTCGGGTATATACGGTAGATTTTAACGTAAAATGTACAAACATAGTGCCAACAATATAAAAGAAGGGTACAGCATTACAGGGTATACAAAGACAAGGGTCCACATCTGACAAAATATTGAATGTCAAAATACAGAGTAACGGAGAAGAAGACCATTCATTTTACTGTATTCCAGTCATTTCACATTTGACATTATTTCTCAAAACTCTTCCTATTGCCTTGTTTACTAGCTAGCATGGCTTCCTACTTACGATATAAGCGAGTGATCTCAATGGCCTCCGACAAGTTTAATGCCTCGTACACGGACATTCCGACAACAAAAAAACATGGAATTTTGTCCGAAGGGTGTTGGCTCCAACTTGTCTTGCATACACATGGTCACATAAATGTTGGCCAACAATTACTAAAGTAGTGACGTACTAGACATACTATGTGGTTTTTCAGCTCTTTAGCGCCACCGTTTGGGCTCCTTCTGCTAATTTTGTGTTAGTAGAAGTTTGGTGAGTGTTGATTCGCGATTTTCTTTTCACGCTCATTTCTGAACGGCCAGACATGTTGCGGAATCGGAGGAGATAACGTGTTATTTATTATTGGCCTTGGAGTTATTGCTTTGACATTACTTTTTGGGTTGAATAATAATGATTTGATTAGTTATATTTTCTATATTTTTGGATGCATAGAATGCACTTTTTGGTTAAGTTCTATTGGCAGATAGCATGCCGAATTTTTTTTTATTTTTTTTTTTAATGCACAATAAAAAAATTGTGTAGAATAATACTTGGCTATGTGTTTTACTTCAAATGACAGTTTGGGAGTCGGCAGTTACATTAAAAAAAATATACAATGTAAAATTGACAAGGGATACCAACATAGTTGTATCTTTGATCTTAAAAACGAGGGGATAATGGTGTTGTGGTAACTTGCCCAAAAAAAAAAAAAAAAAAAAAAACATAATATTATAATTCTTGATATCACTAGAAAAAAAAAAGCCTTTGAAAATTTGTTTGCAATAACTCCATCAGTATCACCAGCAAAGCAGCTTCATTATTATCCCATTAAAGAAGAAGAGAATTGTGCGCTGCATTTGGAGATTTCACAATTTGCCACGTCACGAATGTTAATTCTCCATTACGAATGCTAGTTTACAAGACCGACAGCTTCTGCTTCCGTGCATGCGTGTTTGTACTTTGGACTTTTGTCTGACGGACTTGTGTACACACGCTCGGAAAATCCGACAACACACATTGGTCCGCGGAAACTCCGACAACAATAGACAACAATAGGGAGCATACACACGGTCGGACTTATAGCCAACAACCTCACATCCAACATTTCCCGTCGGAAAGTCCGATCGCGTGTACGCGGCTTTAGGCTTTATCCGATTTCCAGCTTCTTGTTATGAGTAATCTGGCCGCCAATAATATATGAGGGACCATACTTGGAAACTTTTAACAATTTACCAAGTTATTTATTGTTTTCATTTATGTATGAGTTTATAAGTTATTATTTTGAATCAAATAGTTCCCATCTAGATATTCTTCTGGTGTTTCTCAACTAAATATGGAAATGTGGAATTTGGCTGCAATGGATGAGTGCCAACATCCCTAACAAATGGAAATGGAGAAATCCCTCAAGGGGTGGGACTATAGCGGCACTGGTAGATTAACCACTTCAGCCCCCGGAATATTTGGCTGCTGAATGATCAGCCCTTTTTTGCAATTCGGCACTGCACCGCTTTAACTGACAATTGTGCGGTTGTGCGACGTTTCACCCAAACACAATTGAAGTCCTTTTTTCCCCACAAATAGAGCTTTATTTTGGTGAAATTTGATCACCTCTGCAGTTTTTATTTTTTGCGCTATAAAAAAAAGCGACAATTTTGAAAAAAACACAATATTTTGTACTTTTTGCTATAATAAATATCCCCATTTTTTTTTTAAAAAAGCTCATTTTTTTTCTCAGTTTAGGCCGATATGTATTCTTCTACATAAAAAAAATAAAATAAATCACAATAAGTGTATATTGATTGGTTTGCACAAAAGTTATAGCATCTACAAAATAGATTTATAGCATTTTTGTTATTATTATTTTTTTTTTTACTACTAATGGCGGTGATCTGCGATTTTTATCTGGACTGCAACATTATGGCGGACACATCGGACACTTTTGACACATTTTTGGGACCATTGGCATTTATACAGCGATCGGTGCTATAAAAATGCACTGATTACTGTAAAAATGTCACTGGCAGGGAAGGGGTTAACACTAGGGGGCGATCAAGGGGTTAACTGTGCTCCCTGTTTGTGTTTATAACTGTAGGGGGAGGGGACTGACTAGAGGAAGTGACGGATCATGGTTCCTAGCTAATAGGAACTCACGATCTGTCACGCCAGAACAGGGATTTGGGTGTTTACACACACTCTTCCCTGTTCTGCCTCTCGTGCCCGTGATCGCTCGTGGCTGGTGCATCATCACAACTGTTGGCCACGAGCATCGGCACCCCCGCTGTGCAGCGGGGCACGCGCGCCTGCTATCCCGATCCCACAAGCCGACATATAGCTACGATGTCTCGCCGGATCGTGCCGACCTGCCGCAGGAAAATGGCGGCGGCTGGTCGGCAAGCGGTTAAAGTCAAAGAGGTAGTAAGAATTATAAAAATATCAAATTTGATTACATACTGTACATATATAAAACATCAAGTGAAAATGGTGTATGACAACCATACATGAATATTGGAAAGATTAGATACAGTCATCTAACATGTTTCGGGACTCCTTCTACAGAGGTGTCTTCAATATACAGTATATACAACTTTCCTGTATGAGCTTGAGAGATATAGACACACATCCAGCCAATCAAAGAACCCCTGCTTAAAGGGGAGGGAGAGCCAACACCCAAACCGATGTGTCCAGATGTCCACTCAGAACAGGCCTGCAGCGATTCCTCCAGGATCTGAAGAAACGGGGACTGTGTGATGTTGGAAGATGGGTATACTCCCAAATGGGAACTTATATCTGTGGGACCACTGTATAGTGCAGAAAATCACTGCACCAACATGGTCCAAACTGAAGATAGTCCTGAGTCAGTTGTTTGGTAATGAAGCCAGGTGGCCAGTATTTCCAAGCTCAAAAAGCGAGTCCACACCTGTATGAGCTTCAGAGAGATAGACACACGTCCAGCCGTTCAAAGAACCCTGGACCAAAAGAACCCTGGTCCAAAAGAACCCTGGTCCAAAAGAACCCTGGACCAAAATCACCCTGGACCAAAATCACCTTGGACCAAAATCACCCTGGACCAAAATCTCTGAGGAATGTTTCCAACATCTTGTTGAATCTATCCCACCAATAATTAAGGCAGATCTGAAGTCAAAAGGGGGTCCAACCCCGTACTAGTTGGGTGTACCTAATAAAGTGGCCAGTGAGTGTATATTTGCGGCACACATCTTCAGGGTAAAAGATGAGCTTTATCTATTTAGCTATAGAAAGATGCATACCTTTTCTTCTGAATATTTGAATTCTTTTCTCCCTGCTGTTAGGCATATGACATGGTATATACAGTGAATATATATCTATCAACTATACAGTATAAAGTACACTATAAAGCCACAGGAAGTCGAGATGAATACCACTCATTGCAATCAAATTTCAACAATAAATCTGAAGAAATAACATATAAAAGGATTATGTATTAGGTGCAAATCTTTTCTGTACATAGAGGTACGTATTGTTAGAATTTACTTAGAAATTCTTAAATATATCCACACTCGTGGTACCTAGTATTTTTGAACATGTTTTCATGCACTTTATTAGAGAAAAGTAAAGGACAAAGGTTTTTGCTATTTTAAGTTGTAGCTGTTAATTTTGTCATTACAAATAGTCAGCAACTAATATATCTGTGTATATATATATATATATATATATATATATATATATATATATATATATATATAACAAAAACATATGTAGTAAATACTCATAGCTCCCAACTGTCCCTGATTTAGAACAATGTCTCTCATTCCTCCCTCATTTTTTTCATTTTTTCATGATCTATATAGTTGTATATAAAATGCACTTTTTATCTATCAAAAAGTGTTTTCCAGTGCTAAACCTTTCATCTGATTTCTAAATTGCTGCATTTGTAAAATCCAAAAGCCAATATAAAGGAATAGTAGTGGTAAAAAAGCACTTGTGGTTTTAACCAATCTTGTTTTTTTGTACAATTCTCCTTTAAGGGGGCGTGGCAAGGGGGTGTGTCCTATGCCTGCATGCTTTTGCCTATAGGTGTCCCTCATTCCCATCTCAAAAAGTTGGGCGGTATGAATACTTATTCCATTGGTCTGATATATATATATATATATATATATATATATATAACTGGGTACTAACATTTATAGGTAAAGTTGATCCAGGGAAAATCCGATTGCCTCTAGGGCAGGGGTCTCAAACTGGCGGCCCTCCAGCTGTTGCAAAACTACAAGTCCCAACATGTTCTGCTGGGGGGGGGGGGGGTTTTGCCTTCCTCTGGGTCAACTGTGGGTATATTGTATTGTACGATATTTTTTATTTTTATTTATTATTTCTTTTTTTTTATGGTTGAACTGGATGGACTTGTGTGTTTTTTCAGCCTAGCTAACTATGTAACTATATATATATATATTTATGTAAATAGGTGAGGTGAAAGGCACATCAGTGCGATGCAATCAGACCATCCCAAAGGCCATATATAGAAAAATCTAATCCAGGATTGCGGGACTACTGAAAATACAAAAAATTATAATTGTCCAAAATGTTCTGCAGGATGGAACATTTTGGATATTTGTAATTTTTTTCTTAGTTTTTTTGCATTCTCAATAAATATTAAGTACAGCAAACCTGGACTTATTTGTCAGGTTTTTATTTCTATCTGTAACGGAGAGTTCCACTCACTTCCTGTACCAGTGCAGATGATCACTGGGACAGGAAGTGGAAGAAAATCTTACAAATGACAGAAGACAAATAGTGGTTCTAACCTTCCCTCACTATCCAAAAATTTAAAGAAAAAAGAATGTTGCCATTCACCTTTGAATTTTCTAGTATTAGAGACGGGGGGGGGGGGGGGGGGTCGATTTACCAAAGGCAAATAGACTATTCACTTTACTAAGGAGGTTGCACTTTGCAAGGGAAAATTCTCTTGCATCGTGCAACTTCCCTTGCAAAGTGTACAACCTATTATTATAACATCTTCAACTCTTCTGGGAAGGCTGTCCGCAAGGTTTAGGAGTGTGTCTCTGGGAATGTTTGACCATTCTTCCAGAAGCGCATTTGTGAGGTCAGGCGCTGATGTTGGAACAGGAAGGGGCCATCCCCAAACGATCCCCCCAAAGTAGGGAGCGTGAAATGGTCCAAAATGTCTTGGTATGGTGACACCTTCAGAGTTCGCTTCACTGGAACTAAGGGGCCCAACCCAACCCCTGAAAAACAACCCCACACCATAATCCCCCTCCACGAAATGATTTGGACCAGTGCACAAAGCAAGATCAATAAAGACATGGATGAGTGAGTTTGGGGTGGAGGAACTTGCACAGAGTCCTGACCTCAACCTGATAGAACACCTTTGGGATGAATTAGAGTGGAGACTGCGAACCAGGCCTTCTCGTCCACATCAGCGCCTGACCTCACAAATGCGCTTCTGGAAGAATGGTCAAACATTCCCTTAGACACACTCCTAGACTTTGTGGACAGCCTTCCCAGAAGAGTTGAAGCTGTTATAGCTGCAAAGGGTGGGCCAACCCAATATTGAACCCTACGGACTAAGACTAGGATGCCATTAAAGCTCATGTGCGTGTAAAGGCAGGCTTCCTAATTGTTGGTAATATAGTGTAAATAAAACTATTTAAAATGAGATGTTCAAGCAACAGATATCATTTGTTTGTATGCATAATAGTAAAATACCCCTCTAACGCATTTCAGTCCAATAAAACAAATATGAATTGTGATATTTTTATTTTTTTAACTTGGTAGGATTACAAATGAAAATATAAAGGGTTCTTCCAGTTACGTCTTTAGTCTTTACTAATCTAGGGCATGACCAATCTGGATGTTATCCTCCCATGAGACGGGACAAATGCATTGGAAGAAATGAAACAGCAACGTTAATAACCTGTGAGAATGAAGTGCTGGTAAAAAATGGAGGACAATAAAAACACTTGGAGGAAAGGCTTTTATTAAAGTTAAAACTCTCGCACATTTAGTGGACAATAAGTGCCAGAGCACAGCCGCTAATGTTTTTTCGCAGCACAAGGCTTTCTCCCTTGCAGGGATCAAAATGTCCATTGAGTATGATATATGGGGATGTAGCTAGCTTACAAAATATAATAAAACCACAGACTGAAATCTCTAAACATAGTTGTTAGAATTTTACCCTCTTGGCATCAAATAATTGCTGTGTTCCTATTTGTCTGACAGCGATGACTATTGGGGCACGTTGCGCTAGCCACAAACACTTCAAATGCCATGTCTAAAATTGTACAGTACGTTACTGCATTTGTAAATTCTATCATTGTGAGGACCCTTCCACATTCTCCACAGTCATTTTATTTTATTTAGTTTACTCAGGTACACACTGTATATATGTATTTATTTGTAGAAGTAGAAATATAGGGAATTTCACATAAAAATTAAAGGGGATGTATTTTCTTGTTTCAGCCACAAGAGAACGACTGTTGCATTACAGCTGTCTATACCTGGCTGCATTGTTGTAAGCTTATAGTACTACCCATATGATGTATTTCATATTCCTTCTGTATTACTGATTTTTTTTTTTTGCCAACTCTTTTCAAATGTATTGTAACATGGAGGTTGGATATGTTGTCTCTCCCTCGAGACACAGTGTGTTCCCAGTTGGGGTGTCTGGGGGGAAGATCATACCCTTCACCTCCTATTACGATACAACACTGCCAATGGTTTACTTAGTCTGTTCTTTTATATTCTGTCATCTACAACCACATGGCTTTGTACATTTATATTGTATTAACATACAACAAATACTGTTTTCCTTTGTTCTGTATTATATGATAAAACCCAATAAAACTTTGGAAAAAAAAAAAAAAAAAAATTAAAGGGGATGTAAAGTCAGTTTTTTTTTTTATCTTAACCACTTCAGCCCCGGACCAATTGGCAGCCAAAGAACCAGGCCCCTTTTTGCGATTCGGCACTGCGTCGATTTAACTGACAATTGCGCGGTTGGGCGACGTGGCTCCCAAACAAAATTGGCGTCCTTTTTTTCCCACAAATAGAGCTTCCTTTTGGAGGTATTTGATCGCCCCTGCGGTTTTTATTTTTTGCGCTATAAACAAAAATAGAGCGACAATTTTGAAAAAAATTCAATATTTTTTGCTTTTTGCTATAATTTATATCCCCAAAAAATATATAAAAAACATTTTTTTTCCTCAGTTCAGGCCGATACGTATTCTTCTACATATTTTTGGTAAGAAAAATCGCAATTAGCGATTATTGATTGGTTTGCGCAAAAGTTATAGCGTTTACAACATAGGGGATAGTTTTATAGCATTTTTATTAATATTTTTTTTTTTACTAGTAATGGTGGCGATCAGCGATTTTGTATTGTGACTGCGACATTATGGCGGACACATCGGAAATTTTTGACACATTTTTGGGACCATTGTCGTTTATACAGCAATCAGTGCTATTTAAATGCATTGATTCCTGTGTAAATGACACATGCAGTGAAAGAGTTAACCACTAGGGGGAGGGGTTATGGGCTGTGATGTGTGTGTGTTTTTTTACATTAGGGGGCGGGGCTGATGTCTGACGTCATTGATCGGCTTTCCTGATGACCGGGAAAAGCCGATCAATTACAGGCAGTGTAGGAAGCGCGGGCAGAGGTTTGTTTACACAGACCTCTCCCCGTTCTTCAGCTCTGTGACCCGATCGCGGGACACCAGCGACGATCGGGTCCGCTGGTCCCGCGGCCGGGGTCACGGAGCTCCCGACCGGGTCGCGAGCACGCCGCTGGCGGCGCACGCACGACCCACGGCCAGGCAATTAAAGGGCCAGGTACCTGTACGTGGTTTTGCCTGGCCATGCCATTCTGTTGACGTATATGTGCAGGAGGCGGTCGGGAAGCGGTTAATGTATTCTATGTATTAATATAAAAAACATTTTTTGTGCAGTGGCCCCCCTAATACTTACCGGAGACCCATCTCTGTCCAGCGATGTTGCAGGAGTGTCTCTTCTGCCTGGGACTCTCGTCCTCATTGGCTGAGACAGCAACGCGGTGCGTATGAGTGCTGCCAGCATTGCTGCAGAGGTTGAAAGGGTTGGGGGGTCAGCCTGTCAGTGCTCAGACCATACGCCGCACACTGCATCAAATTGGTCTGCATGGCTGTCATCCCAGAAGGAAGCCTCTTCTAAAGATGATGCACAAGAAAGCCTGCAAACAGTTACCTGAAGACAAGCAGACTAAGGACATGGATCACTGGAACCATGTCCTGTGGTCTGATGAGACCAAGATACATTTATTTGGTTCAGATGGTGTCAAGCGTGTGTGGGGGCAACCAGGTGAGGAGTACAAAGACAAGTGTGTTTTGCCTACAGTCAAGCATGGTGGTGGGAGTGTCATGGTCTGGGGCTGCATGAGTGCTGCCGACACTGGGGAGCTACAGTTCATTGAGGGAACCATGAATGCCAACATTCAGGGCAGTATTCCAACATGATAACGACCCCAAACACACCTCCAAGACGACCACTGCCTTGCTAAAGAAGCTGAGGGTAAAGGTGATAGACTGGCCAATCATGTCTCCAGACCTAAACCCTATTGAACATCTGTGGGACATCCTCAAACGGAAGGTGGTGGAGCGCAAGGTCTCTAACATCCACCAGCTCGGTGATGTCATCATGGAGGAGTGGAAGAGGACTCCAGTGGCAACCTGTGAAGCTCTGGTGAACTCCATGCCGAAGAGGGTTAAGGCAGTGCTGGAAAATAATGGTGGCCACACAAAATATTGACACTTTGGGCCCAATTTGGACATTTTCACTTAGGGGTGTACTTACTTTTCTTGCCAGCGGTTTAGACATTAATGGCTGTGTGTTGAGTTATTTTGAGGGGACAGCAAATTTACACTGTTATATAAGCTGTACACTCACTACTTTACATTGTAGCAAAGTGTCATTTCTTCAGTGTTGTCACATGAAAAGATATAATAAAATATTTACAAAAATGTGAGGGGTGTACTCACTTTTGTTAGATACTGTATATATTATTAATAATAAATATATATTTTATCTAAATGTAGTCTTTGGGTACCACCTATTCCGTTTTTTTTTTTTTTTTATTATTCTGTCCATTACTATATGGGATGTAGCATCTACATTTTTTTAGTCCACATTTATATAAAAATGTACAGTCTGAATGAAAATAAGTTAGATTTCTCCACAGCTACCCACTATACAGCACCATGGACACTAAGCTAAACACGCTTAAATTATGAAATGCTTGAACTGGCCTCTCTTATAAAAGTAATCTGCACTTGGCATAGAAGTGGTGCTCATTCTTAGATTTGATTGACTCAACTGGCTTGAGCAGGCAGAACTATAATTTTGTGCTTTTGTTTTCAAAATTTTAGCACCAGCGACATTGTATTATTTTTAAATGATTTTAGATATGCCTTGATGCTCACAGGCGTCTGGCACCTGTACTCAGCATTCAGTTAATAATCATAACAGCTGAAAATGATGGGTTAGGGTTCCAATACTCTAACCTTTATGACCAAATTAATAACTTTATCCAATATAAAGAAACAAGTACACTCCACTCACCAAATTTTTACTCCTGCATAGAATAATGAGTTCAGCTCAGTTTTGCATAGAATAGTAATATTTCTTGTTATGGACAGAATTTAAGGTGTTACAAAACCCACAACAGTAAAAATCAGTCTATATATGCAGTAAAGCATGCTTGTTATACTAACTGTGGAACCTAAGGGGTTAATCCACTGCATTGTGTAAAAGGCTGTTTGATCCTGTCTTCTCTGATCCTCTCCTTCCACTGCCCCCAATATATTTCCTGATAATACAGAGCCAGGGGGCAGGCTGCACATGCTCAGTTTGGTGAGTATTGCTAGAGCGTTTTTTCTTTCTTGGGAGGGAGCATGTGATCAGCACAGGGCCAATCAGCACTGTCCAGATAGAGGGTCAGGGGTCCTGCAGCCTCATAGGACAGTCAGTGCATAATGAAAACTGCTCCTATAATCTTTAACCAGACAATGGTAAAAGTCACAAGACTGCTACATACTGCTGATGAGAAAAATTATTTAGCAGTTTATTTTTAATAAAATGATTGCATTTCCATGTTCTGTGTACTATGGGAGACCAGATATAGTGAATGCAGGGTCCTGGGTTTAGTTAACACTTTAAAGCTCAGCTACATTTCCACCTCTTTAAATCACTTAAATACATTCCAGGTGCATCAAACAAAAATGTATTCAATGACTAATGCCGTGTGGAGGACTTTTCGACAACAAAGGTCTGACGGAACGAATCCATCGGACAATTCGATCATGTGTGGGCTCCATCGGACTTTTGCTGTCGAAAAATCCGACAGACTTTAGAAATAGAACATGTCTTAAATTTTCCCGCCGGATCTCCGCTGGACCCAGTTCCTATAGAAAAATCTGCTCGTCTGTGTGCTAGTCCGACGGACAAACAACGACGCTAGGGCAGCTATTGGCTACGAACTTCCTTATTCTAGTCCGGTCGTACGTCATCGCGTTCAAATCGGTCAGAATTTTGTGTGACTGTGTGTGGCCAAGTCCGTTCATTCGAAAAGGACGTCGGAACTCCGTCGAAAGTCCGTCGGAAAGACCGTCGGACCTAGTCCGTTGAAAAGTCTGCTTGTGTGTACACGGCATTACAGCTTGCTTTCTTTATAAAGTGACCACAGCCTGAGTAAAAAAGCCTGTGTCCTTGCTCCCTCTAAAGCCCCCGGATCGGATGGATTACCTTTAGAATTTTACATGTTTTCATGAATTTCTCATCCCTAAACTATGTGAACTATTTTCTGATATTTTTAAATTTGCCATCCTTCCTAGGTCTCTTAGGCAAGCTTTAATTGTACTAATACCTAAGGCTGGTAAGGACCTCCTACTCCCGGAATCTTATCGACCCATCTCTCTTCTTTAGTTGGACTTCAAGATTTTGGCCTAGGTCCTGGCTCTCCACTTGAATAAGGTCATTCTCAATCTGATCCACCCCGACCAGGTCGGGTTTATGCCTGCCAAAAACACTGCATTTAATCTAGAAAGGCTATTCATGAATTTACAAGCCACACATGAAAATTAGATTCAGTCAAATGGGACTATCTGTGGGAATGCCTTTGCCACTTTGGCTTTGGGTCAAATTATATCAAATGGATTCAACTTTTATATAAAGCACCGGAGGCCAGGATCTTGGTCAACGGGAAAATTTCTGACCCTTTTTCCCTTTCTAGAGCTAAATGACAGGGAATTATGGGATGCCCCCTCTCTCCGCTGCTGTATTCCCCCTTGCTGTTGAGCCATTGGCTAAGGCAAACAGAACTCAATCAGGAATTAGGGGTCTGCGAGTAGGTCAATTAGTTGAAAACGATTAGTTTTTATGCAGATAACATGCTTTTATATCCGGAAGGTGCAGGTCCTTCTCTCTGGTCAGCGCTGACTGTGATTGAGCAGTTTGGGCAATACTCAGGCCTAAAAATCAACTGGGACAAATCCATATCCTCCCTACTTTGGAGTTCCTACAGCTGCACAAGATGACCTCCCTCTTGTACGTGTTAGCTCCCTTAAATATCTCGGAGTATTAATCACCCGTTCCCCGGAAGTAAATCTAGACCCTTTGTATGCAATTTTGAAATCTAAAACCCAGGTCTGGGCTAGGCTCGCCCTGGGCATCATGGACCGCATCAACCTAATTAACCACCTTAGACCCGCGCTATAGCCAAATGACGGCTACAGCGCGGATCTATTGTGCCGGGACGACGTCTATTGACGTCGTCCCGGCAACGAGCTGCCTGTGCGCCCCCTGAAGGGTCTGTGAGACTCGCTGGATCACAGATCCGAGTAAGGGGTCGATCCCGACCCCTTACCACATGATCAGCTGTCAGCCAATGACAGCTGATCATGTGACAATAACAGAGCCGGTAATCGGCTTTTTTTCCTGCTCGCTGACAGCTCGCTGACAGCGCGAGGAGAAAAAAAAAAGCTGATCACCGGTGGCAGTGAGAGGGACATCAGTCCCTCTCACTGCAATATGCCCAGGGTCCATGGTGCCCTCTTTGGATAAAATAAAGTGCCCACTAGCTCCACCTGTCAGTGCCCACAGTGCCACCTGTCAGTGCCCACAGTGCCATCTGTCAGTGCCCACAGTGCCATCTGTCAGTGCCCACAGTGCCAGTGCTGCACATCAGTATCACCTACCAGTGCTTATCAGTGTCCCCTACCAGTGCTCATCAGTGCCCCCTATCAGTGCCCATCAGTGCCCCTATCAGTGCCCATCAGTGCCACCTATCAGTGCCCATAAGTGCCATCTATCAGTGCCCATCAGTGCCATCTATCAGTGCCATCCATCAGTGCCCATCAGTGCCACCCATCCGTGCCACCATCCGTGCCACCCATCTGTGCCACCCATCCGTGCCCATCAGTGCCATCTTTGCTGTGCTCATCAGTACCGACTTATCTGTCCCCACCAGTGCAGCCTATCAGTGCCCACCAGTGCAGCCTATCAGTGCCCACCAGTGCAGCCTATCAGTGCCCACCAGTGCCGCCTCATCAGCACATATCAATGAAGCAGAAAAATTACCTGTTTGCAAAATTTTATAACAAACTATTAAACATGATTTTATTTTATTTTTTCATTTTCCATCTTTTTTTATTTGTTTAGCAAAAAATAAAAACCCCAGCTGTGATTAAATACCACCAAAAGAAAGCTCTATTTGTGGGAAAAAAATGGTAAAAATTTCATTTGGGTACAGTGTTGTATGACCGCGCAATTGTCATTCCAAATGCGTCAGCGCCAAAAGCTGAAAATTGGTATGGTCACGAGGGGGGTTTAAGTGCAAAGTAATCAGGTGGTTAAGATGGTACTTTTGCCCAAGCTCCTCTACATCCTTTGGCATGCACCAGTATATCTACCATTGCACATATTTAAGTCTCTGGAATCCATCCTTAACTTCTTTGTATGGGGTAAATCCCGTCACAAATTGTCTTGGTGAGCTTTGAAGAACCCTACACATTTAGAGGGAACAGCGCTGCCGGACTTTAACCTCTACTATTTAGCAGCACAACTGTCACATTTTTATCACATTGACAAAGGAGATGGGGATCGCTACCTCGCTTTGGTTTGCTTCCCCCACTCCAGCAAGATTACAGATCCCTTTCAAAGCCTCTTTTGATATATATACGTGACTCCTCGGCTCTGGGTGGTTGTAGGAGCCTGTTATTCCATCATTGCAGGATCTGGGGTCTGGCACGGGATAGGCTCACAATTCCCTCTGTAAATGCTTATACTCCTTTATGGAAAAAACCCCAGTCTCACTGAACTTCTATTTATACCGGACCATGAGTTGTGGGTAGCCAAGGGATTTGTATATGTTTCCCAGGTATACGGTAGGAGTGGCATCAACAGTTCAAGGAGGAGTTTTCCCTCCCTAATTCAATTTTCTTCCATTACATTCAGCTCTGACGCGCACTAGGCGCTCAATTTTTTCTGATTAGGAACAATTGTACCCTCTAGATGTAATTTTGGGGTCAGAGTCTAAAAAAACTCACCCCGGGGTGCTTTTTATTTCCTGTGTGCCTCTCATCCTAAGGTCTACTGATGTGATTACTTATGTGTACATTGTTTGCTATGCACTCTATATGCTCCTGTGTTTACTACTACCAGTGATTGTTTTCTTTTCTTTTACTTTTTTTCTCTTTTTTTATTTAATTCTTTTGTGTACTTGTATATGCTATAATGTATATATTTTTTTATACTGTCTCACTTGTGTTCTTCTCAAATAAAAAGTAGTCAGCAATAGCATGCAATGCCAAGCTACTGCTACCGAAGCAAACAGAATATTGGCATGCATTAAAAAGGGGATTAACTCCAGAGATGGCACTTATGGGCATTGATAGGTGGCACTTGTGGGCATTGACAGGTGGCACTTGTGGGCACTGTGAGATGGCATACATGAGGCATAATTGCCTCTTCCTTTTCGGGACCGATGTCCCTTTAAGATGAGCCGGTGATCGGCTTTTTTTTTTCTCCTCCGCTGTCAGCGTGAGGAGAAAAAAAAACGATCCCGAGCTTTTGTTTTGATCATGTGATCAGCTGTCATTGGCTGACAGCTGATCACATGGTAAGGGGCTGGGACCGGGCCCTTGCTCGGATCGGTGATCACCCGAGTCTCAGTGACTCGGTGATCACAGCGCGCTCTGCACATGCCCTGTAGGGCGCGCGCAGGGAGCGTGCACAGGGGAGGCTGTCATATGACGGCCTTCCGGGAATTCAGATCCATGCTGTGGCCGTCATTCGGCCATAGCGCGGATGTCAAGTGGTTAAGGAATCAGGCAGGGAGCTGTCCAGCATCCCCGGTGGCACAGGAAGAAGAGTCACAGCCAGACACTGCTGAGGTTGCAGGTTCAGATCCTGACAGTAACATTTTGAATGGCAAACAATAACAATAGCACTTGGTCAACAGTTGTGTAGGGATGAGTAAAGATTGATAAAGGAGAAGTTTCTTTACAGTAACAGTAGAGACAACCGAAAGTGAAAGGAAATCACTTCAAAGTGAGTGGAATGTCCTCTTAGTTATCACTAAAACAAGTGCCCCCTATTAGAAGCATATAGTAGGTGTGAATGGAGCCTAATTAAATGTAGTCTGGGAATATTCTGATCCAAGTACCTCTTCGGACTGCCTGTTTGGGTCAGGAAGGAACACTTGCCTCTATGAGAAAAACTTTACACCGTTTTCCAATATGCTTTAGTCTGCCTCATTTAAACCAAAGAATGATGGAGTATATAAGAGACTGAATTTTGGGACATTTGTCTCCTGTCAACCCGCTGTAATTGCTATTAAAACTAGTTTTATGCAAACAATACAGTTAAAGTGCAATCATCTATAAAACTGTAAAAGTATTATTTTACAAAAGGAAATACTGCACTATTTTTTTTTTTTAATCTGTATTAATTGCTTTTCCAACAGCATTTGTAAGAGGCTTACAGACTTTTCACATTTTGGAAAATTACATTTAAAGTTACAATATAATTCAGTTGAATGCTTAAAACCATTAAAGAACTACCTCTTTTTCCAACAATAACATAAAAGTATGGATAATCATCATGTGCTGCTTTACAGGTACCATGGAACATCCCACTGACCCAGACTGTAAATCTGTTAAAATTATTAAATACTTAGTTCACTCCCTACAAATACTTGAATCAGTGTAGGCAGCCTGGTTTATTACGCTTTATTGTTTAAAATTTGTATACTGACTTTTTTTTTTTCTTTTTCCTTAACCACTTCAATACCAGGCACTTTCCCCCCTCCTGCCCAGGACAATTTTGAACTTTCAGTGCTGTCACACTTTGACAGCACTGTACCCAAACTGAATTTTTATAATTTTCTTCCCACAAATAGAGCTTTATTTTGGTGGTATTTGATCACCTCTGCGGGTTTTTATTTTTTTCTAAACAAACTAAAAAAGACTGAACTTTTTGAAAAAAAAAGTTTATTAGTTTCGGTTATAAAATGTTGGTTTTCTCCTTCACTGACGGGCACTGATGAGTCGCCACTGATGGGCACTGATGAGCAGCACTGATGAGTTGGCACTGATAAGGTAGCACTTATGGGCACTGATGAGGAGGCACTGATATGTAGAATTCATGGGCACTGATAGGCGGCACTGATATGCAGCACTGATGGGCACCGATAGGTGGCACTGATATGCAGCACTGATGGGCACCGATAGGCGGCACTAATGGGCACTGACAGGCGGAACTGATGGACACTGACAGGCGGCATTAATGGGCACTGACAGGCACTGACAGACGGCACTGATTGGAACTGACAGGTGGTATTGATGGACACTAATAGATGGCACTGATGGGCAGCGCTGATTGGGCAGGTACTGACAGGTGTTAATGCTGGGCACTGATTGGCACTGTGATGGACACTGATTGGCACTATGGTGGGCACTGATTTGCACTGTGGTGGGCACTGATTGGAACTTTATTTGGCACTGGAAGGCGGTTATGATGGGGCACTGACTGGGCACCAAATGGCAGCTTATGGGTACATTTGATGGGGGCTGTGCTGGTAATCAGTGTGCTGATTATCAGCACAGACCCCCCCTCTGACAGGGAGAGCCGCTGATCGGCTCTAACCTGTCAGCGTGAACCGAGGAATGGCGTTTACCGGCACTTCCTAGTTCACTCGATGATCAGCTGTGATTGGTCACAGCTTGTCAAGTGGTAAGAAGCCTCTGTCAGAGGCTTCTTATCATGATCGTAGATGCGGCGTGTCAAACTGACACACCGCAATCGTGATCTCCGCGGTGCACGACATCATATGATGCTCAGTCAGGATAACAGAACCACAGTTTGGTGTCTTTGGTGTTATCTTTGTGAAACAAAATAAAAGGCAATCGGAAGTTCTCGATGTGCAGGGCCAGCACTAAAGTATATCATTTAGATATGTACTGTGTGGATATGTGTGTGGATATATATATATATATATATATATATATATATATATATGTGTGTATGTGTGTGTGTATAACAGCTTCAACTCTTCTGAGAAGGCTGTCCACAAGTAAATAAGTACGTTTTCTCCTTCACTGATGTGCACTGATGAGGCTGCACTGACGGGCACTGATGAGGTGACATTGATGAGGTGGCACTGATGAGGGGGCACTAATATGCAGCACTGATGGGCACTGATATGCCACACTTATAGGTGGCACTGATGGACTTTGATAGGCGGCACTGATGGGCACTGATAGGCGGCACTGATGGACAGGCTTTATGGGCACTAATAGACGGCAATGATGGGTGGCACTGATAGATGGCACTGATGAGCAGCACCGATGGGCACTGATGAGCACTGCTGAGCACCACTGGTGGGCACTAGTGGGTATCACTGGTGGGCATCACTGATGGGGCTGCACTAAAAATCACTGCGCTGATTATCAGTGCAGACCCCCCCCCCCGTCAGGAGAGCTACTTATAGTTATGACGTCCAGTCAGAATGGGAGAGATGCCGCCTGGCCGCAATTTTGCTATAGGCCGGGCAGGATGTGGTTAAAACATCTGTCAGGTGTATTGCTGTCTGTGTCCCAGTTAGAAAAATGTGTCCTATCTGTCCTAATGACCATTATCACAGAGAGTGAAAGAAAATCCCAAAGTTTGAGTGGTAACCCGATCAGGAACATAGAGGAAATCTTCCCAAGGGGACACTAAGATCTGGTGACCCTAGTGGCTGATTTTCCCTTAAATTGGAGGGATTTCTCCCCAATGGGACAGAGGGCAAATAAAAAAAAAAAAAAACTGAGAGGAGTTATAACACTTCCTTACACCATCCATGTAAAATCCAATAAAAAAAAATGCGTTCCTAAGTTTTATTTAACGCAACCACATCAGACTAAAGCTGGCCATAGTTGTGTCATAGGTTTGGCGGCAGTATGGCTGACCACTATTTTGGTAGTAGTTGTTCTTTACTTTGTGAAGAACAGATGAAAGGCAATAAATGCTCATATATCACAAAAACAATGTGTAGACTCACATAAACTATTTGGAGAGTATACAGTGACATCGCTGAACATATCGTTGGTTGATAATAACGATAATTATAAGGAAACAGAGTCAGCAACACTGAACTATATGGATGTAAGCAAATTGTCCTATGCTGTGGGGTTTATATTTTGATTTGACATGAGAGATTGTGAAGTTTGACAAGATCATGAACCTTCACATACCACCAGAAGTGGTATGGAACTGGGGGGAGAATAGGAGCTTAGGGGGTGATTACTGATCAGTTCCTTCAAGTTAGAGTACTGTGCTTCTTTGATCAACCATTGCAAATATTATAAATTAAGATAGATACTTCTTGCCAGTATGTTTTGATGTTAGGGCAGTCCCACCAGATATGGCGTAGGGTTCCCAATTTGTTGCATCCCCTCCAGCATTGAAGTGAGGTCTTGGGGTAAATTGCAGCCAACATTGGGGTGAAATACCACTTGTGAAATAGTTTTTGAATGGATTTCCAATAGGAAGTACAGTGTGACATCCGAAGGGGCAAGCTTACGGCCCAGTGCCATAGTTTAGGCGAGGGCTGAGTATCTGTGAGTGAGGACCAAAAGATGATTGAGGAGGACGGCTGATCCATAGGAGATGTAGTTAACAGGTTGTATGCCAAGGAGATCCCTTTGACTGAAGGAATAGCGGTCTCATACAATCTTAAAAGAGTTACTGGTAAATAGTCTTTATCCATCAGGTTGACTTTAGAGAGTATTGATCTAATTCTGAGGTATAAGAAGAAGGTCTTAAGGCCCATACACACGATCAGCCAGCCAACAACCAACATGCAAATTAGCTGTTTTGGATCAACATCCGACCGTGTGTACGCTCCCTCGGACCAACTTTTTCCAGGTTTCATCGGAGTTTTGTTGGCTGTGCGAACGGACCAACTTTTTTGCCAACAAAAGTCCGATGGACCAAAGTCTGAACGTGTGTACACAAAACCAACGGACTTTTGTACAAACCAATGCAGAACCAATGCAAAAGATCAGACAACAATACAGAAGTTGACCAAAGGTGGCGGTAAAGAGCAGAAAAACCAAGTGATTTGGTGAAAGTTGGCTGAAAAAAGTCCTGCCGTGTGTATGCAATACCAACTTGGGGCCAACGCCCTTTGGACAAAAATCCACAGGAAAGTTGGTCCACGGTCCGATCGTGTGTATGAGGCTTTAGAGATTCCATATGTCTGTTCCCAGTGTACCCTATCAAACGCCTTCTCTGCATCAAGTGACAAGAAGAGAGAACGCGTTTGATTGTGCTCCACCCACTGTATCAGAACAATGAGGCATCTAGTGCCATCACCCCTGATCGGGGTGGATTATTTGGGGGATAATCAATGAAAGGCGTTGCGCTAAGAGTTTGGCATATAGTTTGGTATCTGTGTTCAGGAGTGAGATCGGGCGGTAATTAGCTGGATTGTCAGGGGCTTTCGGTTTCGGTATGGTAATGACCAAGGCCTCCAAAGATTCTCTGGGAATCTTACCCGTATTTGCATATTGATTAAAGGTATTACATAGGTGTGGGGTTATCAGGTCAGAGAACTGTTTATAATATTAGTTTGGGAATTTGTCTGGACCAGGGGCCTTAAGTAAGGGCAGTTGCTTTATAGCTTTACTTATTCCGGTGGAGGAGAAAGACGTCCATAGGGATTCTAGTTGGGTGGGAGAGATAGAGGGAATGTGAACGGATGAGAGAAAGGTTCAATATCTTCCTTTTTAGGGGGGGGGCTACCGTTTCTGAGTCTTTAAGGTTATACAATTTGGCATAAAAGGCACTAAATTCATTCTCTATATCTAGTGGGTTGTTTAACCACTTCCCTACCCGCCCATAGTCATATGACGCCCACAAGGTGGATCTCACATCCTGGGTGGGCGTCATATGACGTCCTCCCATTTCCGGCTGCCTGGGGGGCGCGCTCGCGCGCGCCCACGGCGTCGCTCGGGACCCGGTGCGAGTGCCCGGCGGCCGCGATGTCCGCCGGGCACCTGCGATTGCCCGTTAAAACAAGGGGACCGTGCGGGACCGTGGAGCTGTGTGTGTAAACACACAGCTCCACGTCCTGTCAGCGGAGAGGAGACCGATCATGTGGTCCCAGTACGGGGGAACACATGATCGGTCTCCTCCCCTTGAGTCCCTTCCCCCCACAGTTAGAATCACTCCTATAGGGAACACATTAACCCCTGCAGCGCCCCTAGTGTTAACCCCTTCCCTGCCAGTCACATTTACACAGTAATCAATGCAATTTTATAGCAACGATCGCTGTTTAAATGTGAATGGTTCCAAAAATGTGTCAAAAGTGTCCGAAGTGTCCGCCGCAATGTCGCAGTCACGAAAAAAAAAAACGCAGATCGCCGCCATTACTAGTAAAAAAAAAAAAATGCAATAAATCTATCCCCTATTTTGTAGACGCTATAACTTTTGCGCAAACCGATCAATATACGCTTATTGCGATTTTTTTACCAAAAATATGTAGAAGAATACGTATCGGCCTAAACTGAGTAAAAAAAATGGGATATTTATTTTAGCAAAAAGTAAAAAATATTGTGGTTTTTTTTCAAAATTGTCGCTCTTCTTTTGTTTATAGCGCAAAAAATAAAAACCGCAGGGGCGATCAAATACCACCAAAAGAAATCTCTATTTGTGGGAAAAAAAGGACGTCAATTTTGTTTGGGTGTAACGTCGCACGACCGCGCAATTGTTAGTTAAAGCAACGCAGTGCCGAATCGCAAAAAGTGCTCTGGTAAGGAAGGGTGTAAAATGGCCCGGTGCTGAAGTGGTTAAGCATATGCCCGGGGAATTTGTGAGGAACTGGATTTTCTTGTTAGCTAGTTGGCTCTTCATTTGTTTGGTCATGAATGCTCCCAGTTTGTTGGCTGAGGCATAGATTTTGAGTTTCAGACGTTTAATATAGTAGTTCAATTGTCTATGAAGGTCTTCACTAAGTTGGTACCTGAGGTTTTTTAGCTTTAGGAATATCTTGGGGGATGGGCATTGTTTGCTTACATTATCAAGGTTGTGGATTTGTTTTAATAAATTCTTTGTAGTGGCTAAATGTTTTTTCTTTTCCTGAGCCCCTATCTTTATGAACAGGCCTCGTAGAGAAACTTTGTGTGCATGCCAAATAATAGAATGATCATCAACTGGATGTATGTTCTGCAGGTCTTTTTGCAGGGTCAGCAGCATGTATTTTAGCATGGTTTCTGACACGGGGATGGCTGCTAGAGCGTGTTCTGTGTTCTGTGTCAGAAGCTTCATTTGAGAGATTATCCCAGAGCCCTGTATTAAGGAAGGGGTATTAGGTGAGGGCAGGGTGTCCATGTCATCTCTGGTGTCCTCCCCAGAGAGTATGGCAGGGGAATCCTCCAGGCGGGATGCGGTGAGCACAGCCAGAGAGCGAGGCGGAGTGTTTCTTCTGTTACCGGCGCCATCTTGGGCCGAGTTGATGGCCGCGCTTCTGAAATAATCCGTGAGGCGGTGGGGTGCAGGTGGCTTATACCGCGTCTTGTTCATGTCCGGGATGGTCCTGAGTCCTTACCCCCTCTGTGTAGCTGGATCGGGGGTCGGATGGTCGCAGCGAGTTGCTCTGGATCCAAGCAGCGGAGCTTACAGTCCGCAGCAGGCCACACACCCCGCCTCCAGTATTTTTACACCATGTTGTGCATTTTCATGGTGCAGGCAGGATGGCCACTAGCACCATGGAAATGCACAACACCAATCCAAGACTGGTGGCATTCAAAGCAGCCCTAGCATTCTTAAAAAAATGGAAGTCTGCCTACTTTTAGACCTGCTCCTTTAGTTAGGACTCTCTGTGAAAAGATGAGAGGGGAAGGAGAGGACTGTGATATGAAAAGGGGAAGGAGGATTCTTATATTAAAAGATGGGGGGATTGAAGACTCTGGTGTGAAAAACAGGGGGTGGAGGGAGACCAAGGACTCTACTGTGAAAAGGGAGGGGGTGTACAAATGTTGCCATGACTGAAAAAGGTTAAGAAACACTTTCATATAAATACATGGTTTTGCAGAAATTGTATTTACAATTCAATCAACAAGGAATTGGCATAGGCAACAAGTTTGGTGTTTAACTATGATGGTTAACTGAATTGCATTTTCCATATTTTAAAGGGTTGTTTTCCTAAAGGCAAATAGTATGTTCGTTTGCAAAGGAAATTTCACCAGAGCTTAGTGAGTGAGCAGAAGCTCTGCTGACTTCCATCATCCAATCATGTGCAAGCAAAATGCTGTTTTTTTCCTTTGCACATGATTTGGTGTTATTTCCAAACTGAAATTTCACCACATTCACAAATCTGTGGAGAAAACTTTCTTGCAAAGTGAATAGCCTAATTGCCTTTGGTAAATAAACCCCTAAGATTGTAATGCCATCTATAAAGTCGTACCACTGAATATTCATACTTAAAATTCTATAGTAACACCTTCCTGCAAAAGCATATTTGTGAAACGCAAAGATGCCTTTGATGTCCATCAATATTCCAAGTGACAGTGATGTGATTATACCTTGTTTCTAAAAAAAAGCGAGAATACTGCAAAAAATACTATGTCAAAATGTTTTTAACGATGTATGGGCTCTGCCGTTCAGATTTTTTTAAAATATTAAGGTTTCCTGGATATTTAAACATTAACCTCCCTGGTGGTATGATTCTGGCTGGAATTTTGTGCTGAAAGCGGTACAACTATTTTGCATGGAAATTTGGCGTTTTTATATTTTATATTGTAGGCATGCAATTCTTATGAATAACTCACTTAAATCTGTCCGAACCAGAGTCTAGTAGACATCCCGGGTATGATAAAGTTTGAAACACAAAATTATAAATTATAATATAATAAAAATATATATAAAAATTATTCAATAATGTAACCAAATCAAAAACACTGAAATTTGCTCAGTTGCAGAATAGTCGCTGTCATTAACCACTTCCCGACCGTCGGCCGTCATGACGGCCTCCGGTTTGCGGGGGTATATCTGAATGATGCCTGTAGCTACAGACATCATTCAGATATTGCCGGTTTCAGCCGGCGATTCCCTGCACCATAGGAATGATCATAGCGGCTGTTCCGCCGCTTGATCGTTCTTATGGGCGGCGGGAGGGGACGCCCCCCCCCTCCCGCCGCCCTCCGGTGCTTCTACCGACTCACCGCTTCCATCGGTGAGTCGGTCACAGGAACCGCCGGCACCGGATGATCACTATAGAGATTTCCGGCGGACCAGATGGTCGCCGGAGTCTCTATGATCGTTCGGAGGCCGGGCGCGATGTGATGACGTCACGCCCGGCCTCTGCATTCGAATAACGGCGCTGCCTCCGCTGGGAAGCGGTGATCGTTTTTTTTTTTTTTTTTTAATTTTAGGCTTTCCAGCCTAGAGGTGAGATGTGGGGTCTTATTGACCCCATATCTCACTGTTAATAGGTCCGATCAGGTAATATTCCTATTACAAGGGATGTTTACATTCCTTGTAATAGGAATAAAAGTAATCAATTTTTTTTTTTTTTTTTTAAACTGTCAAATTTAAAAAATAAAAGTCAAATTAACAATAATAAAAAAAAAAAAATTTTTTAAAGCGCCCCTGTCCCCGTGAGCTCGTACGCAGAAGTGAACGCATACGTAAGCCCCGCCCACATATGAAAACGGTGTGTTCAAACCACACATGTGAGGTATCGCCGCGAACGTTAGAGCGAGAGCAATAATTCTAGCCCTAGACCTCCTCTGTAACTCAAAACATGTAACCAGTAAAAAATGTTAAAGCGTCGCCTATGGGGATTTTTAAATACCAAAGTTTGGCGCCATTCCACGAGCGCGTGCAATTTTGAAGCATGACATGTTGGGTATCTATTTACTCGGCGTATCTTCATCTTTCACATTATGCAAAAAAAATTGGGCTAACTTTATTGTTTGTTTTTTTTTTAAGCATGAAATTGTTTTTTTTCTGAAAAAAACGTGTTCGAAAAATTGCTGCAACGAGCGTCATTGTATTCTCTAGGGTCTTTGCTAAAAAAACATATATAATGTTTGGGGGTTCTATGTAATTTTCGAGCAAAAAAATTATGAATTTTACATGTAGGAGAGAAATGTCAGAATTGGCCTGGTTGCGAAGTGGTTAAATTTAGTGTTTGATGATAAATTGTGATTCTAATTTATTATCGTGTTTTCTAGCTGGTCTAAAACCACTTTTGACATAAAGGGACACTTTTTGGTTGCTATGGACAATCTCCAGTTTCCAGGCAGAAAAAAATCTTTTTATTATATAAAATGACATGCAGGGCACTGGGCAGACCACTAGGGGAAAAGGGGATGTGTATTTCTTGTATACAGTACTGTAATCTGTAAGATTACAATACTGTATGTGTTTTGAAACTTTTTTGAATTTGGCGCCGATCTCCGCTCCCGTGTGTCGTAACGTCGCAGGGAACGGAGATCAGCGGCACTGGGCACTGTGTGAATCGAGCGAGCAGACGGCTCGCACACACAGCGGGGAGACATCGCAGGATCCAGGGGACAAGGTAAGTAGCTTCCCCCTGTATCCTGCAACGCAAGCCCGAGTCTGGCTCGGGGTTACCACTTTTGGTATTGAAGTTCCTACCCCGAGCCAGACTCGGGATTACCGCCAGGGAGTTTAATAGACATACAAAGAAGAAAGATCGAAAATCAATATAGAAGAGACCAAAGGCTGATACTTCCCTTCTTGGTGTTACAACAAAGGTCCATTACAACATTGGTAACAATTTCTAGCAATTATAGTGCTAGACGTCCCCTCCCGCTGCCTGCAAACGCAATCCAGTGGCTAATCCGCTGCTAGGATGGCTTTTAAAAAAAAGGAATTGCTGGCTGAAAGAAAAGATACCAGAATGATGACTGTAGCTGCAGGAATCATCCTGGTATAACCACTTTAACCTAAGGATGTCCATGGATGTCCTACGGTTGAGAAGTGGTTAATATGTAATCCTTGCGGATCCACCTCCTGGCTATTAGTGACCACTTCATAAGTGAGGTACTTTTAAGGGACCAGACCTTGTAGTCTCCAATCCAGAATTGTGTTCAAATATAAAATAGAAATAATCTACACCTTTAAGAGTTTCCAGTCATTTAATATTAAAAAATTGCACTCACAAATTAAAATACATTCATAGACAGTGTTAGTATCTGATCACAGAAAGTCTCTCACCACACTTCCGGTTTTGTGTCCAACCCGAAAGTGATGTCACTGGCTCATCCCAACGCGTTGCGTCACTGGTCATGTACCTCCCTTAGGGTAGGTATTTTTAAAGGACCAGCACACCACTAAATGTATTTGACTTAATAAGTGTGGGTGTACACCTTAAGGTAGTAGCAGCGGTTCCACAGACACATTCATTTTATAGTTGATCAAAGTGTGGCAGCACAGGAGTGATTTTCTGTTTTTACTATATGTAAGGGTTTACCATAATCTTTTTCTCTTTGCCTACCTAACAGTTATTTTGTTGTTGGCCTAAATCATCCTAGCCTATTTGATTGTGTGCCATAGTATTGATTATTTCTTCCCTATCCTAATGATGTTGCATACAAATGTTACAAGACAGATGAGCATTGAACAGACTGTGGCTTCCAGCACTGTTTTAATGGCTGTCTTTGCTTCAGTCATTTCTTTTCCTTTTGCTTCTGGGAGATCATTTAAAACATGTTAATAGTAGCAGTAAGTGATTTTCATGATGAATGAGTAGATTTCCGAGTGACTAATAAGCAGTTAATAATTCCTTTCAAGCTAGAATTAAGGATTGCTCAGTGCAACATTACTGAATATCTGATTGCTGCAAAGAGTTAGATTATAATTGGAAGTCCGGCCCCCTCCTATGCTTGTAATAAATTCCACATGCAGCTCTATAACTAAAGCATGCTGGTTGTCCTTCCGAAAAAACGCGCAAGTGAGAATATTTTTTAAATTACAAGATTTATTTTCAGGTTGCTGTAATTGGAGAGTTAATGACATTAAAAGTCAAATCTCTGCGGAGTTTAGCCAGTGCTGAGAAAATTACTAGATACATTTTTAGAAACGTTAATTGTGTGGATAACTCTGGGTCTTTCCCAATGCTGTTTTTTTTTTTACATTTATAAGCTTACACTCATACATGAGATTAGAACTAAACCAACAGTTTTACATAGTTTCACATGATTCTGAACATAGCGCCTTACAAGCCCGACCATGGCGCCTTACAAGCCCGACTACATCATTGTGCAAGATGTAATGACATCATCACATCCAAGGGGACATTATTTAGAAAATAGTTCAGGATGATAGGCTGTAGACATTTGCAGTGTGTTTCGCTCCGAATAAATATTCTGACAAATTTTTTTGTTATTCGGGAGATTCAGATATATCCGAATACAAAAAAAATTGTACAGGTGAAAAAGGAGGATGAATAAATATAAATGACCAAAAAAGCTGCTGGCAATAACACAACAAAACAAATTGTGTGACACCATATAAAACATATTAGTACAGGGGGTCACCGGGTTACCTACGGACATTTACGTCATTTTTCGAGGCTCCGCCTGGCCGCGCATGCGCAGAACAGCAGATGGTCCGCGCAGAGCGGCAGAGGGTCCCCGCAGCTCCCTGTTCGTAAGTAGGAGTGGTTCGTAAGTCGGGCGTTCGTAAGTCGGGGACCGCCTGTATAACAAATAATAGTGCGCTAAACCTCACATATATAATTAGTTAATAAACTCCAGTGAATACCTGTATATACTCGAGTATAAGCCGACCCGAATATAAGCTGAGGCACCTAATTTTACCACAAACAACTGGGAAAACGTATTGACTCAAGTATAAGCCTAGGGTGAGAAATGCGCAGCTACTGTAAGTGGGAAAGAGGGTCAACAATGCCCATTTGCAGCCTCACTGTGTCCATTTGCATGCCATAGGTCCCCCAAACTTCAAACTTGGTAGTTAAGGGTCCCGAAATGACATTGCTGCAGATGGACACAGTTGACCGACTTTGGGGCCCTGTTTCTGGGGGTCACTTGGTGCTAGGAACCCCATCATATTGGATATGTTGTAGTGCTAGGTCCACTGTGTTGGCATACCAAATTTGGGGTTCCTAGCACCAAGTGGCCCCAGGATACGGGGCCCCAAAGTCGGGTCGGAAAATGTCATTTTCTGATGCAGAAAAGTGCTTGACTCAAGTATAAGCCGAGGGGGGCATTTTCAGCACAAAAAAATGTGCTGAAAAACTTGGCTTATACTCGAGTATATACGGTAAATGAATATAATAGTGACCAATTATAAATATAAAAATATACAAAAAGTCCACATGTATAAAATTATATAAATCTCTTGAATGCTGACAAAACGTGAATAGAAATCACTCCATTATATGTGACAGTCTCTCCAGGATATATGTGCTGAAAAAAATACCACCACCTCAGTGTGCAATGCCTGCTCACCTCAAAGAAAGACCCCCTTGGGTCTATTGGCACTTTCAGAGATACTCCAAAAAGATCAGCCAGATCAGAAAAGGATTTCAAATATTGGTTCCAGGATTATCAGAACTTCGCCTCATGAAATTAATTACTCCAGGTTCAATTTCTGCAGGATGAGTGCGGCCAACTTGAAGACAGTCTCGCTGGCCACGTCTATCTGCCCCTGCAAAGGCAAGGAGATGGTCAGCCCCAGCTGAGTGATCCCAACTAGTACATGCGTAGTCACTCAGCTGGGGCTGACCATCTCCTTGTCTTTGCAGGGGCAGATATATGTGGCGCTATACTAAATATCCACCCAAAAAAATCAGTTTAGGCCAATATGTATTCTTCTACATGTATATTGATTTGTTTGCTCAAAAGTTACTTTTGACTAGTAATGGCAGTGATCAGTGATTTTTAGTGGGACTGCGACATTGCGGCGGACAGATGGGACACTTTTGACACTTTTTTGGGACCAGTGATATTTATACAGCCATCAGGGCTAAAAATAGCCACTGATTACTGTATAAATGTCACTGGCAGGGAAGGGGTTAACACTAGGGGTGATCAAGGGGTTAAGTTTTCCCTAGGGAGTAATTCTAACTGTGGGGGGGAGTGGACTGACTGGGAGTAGAGAGAGATCGCGTTTCCTGATCACTAGAAACAGCAGATATCTCTCTTCTTCCCTAACAGAACGGGGATATGTCTATTTACATTGATAGATCCCCGTTCTGGCTCTCTGAGGAGCGATCGCGAGTGGCCAACGGACATCGCAGCCGGCGGTCATGCACATTGGCTCCAGAGTCGTGTAACCCTCTATACCCATTAAATCGGCCACCGTACAGCTATGGCGATTCACACAGGGTAGCCAACCTGCCGCCGTATAACGTTATACATCGGCTGGTCGGCAGGTAGTTAAAGTGGTGGAGAATATAAATGTGTAACAGTGTAGCGCTAAAAATGTCTCTGTACAGCAATGGTTATAGACTGGGAAGATCGACAACCACCAGTTTACTGTTCAGAATGTTAGTGTTAAAATAACAAATTTAGGGTCAAAAATAGGTGGTGAGCATCAGGTCCTCTAGTTGAGTGAGGGCGTGATGTACCCCCAGACTAGATAGACCCAAAGTGTGGATACACTACCGAGTGGTCCACACTCACCTAGGGTGAGTATAAAGTGAAAAATTGTTCCAAGGTAGATAGATAAACAGCCTTGTGTAAACGTGTCACTCTAAATGAACGTGCCTCAAAACAAAAATGTTAAGTGAACAGTGCAACTCAATGCCTAAAATCTCCTCAATATTAAGTGAAGGTGTGTAAGAGAGACAATATTGCTATATCTATGATATTGAAACCCTAAATTTCCGTGAATAGTGCAATCAAATGCCTAAAATCACACAAATATTAAGTACAGATATATTGAGATGTCGATATCATTGATACTAAAAACCATGATACATAGGAGGTGCTGCAAAAGCAGGAGGGCTAAAATGAATGAGTGTGTCAGGATAACACATGTGTTTATCTGGATCCTTAATGGTCTAGCCACCTGACTAGCAAGCCAAACAAACAATAGAGGTATATCACAATATGAATAGGTAACACATGATGAGGATGGTTATTTCTAAAGACACCTCAGTAAACAGTCCTGATATTTAAGAATGAATGAACGGACTGAAATTATCAAACTGTATTTCAAGTAGAGAAACTACTCCATAAAGTCCGGAAAGTACAGATAAGAATGGTGATGATAAAGCAGTTCAAATGCAAAATAAACAGTGATGATGGTATGGTTCAAATGCTGGATCCTCTCATGAAAGGGCAACAGTGCAACCAGAAAGGTGATTTCGTAAGCGCTTACCATGTGCGGTGGACCAACTCACCAAAAGTGAAAGGTCAGAAACAGCTTGTGTGGCTACCTCCAGGTGCCAAAAAGGTTAGGGTGGAAGTTGGAAACGTGGGCTGGAGCTTCTCAAGGTCCTTAGCAAATACTCACCGACCGAATGGATGGTTATTGGATCACTGTAGTTGGATCAGTGCTCCTCGGTCAGACTTGCCATAGGTGGAGAGAAAAGAACAAAAGAGGGACTCCTCCTCGTGTAAAACCCCAAAAAACAAGGGTTCACTTTTATTGTAAAAAAGAACATGCATCCAACTTAAAGACAGAATAAATGGAGCTGTTCTACTAAAATCAAGTAAAAAACGCAGTAGGCAGTAAAGCTTGGAGACCCTGCAAGCTTTACTGCCTACTGCGTTTTTTACTTGATTTTAGTAGAACAGCTCCATTTATTCTGTCTTTAAGTTGGATGCATGTTCTTTTTTACAATAAAAGTGAACCCTTGTTTTTTGGGGTTTTACACGAGGAGGAGTCCCTCTTTTGTTCTTTTCTCTCCACCTATGGCAAGTCTGACCGAGGAGCACTGATCCAACTACAGTGATCCAATAACCATCCATTCGGTCGGTGAGTATTTGCTAAGGACCTTGAGAAGCTCCAGCCCACGTTTCCAACTTCCACCCTAACCTTTTTGGCACCTGGAGGTAGCCACACAAGCTGTTTCTGACCTTTCACTTTTGGTGAGTTGGTCCACCGCACATGGTAAGCGCTTACGAAATCACCTTTCTGGTTGCACTGTTGCCCTTTCATGAGAGGATCCAGCATTTGAACCATACCATCATCACTGTTTATTTTGCATTTGAACTGCTTTATCATCACCATTCTTATCTGTACTTTCCGGACTTTATGGAGTAGTTTCTCTACTTGAAATACAGTTTGATAATTTCAGTCCGTTCATTCATTCTTAAATATCAGGACTGTTTACTGAGGTGTCTTTAGAAATAACCATCCTCATCATGTGTTACCTATTCATATTGTGATATACCTCTATTGTTTGTTTGGCTTGCTAGTCAGGTGGCTAGACCATTAAGGATCCAGATAAACACATGTGTTATCCTGACACACTCATTCATTTTAGCCCTCCTGCTTTTGCAGCACCTCCTATGTATCATGGTTTTTAGTATCAATGATATCGACATCTCAATATATCTGTACTTAATATTTGTGTGATTTTAGGCATTTGATTGCACTATTCACGGAAATTTAGGGTTTCAATATCATAGATATAGCAATATTGTCTCTCTTACACACCTTCACTTAATATTGAGGAGATTTTAGGCATTGAGTTGCACTGTTCACTTAACATTTTTGTTTTGAGGCACGTTCATTTAGAGTGACACGTTTACACAAGGCTGTTTATCTATCTACCTTGGAACAATTTTTCACTTTATACTCACCCTAGGTGAGTGTGGACCACTCGGTAGTGTATCCACACTTTGGGTCTATCTAGTCTGGGGGTACATCACGCCCTCACTCAACTAGAGGACCTGATGCTCACCACCTATTTTTGACCCTAAATTTGTTATTTTAACACTAACATTCTGAACAGTAAACTGGTGGTTGTCGATCTTCCCAGTCTATAACCATTGCTGTACAGAGACATTTTTAGCGCTACACTGTTACACATTTATATTCTTTACAATTTTGTCATATTGTAGTGTTAGCAGCTTCTTTTTCACTTGCTTGGGCGCTGCTTTTTTCCTTCTTTTTATTAGTTAAAGTGGTGGGCCAGCAACAAAAAAAAAAACACTGTAGCTGCTGACTTTTAATAAGCACTTACTTTTCTAGGGTGCCCTCGGCTCTCGGGTCCCGGCGCTGCCATTCAAAATAAGGGAAACAGGCAGTGGAGCCTTGCGCTTTCACTGGCTGTTTCCTACTGCGCATACGCGAGTCGCGTGGCGCTTTGTGAATTTGGCGTGCTGTGTTGTGGGACACACACAGTTCCCACAACACACCACGCCCCATTCACTAGAAGACAACGTGAGGAGGAGAAGACCGAAGATCACCACATAATAGGAAGAGGCAGATTAGGACGATCTGCCTAGCAACAGCCATTTCTGGTAAGTGAAAAAAATATTTTTGGAGCCTTTTTATGCATTTTCTTTTTTTTAGGGTGAACCTTCCTTTTAAGTAATCAAGTTCATGAAGTCTACAGCAGTGTTTCTCAACTCCAGTCCTCGAGGCACCCCAACAGGTCATGTTTTCAGGCTTTCCATTATTTTGCACAGGTGATTTGATCAGTTTCACTTCCTTAGTAGTTACCACAGCCGTTTTATCTGAGGGAAATCCTGAAAACATGACCTTTTGGGGCGCCTTGAAGACTGGAGTTGAGAAACACTGGTCTACAGCAATGCAGGATCTGAAAAACATATTGTGGCGTCCTTATACTATGAAACAATACAGCATGGCAAGGGTGGGTGATTCAGTATCAGTGAACATTAATGCCCTGTACATACGGTCGGAAATTCCGACGGAAAATGTCCGATCGGACAATGTTGTCGGAAAATCTGACCGTGTGTGGGCTCCATCTGACTTTTTCCATCGGAATTTGATTTGAGATCCTGCTCTCAAATTTTCAGACAACAAAATTTGATCAGAATTTTTCCGATCATGTGTAGGGAATTCCGACGGACAAAGTGCCACGCATGCTCAGATCAAATTACGAGACCAAAGCTATTGGCTACTAGCCTCTACGTAGTTCCGTAGTACGCAACAAACGTCACCACGTTCAGAATGATCGGATTTTCCGACAACTTTGTCCGACCGTGTGTATGCAACACCAGTGTCGGACAAATTCCGTCGTAAAAAATCTGATGGATTTTGTGATCGGAATTTCCGACCGTGTGTATGGGGCATAAGTGTGTTACTGCACAATTCTCAGCAGGTAAAACCATTCCGGTATGTTTAATTTGTGGGTGCTTGGCTGGAGATCCTGCATAACTTCATGGCCTTGTTCTACAGATCTGCCATTCAAAAGGCTTCAAACAAACAGAAATACTTCACGCTGTGTAATCAATGTTAATCAGCAAACCCAAGTGTGGTGGCCCATTCACTTTGTTGAATACTATAAGGCGCTATCAAGCTTATTGATTGGCTACGTGCAATGATTTGTGTTTCTATTGTCCTATCATGCGTTCATTAAGCTGGAAAAGGAGACACATAAAACCTCTGACATCGCAGTACAAGGGCATTCCCTACTGTTCCAGAAATAAATCAAAACTATTTTAACTCTTACAGTGCTGACTGATTGCACCCTCCTACCACAATAGTATTGACATATATATTGCACCCTCCTACCACAATAGTATTGACATATATATTGCACCCTCCTACCACAATAGTATTGACATATATATTGCACCCTCCTACCACAATAGTATTGACATATATATATATATAAGGATACACAAAGTTTTGGATATATTGTAGATACTTTAAGCTACCCTTCCTCCATCGGTAAAGTTTGGTTTTCGTTCTCCCATAGCTGTAACAATGAATCATTGGGACATCAGTAATTCTTTATTTATTCTTTCTATGGAGAAGGCACTACAGAACCAACACTTCATTTTGTAGAAATATCTCCCTGTCTGATATCTCCTCCCCAGACAGATATACGGATGATGCAATTTCCCGGGCCATCATTCTGAAGTGATGGGCTTTTGATAAATCTCTGACTGCAAAGCACACCGAGAAACATATTCCCCCGACCCCCAGCTTTTTCCTTCTTCTCCCTCTGCAGATCTCTGGAAATGTGAGCCAGCCTAAAATAATATCCTACAAGGAAAAACGTTTGTGTTTTTAGGTGAGATGAAATGGAAAATGTTTTGAGGGCATATTCAATGAGGGGAGGAAGATCATAGGAACATAACTACCATAGCCCCGTAACTCATTTCAAGACATTTAAAAGCCCAGGAACCTTTTTATTTCAATAACAACATGTATTTATAGCTAATGTTACACGGGAAGCCTTCAAAATTATAGAAATTCCTATCACCTTGTTTTTTTTTTAAATGCCGTTGTTCAGCTTGAGTTTTTACAGTTTTTGTGCAAATCCGAAGTAAGAGATTTTTACGTCTATCTTCCATCTAAATATAGGAACAATGAATAGCTGTATTATTACAATAGAAGGTAAAAAAACATTCTGGAATCAGATTATCTGCGTCATCAAGTAGATTCTGACAGACTGTAGATAGTCATTCTTTCCCAGTTATGTTAGCCAGAGTGCTAAATTGAGTTCATCTTAATACTCACGTAGTCACAAATATTCCCGCTGTGGCGTCTTTACATAGTTTATAAAAAATGGTCCCTCCTGGCTTCCCATTGTGTTTTGACGTAAAGTCATATGTAAGTGTTAAGATTAAAATATTATAATAGCTGACAGTAGGAAAAAAGTTTTATCTTGCTATTTTATACTTTGAAGTAGCAGCATTCGGTAGAACCAGCAGGGAACCCAATAATGAAGAATCAACGGTAGCATCACCAACAGCAATTTGTTCCATGAATACTTTCCAATGCCGCGTACACACGAAGGGACTTTTCCCGGCGGACCTAAGTCCAGCGGACAATCCGCTGGACTTTCCAGCTGGGTCCGCTGGACTAAAAAGCGAACGGACTTGACCACACACGATCACGCAAAAAGTCCGACGGTTCACGCGATGACGTACAGCACGTACGACAGGACTAGAAAACGAAAAATACTAGAAAAATACTTGCTACTGAGCATGCGTCCTTTTTGGTCCGCCGGACCATACTACACACGGCCGGATTGTCCGCTGGACTGCCAAGTCCAGCGGATAATTTTAAAACAAAACTTAAAACTTTAGTCCGCCGTACTTTGGCCCAAAAAAAGTCCGCCGGCGCCCACACACGAGGGGATTATCCGCTCGACTTCGGTCCAGCGGATAATCCCGCGGGATAGTCCCTTCGTGTGTACGTGGCATAAGTAGCATCAGCAAGCATATAGAAGGCTAGTATAAACTGAAATAAATAAAACTATCTCTGACGTGGCATGGTAAAAATATGGTGGGTGTAAAAACGATGGAGGTGAATCTAATCATTAAAGCGGAACTAAACCCATTTAACATGCTGTAGAAATAGGAAGAGATAGTCCAGCTGTCACACAGCCCACCCAGTGGTGGTTAGCAGGTAAAAGCAGCTTGATTCATCCAAGCCATGCCCCCAACATGTTTCGCTCTGCCCCAGGAACTTAATCATGGGGTGGGGCAAAACATTTTGGGGTCATGGATTGGATGAATCGAGCTGAGGTTGCCTTTACCTGTTAAAGAGGAAATAAACCCTGATGGGTTTACTTCCTATTTGTTTCCCTGCAAAGGTAAAGCATAATTGACTACTATGCATTGCATAGTAGCCCATTACCTGACATCGAATTTGCTGGCCGAATTTCCGACAGCAAAGAATTGAGAGCATGTTCTTAATTTTTCCGACGGAAATTCCGATGGTCTGTAGCAATTCTGACGCGCAAAATTCCTACGCATGCTCGGAAACAATTTGACGCATGCTCGGAAGCATTGAACTCGGCTCGTTGTAGTGTTGTACGTCACCGCATTCTTGACGGTTGGATTTTGGTGTGACCGTGTGTAGGCAAGACAGTTTGAGCGGAATTCCATCGGGAAAACCGTCAGAGCTTTTTCCGACGAGAATTCCAAACGTGTGTACGCGGCATTAGCCTGAGAGGAGGACACTAAGCATTTATTGTGGGTCCTATTGATTTAACAGTTTCAAAAAAACAGTTACATTCCAACACATGCCGGAAATGTAACTGTCCCATTTGTTGGTGCTCTCAACCAATCTGTCAAACCAGTTGCCATAACAGGCTGACACACAGACCAGTACACATAATGGAGTCTCTCTTTATATCTTTTGGGTAATACCTGAATAATCCTTGGTAGCTGATGCTCGAGTACTCCTGGCTATTTGGTGCTCATATAAGCTCCTTCCCATAACTAGAAGTGGATTATTATCTTCCCTAGGCCCTGGCTGGGTATTTAGCCGCAGGCTCTTTAAAGCTTGCCTTCTGGTAAGTGCACAATCTATGTGGTGCAGGTGCAATGTCGTCAAGAGGTGTTATTTTTTAGCACTCACCTTATGTGCTATTGGACTGTTTCTCACTATTTATGCTATTTGTACACTATTTGTGGACTTATTAATTTTATATTTGGAATTTTTTTTGAATTTTTTTCATTCAATTGGTCATGTTTTGTTAGCGCTGCTATTTTGTATTATTTTAGTTGTCATAACTGATCACATATGCAGCACCATGGCAGTTGAAGTATAAACAGAGGCCAAGATGGCAGCTTCCTTGGCTGAAAACGATAGGAGGGATTCGTTTTGCTTTAAAGTGGTTGTAAACCCTTACAAACCACTTTGATCTACAGGTAAGCTTAGATTAAGGCTTACCTGTAGGTCCAAGAAATATCTTCTAAACCTACACGGTTTAGGAGATATTTGCCAAAAGACAGGCACCGCTATCTACGGTGCATGAGCTGTAGACAGCGGCGCACAGGTGCACTGAGCACGCCGCTGTTAACGGCGATATGCCCCGAGTGGTGGCTCCTGTGCGCATGCGCTGGAGTGACGTCAACGCGGCTCCATCGAATGACAGCGCCGGAGCAGCGAGACCCACCAAGAAGATGGAGGCTCCGTACCCAAGGGGACATCGGGGACACCGGTGACATCGCTGGCTCCTGTGTCAGATAAGTGACACATAATGGACTACTATGCGATGCATAGTAGTGCTTTACCTTTGCAGGGAAACAAAGAGGAAGGTAAACCCATCAGGGTTTACTTCCTCTTTAACTCGGGTTGGCATCAATTTTGTTTAAATTTTGATGGACAGTTTGTTACTCCTGGGCATGACAATTCTATCTCACACACTAAATACTTATTCCATGTGCAAAAGTAAGAAAATAAAGTATCTGTTCAGCTCGTTATTCTAGTCTCTTCAGGTATGAGGTACGTATATTTTGATGGCACTTCTCATTTGCCAGGCAGATCGCGGTTGCACAGCAGCTGGAAAATTCAACATCTTGTCAATCACTCAGTGTGCCCTCAATTCAGAGTGTAGTGCGTAAAAAACTGTATCCATATAAAAAAATGTTATAATTTTTTTTCACACAAATAGAGATTTCTTTTGGCGGTATTTAATCTCCACTTGTTTTTTTTTATTTTTTGCTAAATTAACCACTTCAGCCCCGGACCATTTGGCAGCCAAAGGACCAGAGGTCTTTTTTCAATTTCGCACTGCACTACTTTAACTGGTAATTGCGCGGTCATGCAATTTTGTAACCAAACGAAATTTGCGTCCTTTTCTTCCCACAAATAGAGCTTTCTTTTGATGGTATTTGATTGCCTCTGTGATTTTTTTTTTTTTTTGCGATATAAACGGAAAAAGAGCGAAAATTTTGAAAAAAAAAGAGATTTTCTACTTTTTGTTATAAAAAAAATCTAATAAACTCAATTTTAGTCAAACATTTGGGCCAAAATGTATTCAGCCACATGTCTTTAGTAAAAAAAATGCCAATAAGCGTATATTTATTGGTTTGCGCAAAAGTTATAGCGTCTACAAACTAGAGTACATTTTCTGGAATTTACACCGCTTTTAATTTATGACTGCCTATTTCATTTCTTGAGGTGCTAAAATGGCAGAGAAGTACAAAACCCCCCCAAATGACCCCATTTTGGAAAGTAGACACCCCAAGCTATTTGCTGAGAGGCATGTTGAGCCCATTGAATATTTTTTTTTTTTTAGTCCCAAGTGATTGAATAAAGACAAAAATAAAAAAGATTTTTTTTTTTTTTCAAAAAGTTGTCACTAAATGATATATTGCTCACACATGCCATAGTTATATGTGGAATTGCACCCCAAAATACATTTTGCTGCTTCTCCTGAGTATGGGGATACCACATGTGTGGGACTTTTTGGGAGCCTAGCCACGTACGGGGCCCCGAAACCAAGCACCGCCTTCAGGATTTCTAAGGGTGCAAATTTTTGATTTCACTCCTCACTACCTATCACCGTTTCGAAGGCCATAAAATGCCAAAATAGCACAAACCCCCCCCCAAATGACCCCATTTTGGAAAGTAGACACCCCAAGCTATTTGTTGAGAGGCATGGTGAGTATTTTACAGCTCTCATTTGTTTTTGAAAATGAAGAAAGTAAAGAAAAAAACATTTTTTTTTTCTTTTTTTCAATTTTCAAAACTTTGTGACAAAAAGCGAGATCTGCAAAATACTCACCATACCTCTCAACAAATAGCTTGGGGTGTCTACTTTCCAAAATGGGGTCATTTTGGGGGGTTTTATGCCATCTGGGCATTCCATGGCCTCCGAAACTGTGATTGGCAGTGAGAAGTGAAATAAAAAAATTACACCCTGAAGGCGGTGATTGGTTTTTGGGGTTCCGTACGCAGCTAGGCTCTCAAAAAGTCCCACACATGTGGTATCCCCGTACTCAGGAGAAGCAACAGAATGTATTTTGGGGTGTATTTCCACATATGCCCATGACATGTTTGAGCAATATATCATTTAGTGACAACTTTTTGTAAAAAAATATATATATATATATTTTTTTTTCATTATTCAATCTCTTGGGACAAAAAAAAATATTTAATGGGCTCAACATTGCTCTCATCAAATAGCTTGGGGTGTCTACTTTCCAAAATGGGGTCATTTGGGGGGGGTTTGAACTGTCCTGGCATTTTATGCACAACATTTAGAAGCCTATGTCACACGTCACCCACTCTTCTAACCACTTGAAGACAAAGCCCTTTCTGACACTTTTTGTTTACATGAAAACATATTTTTTTTTGCAAGAAAATTACGTTGAACCCCCAAACACTATATATAATGTTAAAGCAAAGGCCCTACAGATTAAAATGGTGGGTGTTGCATTTTTTTTTTCCACACAGTATTTGCGCAGCGATTTTTCAAACGCATTTTTTGTGGAAAAAATACACTTTTTTTTTATTTTAATGCACTAAAACACACTATATTGCTCAAATTTTTGATGAAATAAAAAATATAATCTTAGGCCGAGTACATGGATACCAAACACGACATGCTTTAAAATTGCGCACAAACACGCAGTGGCGACAAACTACATACATTTTTAAAAGCCTTTAAAAGCCTTTACATGATACCACATTAGATTCACGGAGGAGGTCTACTGCTAAAATTACTGCCCTCGATCTGACCTTCGCGGTGATACCTCACATGCATGGTGCAATTGCTGTTTACATATGACGCCAGACCAACGCTTGTGTACGCCTTTGCGCAAGAGAAGGGGGGGCAGGGGTGCTTTTTTTTTTTTTTTTTGTTTTTTTTTTTATTTATTTAGCTTTTTTATTTTATTTTTAAACTGTTCCTTCCATTTTTTTCTTTGTTATGATTTTTATTGTTATCCCAGAGAATGTAAATATCCCCTATGATAGCAATAGGCAGTGACAGGTACTCTTTTTTTGAAAAAATTGGGGTCTATTAGACCCTAGATCTTTCCTCTGCCCTCAAAGCATCTGACCACACCAAGATTGGTGTGATAAAATGCTTTCCCAATTTCCCAATGGCGCGGTTTATATCCGGGAGGGGGGACATTCCTCCCACTGCTTGTAAAAGCAGTCTAGAGGCTAATTACCCGCTAGAATTGCTTTTACATGAAAGCCGATCACTGGCTGAAAAGAATGATACCAAGATGATACCTAAACCTGCAGGCATCATTCTGGTATAACCATTCAAAGTCCAGCAACATACTGGACATATATTGTAATCTTTTTTTTTTCATGCAGCCTCTTGGCTGAACGAAAAAAAAGAGATTGATTGGTGGGTGTGCCCACCATTAGAATACCTCCCTTCATCCACCCACTTCTAATGATGGGCATACATGCACCATTTATATATGCCGATGCATGGGGGCATCCTCCCGCAAAAGTTATGCCGTGTACACACGGTCGGAATTTCGACCGTATGTACGTGGCATTAGGAGCCAATCGCTCCTCCCCCCCCCCCCTGCTGCCCCCATGCTTCGGCATATATGCTCTTTTTTTTAACTGTGGTGGTGAAATCACCTCCTACAGCGTTGGAGTCGCGGCTTTATGTATCGTGGGAGCAAACGCTGTTGCTGTCAAGATAAATAAATCCGCGTTGCAACTGAATGGCGCACCTGAAAACAAAAAAATGCTTAACACTAAAACACAGTAAACAAAATTACATACCTGAAAAGCAAGCATGATAAAACATGATAAAACATAATAAAACATTGCAGAATAGAATGGAGTAAAAAAAGAGCAACAATAGAGAGAGAGAGAGAGAGAGAACAATAAAACGACAACTATTTTTTATTTTTTTTGAGATTCACAGGTAAAAAAGCTCCTGACTGAAGCGACTGAATCAAAACGCTACCACAAAAAAAAATGTTAGCGATCGCAGGGATCAGGCCTGACTCTGCGAACGCTGCAGTTATGTGTGCTTAGTGTTTTGTAAGTGACAGTGATCGATCGATACTGCACTTGGGTGGGCTGGCTGGGCGGAGGGGGAAAACGCAGGTGCTAGCAGGTATCTGGGCTGATCCCGCTAACAATGCGTTTTTTTTGGAACCCTAAACTGCTGGGACGCTAGTATAGATCTGATCAGATCAGATATTGATCTGTTCAGATACTGTGCCACTAAGGGAGGTGTATGCTTTGCGCGTGGGTGTTTGCGGTACTGGCACTAACCTGGGGCGACGCAGACCTTATTAGACCCTAAAACCCAATTGATATCACCCGCCGGGCGATCAGGGGGTTACACCGTTATTGGGTAATAAATGGCGGGTGCCCTGACAGTATAAAAAACAAGCTAACTAACCAGCGTCACCCGTAACAGTAATACAAAAAAAAACTGGTTACCTAGCGACACTAATGCAGCGATCAGAAAAACGATCGCTTAGTGACACTGGCAAAAGGGGGTGAAAGGGTTAACTAGGGGCAATCAGGGGGTTAAAACCTTTATTAGGTAATATATGGGGGTACCTGACGCTATATAAAAACCTGACGGGGAACCTAAATAACTAACTGGCTGACCAGCGTCACCAGTGACATTTATACAGTGATCACTGGTGAAAGGGTTAACTCTAGGGGCAATCAGGGGGTTAAAACCTTTATTTAGGTTGTAATATGGGGGTACCTGACCTATAAACCTATTTATGAACCTATATAAACATGGCGGTTAAAAAAAAAAAAAAATGGTTACCTAGCGACACTAATGCAGCGATCAGAAAAACGATCGCTTAGTGACACTGGCAAAAGGGGGTGAAGGGGTTAACTAGGGGCAATCAGGGGGTTAAACCTTTATTAGGGGGGGGTAGGGGCTACCTTGGACCTAAAACTAACTGCCCTGACAGTTATTACAGTCACACTGACACTAAATGCAGTGATCAGTAAATAAATGATCACTGCAATTAGTGACACTGTGACTGGGGGGGGAGGGGGTGATCTGGGGGGTGATCAGGGGGTGACAGGGGGGTGGAATATGTGCCTATCTGTACTGGTGTCAGTGTACTGTTGTGCACTAACCTTTACATGTTCACAGCTCGGCGTCTCCGGTCACATAGACCGGCGCACCGAGCGTGACATCACTTCCGCCTTCCTGTCTATACAATAGACAGGAAGGGGAAGCTTTTCATTGGCCAGGAGCGATCGCGAGGGGGTGGCCAGAAACCACTGGCCGTCCCCTCGTCCCGGATCGCTCCTGACACGATCCCGACCGTCCCCGCCGGCGGAGGGGGGTCCGATCGGACCCCCCAACCGCCTGAAGAATGGCACGTACAGGTACGTGATTCTGCCTGTACGTGCCATTCTGCTGACGTATATCTACATGGGGCGGTCGGGAAGTGGTTAAAGCGGTTCTGCACTGTCTGTAGTGTTTTCCTATATTTAGTGCAGTGCAGTAGATTATCACATGTAAATTAGGTACTCACGTGTCCCATTTCTGTGCCTCTCTGCTGCCGGTTTTCGTCATGTAAAATAATTTTAAAAAATTTGTCCTGCTGGGGGCCATCTTGCCTGTGGGCATGTGAACCCACACAGGCACTTCAGATGGCCCAGCATGCACCGCCGTTACTGCGCCGATCTCGCGCGTGCGCAGTAACGGCAAAGAGCAGCTCACGTTCCCGGACATCTTCCGAAATCTCGCGAGATTTCGGCACATTTGCCGACATCTCGCGAGATTTCGGAAGATGTGACCGAAATCTCGCGAGATTTCGGAAGATGTGACCGAAATCTCGCGAGATTTCGGAAGATGTGACCGAAATCTCGCGAGATTTCGGAAGATGGCCGCACTGTCTCCTGGGATCAATGACACCAGATCCCAGGAGACAGTGCGGCGTGACGACGATCGACGCAGAGACCCCGCCCACCGCCGCAGAGACAGAGGACAGGAAGTCAGCGATTACAAGGTAAGTGAAAAAAAAAACACATTTCATTTAGTACTCTTTGCCTGATTTGGAAGGCAAAGAGATTTACTAAATGAAATGTGTGCAGAACCGCTTTAATGAAAAACTACTGAAAATGTTGAAAGAAAATTTTTTTCTTTGTTTCTGTTATAAAATGTTGCAAATAAATAACCTTTTTTCATAAATATAGGTCAAAATGTATTCTGCTACATTTCTTTGGTGAAAATAAACCAAATCAGTGTATATTATTTACAGGCAGTCCCCTAGTTACAAACATCCGACTTACAAACCACTCCTACTTACAAACGTAAGGAGTCAACAGGAAGTGAGAGGAAATCCACCCCTAGGATTGGAAATTCACTCCCGGAAGAGTTATTATGGGGAAAAGGGTGTCTCCTCCATTGAAGCTTTAACACCAATCCTTGTTACTCAACAACCCCAAATTTTCAAAATCCAATTGTCATTGGGACAGAAAGCGAGGTGAAATCTTCAGAACAGGGGCATCGACAGCAAAACAAACATTACAGGGGTGTTGACCCTTCCCTGTGCTATCCAAAAAGCTTAAAAATTGTTTTCTTGGCTGGAGCTACACATTTACCTGTTCCAACAAATTCAACTTAAGAACGAACCTACAGACCCTATTTAGTTTGTAACCCAGGGACTGCCTGTAGTCTGTAGGAAAGTTAGAGTCCACAAACGATGGTATATACAGTATCTCACAAAAGTGAGTACACCCCTCACATTTTTGTAAATATTTTATTATATCTTTTCATGTGACAACTCTGAAGAAATTAAACTTTGCTACAATGTAAAGTAGTGAGTGTACAGCTTGTATTACAGTGTAAATTTGCTGTTCTCTCAAAATAACAACACACAGTCATTAATGTCTAAACCGCTGGCAACAAAAATGAGTACACCCCTAAGTGAAAATTTCCAAATTGTGCCCAAAGTGTCAATATTTCGTGTGGCCACCATTATTTTCCAGCACTGCCTTAACCCTCTTGGGCTTGGAGTTCACCAGAGCTTCACAGGTTGCCACTGGAGTCGTCTTCCACTCCTCCATGATGACATCACAGAGCTGGTGGATGTTAGAGACCTTGCGCTCCTCCACCTTCTATTTGAGGATGCCCCACAGATGCTCTATAGGGTTTAGGTCTGGAGACATACTTGGCCAGTCCATCACCTTTACCCTCAGCTTCTTTAGCAAGGCAGTGGACGTCTTGGAGGTGTGTTTGGGGTCGTTATCATGTTGGAATGCTGCCCTGCGGCCCAGTCTCTGAAGAGAGGGGATCATGCTCTGCATCAGTATGTCGTACTCACTTTTGTTACCAGCGGTTTAGACATTAATGGCTGTGTGTTGAGTTATTTTGAGGGGACAACAAATTTACACTGTTATACAAGCTGTACACTCACTACTTTACATTGTAGCAAAGTGCAATTTCTTCAGTGTCACATGAAAAGATATAATAAAATATTTACAAAAATGTGAGGGGTGTACTAATTTTTGTGAGATATTAGGGGTTAATCCACTTTGCTTTACAAGTGCACTTGGAAGTGCAGTCGCTGTAGATCTGAGGGGGACATGCAAGGAAAATAAAAAACAGCATTTTTGCTTGTACATGATTGGATGATAAAATCAGCAGAGCTTCCCCTCATTTCAGATCGTTTCCCTCAGATCTACAGCGACTGCACTTCCAAGTGCACTTGTAAAGCAAAGTGGATTTGCCTTTAGTAAATAACCCCCACTGTATATATCAGTAAATCCTGATGTACTGACACACATCTCATTTCTTGAGGCCCAAAAATTCCAGGACAGTACAAATACCCTCCAAATGACCCCTTTTTGAAAAGTACCCAATAGACATGTGCACAACAACAAAAAAATTGTTTATTTTTTTCGTTTTTTAGTTTCCGAAAAAAATTTGTTTATTTTTGTTTCGTTTTTTTTGGTTCCGTTGATTCGTCGGTGTTCGTATTCATAGCGATTCATACATCCGCAAGAGTTATTTTTTCGTTGATTCGTTTTTTCGTTTGTTTAATTTTCGTTTATTCGTTTATTCGAAATTTGGACGCATTCGTATTTATTCGTACATTCGTAACATTCGTAGATTCGTAATCGGAGCATAATTCATAATTGTATGTAATGTGTATGCTATTATTACATTTTAATAATTTACAAATCGAAAAAAAAAGTTACGAATCGAAAAAAAAGTTACGAATCAGAAAAAAAAGTTACGAATGTACGAATTTTTTCGTTCAATCCTTTCGAAGCATGTTAAGCAACGCCATTGTAAGAGACACGGAAAATTATGATTCGAAAAAAAAAAAAAGTTACGAATGTTCCTGTTTTCGTTTTTCGGATTTTCTTCATTCGTACATTCGTTGTTTCTAATTAGTTTTTTTCGGATTTTCGTTGTTTTTCGGATTCGTTCGATTCAAATGATTCGTTAATCGGATTCGTACGATTCGAACGATTCATTATTCGGGTTTGTTCGATTCGAACAAATAACGAAAAAAAAACGAAAAACGAAAAAAAACGAAACGAATTGCACATGTCTAGTACTCAACTATATACAATGAATGGCATGAAAGAAAGCCATTGTTTACAATTGCCATGTGAGCTGCTGTGATTGGTCACAGCATTCACATGACACTGACAGTAGGCCAGTGCCCTGATCAGTCATCAGGTGTGTCCGGTGGACAAGTCGGTGGCCCCATGGCCCCATGTCATAGGAAGTCCTCCCAGAACAATAGTGGTCCTGCCCTGCCATCATTTTACAATAGCCCAAGAGGGAAGTTGTAAATAGTAATGTAATGTCCCTTTTTTTCCCCTTATTTGTATATTTTCTTTAACTTACCAAGCTGTGCAACCAAAATGTCAGTTAGAGAGTTGAGATGCATCATTTAAATCAGGGGTCTCAAACTGGCAGCCCTCCAGCTGTTGCAGAACTATGAGTCCCATGAGGCATTGCAAGGCTGACAGTTACAAGCATGACTCCTCCCACAGGCAGAGGCATGTAGTTCCGCAACAGCTGGAGGGTCGTCAGTTGGAGACCCCTGCTTTAAATGATGCATCTCAACTCTCTAACTGCCATTTTCATTGCACAGCTTGGTAAGTTAAAGAAAATATACAAATAAGAGACTTAGGCCCCTTTCACACTGGGGCGGTGAGCCGCGGTGACGGTAAAGCAGCGCTATATTTAGCGCTGCTTTACCGTCGTTTTTACCGCGGTTTTCGGCCGCTCGCGGTGCGGTTTTACCCCCCGCGAGCGGCCGAAAAGGGGTTAAACACCCCCCGCAGAGCGCCGCCGTAGCGGCGCTTTGCGGCGGTATTACCGCGGTTTTACCGCGGTCTCCCATTCTTTTCAATGGGAAGGAGCGGTATAGGAGCGGTGAACACACCGCTCCTATCCCGCTCCAAAGATGCTGCTAGCAGGACTTTTTTTTTCATCCTGCTAGCGCACCGCTCCAGTGTGAAAGCCCGCCGGCTTTCACACTGGAGTTAAAGGGGCAGGATTTTTTCATGCGGTGAACAGGCGCTATTTTTAGCGCTGCACCGCATGAAAAACGCCCCAGTGTGAAAGGGGCCTTACTGTCTGGATCAACAGGTGAAAGTGAAGGGAAAAAAATCCAAAACAGAAAACGAATGCATCCATCATATTTAACCACTACACATCCGGCCGTAGCCGAATGACGGCCACAGCGCGGATGTGAAATCCCAGGAGGCCCTCATATGACGGCCTCCCCTTTCCTCGTTCCCTGTGCGCGCTCACGAGCGCGCAGCAGGGAAATTCTGTGTTGGCCGTGTCCCTCGGACACGGCCAATCACAGATCGCTGTAAATGGCCAATAACAGCGGCCGTTTACTGCGTGATCGCCCTGGCCAATGAGAGATGATCTCATATGTAAACATATGAGATCATCTCTCAGCGCCGCTCCTCCTCCTCACACAGAGACAGCGTGTGAGGAGGGGGAGGAGAACGGCTGCAGCACCGTAAGTTTTAAAAATAAAAATAAAATGAAATGCCATCTGTGCCCACTGCCACCACTGCAATCTGTCCCCCATGCCATCTGTGCCCAGTGCCATCCCCAGTGCCATCCCCAGTGCCATCTGCCAGTGCCATCCCCAGTGCTATCTGCCAGTGCCATCCCCAGTGCCATCTGCCAGTGCCATCCCAGTGCCATCTGCCAGTGCCATCCCCAGTGCCATCTGCCAGTGCCATCTGTAGTCAGTGCCATCTGCCAGTGCCATCTGTAGTCAGTGCCATCTGTCATCAGTGCCACATAGTGCCATCTGTCATCAGTGCCACATATTAGTGCCATCTGTCATCAGTGTCACGTATTAGTGCCATCTGTCATCAGTGCCACCTGTCAGTGTCACGTGCCATCTGTTATCAGTGTCACCTGTCATCAATGCCACGTATCAGTGCCATCTGTCATCAGTGTCATGTGTCATCAGTGCCACGTATTAGTGCCGTCTGTCATCAGTGCCACGTATTAGTGCCATCTCTCATCAGTGCCACATATTAGTGCCACGTGATATCAGTGCCATGTATGAGTGCCATCTCTCATCAGTGTCACGTCAGTGCCACCTGTCATCAGTGCCACGTCAGTGTCACGTGTCATTGTCCTGATGCTCCAGGGCCTTCAAAAGTGTACTAGGTAGTCAACAATTTAGATGTGTAATTTATGCTCCTAGAACACGTGATGGCGCTCCCTGCATGTTGGGCCTCTCTATGTGGCCAGGCTGTGTAAAAGTCCCACATATGTGGTATCGTAATAATCAGGAGTAGCAGAATTTATTTTGGGGTGTCATTTGTGGTATACACATGCCATGTGAGAGAAATAACCTATTACAATGACAATTTTGTAGAAAAAAAATTAAAAATAAAAAAATAATTCATTTTGCAAAGAATTGTGGGAAAAAATGACAACATCAAAAAGCTCACCATGCCTCTTACTAAATACCTTGGAATGTCTACTTTCAAAAAAGGGGTCATTTGGGGGGTATTTGTACTTTCCTGGCTTGTTCGGGTCACAAGAAATGAGATGGCCACCAGTACATCAGATGTGATCAATTTTGTATAATTCGCACCACAGATTGTAGAGTCTGTAACTTCACAAAGACCAAATAATTTCCACTAATTTGGGTTATTTTTACCAACGATATGTGGCAGTATAAAATTGTGGCCAAAATGTATGAAGAAAAATTAATAATTTCCTAAATTGTATCACAGAAACAAAGAAAAATGCATTTTTTTTTCAAAAGTTTCGGTCTTTTTTCATTTATAGCGCAAAAAAAAAAAAAACCCAGAGGTGATCAAATACCACCAAAAGAAAGCTCTATTTGTGGGAAAAAAAGGACAAAAAATTCATTTGGGTACAGTGTTGCATGACTGAGTAATTGTCAGTCAAAGTGTGAGAGCACCGAAAGCTGAAAATTGGTCTGGATGGGAGGGGGGTTTAAGTGCCTGTTAGGCAAGTGGTTAAAGAGCAGTAAAGCTGAAATATATTAGATTTTTGGGTTTGTACTTTAACCACTTGCCGACTGCTGCACGCCGATATACGTCGGCACAATCGCAGCGGTGGGAAAATGGGGATACCTGTACATCCCCTTTAATTGGCGGGACTAGCGTTTGCGCGCCCGCCGCGTACAGCCTGACCTATCGATCGTGTCATGGAGCCACAGAACGGGGAAATGTCTATGTAAACAAGGCGTTTCCCTGTTCTGCCTAGTGACATGACAGAGTCTATAACTTTTGCGCAAACCAATCAATATACGCTTATTGCAATTTTTTTTTACCAGAAATATCTAGACAAATACATATCGGCCTAATCTGAGGAAAAATTTTTTTTTTTATATATTTTAGGAGGGTATTTATTATAGCAAAAAGTAAAAAATATTGCTTTTTTTCCAAATTTTTTTTGTTTATCGCGCAAAAAATAAAAACCACAGATGTGATCAATTACCATCAACAGAAAGCTCTATTTGTGGCAAGAAAGGATGTCAATTTTGTTTGGGTGCACGTCGCACTTGTCAGTTAAAGCGACGCAGTACCGAATCACAAAAAGTGCTCTGGTCAGGAAGGGGGTAAAATCTTCCAGGGCAGAAGCGGTTAAAGTGTTACTAAACCCAGGACCCTGCATTCGCTATATCTGGTCTCCCACAAAGAGGAGGCAGCTGACAACGAAAGCACCATAGTAAGTCTATGGGGTTGATTTACTAAAGCCAAAATGACTGTGCACTTTGTAAAGTGCAGTTGCTCCAGAGCTTAGTAAATGAGCAAAAGCTCTGCTGACTTCCATTATCCAATCATATGCAAGCAAAAATGCTTTTTTTTTTTTTCCTTGCACGTGATTGCACGTGATTGGATATTCTTTGCAAAGTGAAGCCTTACCTCATTTTCTAAGCTCTGGAGCAACTGCACAGTCATTTTACCTTTAGTAAATCAACCCCTATGGGTGAAGTCATTCTGGATGTGTAGCACAAAGCATAATTCTATTTAGAAGATACTTAATGGTATCTTGGTTATTGGTTAATGGTTATTTTATCTATATAAAATACTTACAAATCAAGGTACAATATTGCAGAGATATTGCATGATATCAAATATCATGCAATATTTCTGCAATATTTTATCTTGATTTGTAAGTATTCTATATCGAAAAAAAAAACCATTAACCCTCATAATTACCCTCATGTCCAAATATCCTGTTAGTTGTATCTTCTAAATAGAATTGTGCTTTGTGCTACACATCCATCCCTGAGGAAGGAGACTTTCAGCACTCCGAAACGCGTAGGGTGACAAGCTCTATAGCTAATTGCACTATGTATTGCTGATTATCATGTTGTTCATATTATTCTTTTATGATAGGATTTTATGTTAATTTAATGAATAAATAAATCTGTTTTCTATTTACTTTATTGTTGTATGTGCCTTCAAAGTCCACCGCCAGGGGACAACACACATTTGTCCGCGGAAAATTTGAAAACCTGCTTGCCAACATTTGTCCATGGAAAATGCAACAACAGTTGTCTGATGGAGCATACACACGGTCAGATTTACCGCCAACAGCCTGACATCTAACATTTCCCGTCGGAAAGTCTGATCGTGTGTTTCATAGTTTCATAGTTTCATAGTTAGTAAGGTTAAATAAAGACATCAGTCCATCCAGTTCAACCTGAGTGTCTACAATTGTCCCTATCCCTGTACATTGCACACTCACATTGGTCCCACAATCCAAGGTCCCCATTCATATACTAGGGCCAATTTATTTTTGGACAGAAGCCAATTAACCTACCTGCATGTCTTTGGATTGTGTGTACGAGGCTTTAGGGTGGACTTCTACCTTAAAGTGGATGTAAATCTCCAAATTTGTTTACATAATGTAGAGAATAAGATTTCCTTTCATTTGAGCCCAGTCTTGCCACACAGATTTACTCGAGGCCTGAGCAATCCTCTTTTATTGTTCAGTTAGAGAAATCTTGACAAAGTCTTGAAAACTTTGTCAAAAACGCCCCCTTGCTGTGAGTGACAGGTGATTTACATATCTCATGCACTAGCCTGAGACAGGTTATCATCAGATCACTGGATGTTCTACTCTGCCCAGCTCTGACTACATACATGTCCCCTAAATCACTTGTCTGTCTATAGTCTGCTGACTGTTCACTGCATCCCATGATGAGAAACATCCAGTCAAAACACAGTAAAGCTGGGAGAGCTGGAGGGGCGGGGGATTTGAATTGTTAACTTTTTACACAGGATGTGCCTGTCTCAGGCTAGTGCATGAGATATGTAAATCACCTGTCGCTCACAGCAAGGGGGCGTTTTTGACAAAGTTTTCAAGACTTTGTCAAGATTTCTCTAACTGAAAAATAAAAGAGGATTGCTCAGGCCTCGAGTAAATCTGTGTGGCAAGACTGGGCTCAAATGAAAGGAAATCGTATTCTCTACATTATGACATCAAAAAAAAAATGTTGGGTTTACATCCACTTTAAGGTAAACAAATATATTCTTCCCAACTATAAATTCTTATTTAAAACGCTGCTCTTCCGCTATTCCATCTGACATTTGTACATTCTGTAATACTTAGTTATGTGAGATTATAGTCGTTATCTCTTGGGTGTGAAACATATTGCTCAATCTAAATGTACTACTAGTTAGATTTCGCTGGTTTCCCCCTTAGGAATGTATTAGCATAGTGCTGCCTTCCTAGACCTTGGTCCACACACTATGCCTATAGAGTTTAAAATGCATACACTATATTACTTAGGAATAAAAAAAAAAAATAATAAAAAAATAAAAACTCCAATTATTTTTACTTGGCTTAAATATGTTAAGTCTCCGAGGGAATTGAGAATGAGCTGACTACGACATCTGTTAAAAGGGAAAAAACGACTCCATTTACAGCCTTATCTATCCCTGCCAGCCACACATTTGGATGATATCAGACCCAGTAAACTTCCAGTGTTCAGGGATATCGCTCAGCAGCCCTAAATTATTACATTCTCAAACTCCTATCTTATTGAACTCGGCCAAATTATTTGTATTGAAATGTGGAGGGTTTCCATTTTAATTAAACAAGCAAATGTGTTCCTTTCAGTTTCTATTAAGAAACCTGAACACTTCTTGACTGTAATACACATAGAAAGCCCCCTCCTGTGCTTCAAGTTACAGAGCCATTGGATCGCATGCCAGATGCCAAGAAAAGGAACAGAAAGAAAAGACGAGAAAGTTCAGGAGAACGCTGGGCATGAGGAGTTCTTCATCTTTCAAGGCTGGCAGACATATATAAATACAAACACGCTTTTCTCTATTGTAAAGAAACCGGCGGAGAGAATTCAGCAACCAGGACAAGCCGCTCCATACTGGGAGGTCAATGGCACACTTTCTGTATCAATTTATCATAGACTAAGTGCTAGAACAAAGACAAGCAATTATAAAAAAAAAAAAAAAAAGGAAAAAAGCATTTCTTACATAATATGTAAAGCTACTGAGTGATAAAGCTGTTTACTTTACATATAGATATAAAATAGCAATTTTATTTATACACTTATTTTTAACTGCTTCAGCCCCGGAAGATTTTACCCCCTTCCTGACCAGAGCACTTTTAGCGATTTGTCACTGCGTCGCTTTAACTGACAATTGCGCGGTCGTGCGACGTTGCACCCAAACAACAAAAATAAAAAACATAAACAAAAAAAAAGACAATAAAAAAAATAATTATTTTTACTTTTTGCTATAATAAATATACCACAAAAATAAATAAAAAAAAAGTATTTTTCCTCATTTTAGGCCGATATGTATTCTTCTACATATATTTGGTAAAAAAAAAAAGCAATAAGCGTATATTGAATGGTTTGCGCAAAAGTTATAGCGTCTACAAAATAGGGGATAGTTTTATGGCATTTTTATTATTAACTTTTTTTATTAGTAATGGCGGCAATCTGCGATTTTTATCGTGACTGCGACATTATGGCAGACACATCGGACACTTTTGATACTATTGTGGGACCATTGTCATTTATACAGTGATCAGTGCTATAAAAATGCACTGATTATTATTATACAGGATTTATATCCTTTAGATTTAGATTACTGTGTAAATGACACTGGCAGTGAAGGGGTTAACCACTAGGGGGCGATGAAGGAGTTAAAGTGGTTCTGCACACATATTTTAAAGTTAGTGCCATTGTTTTTAATATTCTCTAAATACTGCTCAATGCCCCTTTATTTTATTTTTTTTCCCTCCTACCTTTCGTTCTCTGCTGGTGTTTGTGTTCCTCCTAATGTTTCCCTGCGGCTATGGGCAGGGTTTCTGTGGGGATCAGCATCACTTTCGCTGATCTCTGCACTGTCTCCTGGGATCTCCTATAATCCATCCCAGGAGTCAGTGCGCCTAGCCGAAGCGAAATCTTGCGTGATTTAGACGACGTGACTAAGACATCACCCGTTGTCATGGCAACATTTAGGATTACGTCGCTCGTAGCTGTAGCCACTGAGCATGCGCGGGAACCAGCAAAGAATGCTGGTTTCTCCGAATGAGGGAAGGAGGAAGTGATTGTTGTGGGCTTCAAATGCCCACAAGCCAGATGAGGTCAGCTGATTTTTTTTTTATAAAAAAAAGAACATGGATAACGGGCGAAGAAACACCAAGTATTTAATTAACATAACATAGTTTTTAAAGATTTAGAAAAAAAAAAGAAAAATGTTGTCAGTGCAGAACCGCTTTAAGTGTGTCCTAGGGAGTGATTCTAACTGTAGGGGGGGTGGGCTTCAACTTACATGACAGCGATCACCGCTCCCGATGACAGGGAGCAGTGATCTTTGTCATGTCACAAAGCAGAATGGGGAAATGCCTTGTTTACACTTCCCCGTTCTGCGGCTCCGTGACACGATCTCATTTCGATTTGTTTTAGCCTTAGGTGCAAAGGGGTTAAAGAGGTTGTAAAATCTCAAGGTTTTTCACCTTAATGCATTCTATTCATTAGAGTGGAAGTAACCCCACCTGTTGTTTTCAGCCAAGGAAGCTGCCATCTTGGCCTCTGTTTAATGTACAACTGCCATGATGCTGCACATGTGATCAGTTATGACACCAGCCATTGGATAGTTTGACAGTTTAGTTGGGAGCACAACCAATGGGAGTGTCACATTTCCGGCAAATGTAACTGTTGTATGGGTGGGTTTACTTCCGCTGTAAGGTGAAAAACCTTCTGTGCTGCAGCAGCCCCCAGAGCCCCCCTTTTTTTTTCTTACCTGAACCCGTCCCTTCCAATGACGAGCACAAGCCCAGCTGTCTCTGTCCTCATTTTGTAGATTGATAGCAGCAGGAGCCATTGGCTCACATTGCTGTCAATCAAATCCATTGACATGGGAACGGGGGGTGAGTCCTGCTGTCTGTGTCAATGGACGCAGCATCGGGACTCGGGAGCACGCCTGCATGGGTGCCCCCATGGAAAGCGGCTCTCCGTGGGGGGCACCCAATGAAGAGGAGGGGGCAGGAGCACCGCCAGGGGGTACCCTCGAGCCCACCCTTTTTTGAAGTCAATTAGAGCCTCATTGGAACATTGGAATCCATGCGTCCAGCGCCCTGCATTGATTAGGGGGGCGGCGCCCCTGCGCCCCGTATGGGACAGCCGCCACTGCTTATGGGGAAATTTGCTTTGATATACGAATGTTTTGGATTACAAGCATGTTTCCGGAATGGATTATGCTCGCAATCCAAGGTTTTATCGTATTTAGTAAACTTTCTAATTAGCACTTTATTTTCAGTGGATAAAGTGTGTACTATACATGATATAGTCACTCTCCGAACAGTACAATCTTCACCTATTTCTGGTATATAATTTAACATAAAAGTATAGTTATTTAAAGCATCCTTTACTTACAACCTGCTGATACACTTGTGTTCCTTAAAATGCATTATACTGATTGATGGTTACTTTGTAAGAACACTTTCAAGAAAACTTTGCACAATATGAGATTTCAAGCACTGAATGACATTGACTGGTTGGATATGAAGAGCCTCGGGCAAAATAAAGGGCATTTTAAACAGTCAACATTCATCTAACACATGAGCAAATACAGCCAAGGTATTTATAGGGATACAATTTAACCAAATACATTGTAACAGCAAATAACACATATGTTTATATTATTAAAAATAAATAAAACATTACGGGGGAATTATTAAAAACATTTCCCAGAATACAAAGCAAAAAAAAATCAAAATTCAGCTTTTCCGGGCTTATAGGAACTCTGTTGGTAAGAAAATGACCTTGTGATTAGATTCTGATGGAAGCAGCTATCTCCTGACCTCTGCGCTACACCAACTTTTTAGGCAGTGGGATTGATTAAATCAACTGAATATGATAGTAAATTAAAGTTTACATGTCTAAAGTTCTCTACGTGTTTGCTTGCTAATATCTTAGGTGTTGCAGATAGGCAGTGCCCAGACAAGGTTATCTAGAGCCCAAGGGCGAATATCCCAAACTGCACCCCCACCTTCCCAAGACGTATGAGCATTAAGTGTCAGCAACCCCCTCCCCTACAAAATTGAGCATGAATCTGCATGCCTACCCCTTAAGCCAGGGGTCTTCAAACTACGGCCCTCCAGTTGTTCAGGAACTACAATTCCCATCATGCCTAGTCATGTCTTTGAATGTCAGAGTTCTACAATGCCTCATGGGACAGATAGTTCCGCAACAGCTGGAGGGCCGTCGTTTGGTGATCCCTGCCTTAAGCATTCATTCCCCCTCCTCCCAGTACAAATCCACCCTTTGCTGAAATCCCCCCTCCCAGCACAACCCCCCCCCCCACACACACAAATGCCCCTCTCCCCCCCAAGAAAAATTACCCCTCCTAATACAGATCCTCTACCCCCCAAATTTCCCCTTCAAGTACATATCCTCTTCCCCACTCCAAATCCCCCCTCCCAGCTAAAAAGCTTTGCCCCCCCACACACAAATGCCCCTCTCCTCCCCCCCAAAAAAATTACCCCTCCTAACACAAATCCTCTAATCCTCACATTTCCCCTCCAAATAGACATTCACTCTCCCACTCCAAATCCCCCCTCCCAGCACAACCCCCCCCCCCACAATTCTCCCTCCTAGCACAAATCCTCTCCCTCCCCAAAAAAAAATTCCCCTCCTACACAAATACCAGACAATGATGTCCCCTACTAGCACAAATCCCCACCAAAAAAAACATTTCCCCTTCTAGCACAATTCCCCTCCCCTCTACCATATCACCTGTTCTACCACAAACCCCCAAATCCCCACTCCTAGCACAAATCCTCATCCCTCCCAACACAAATTCCCTGGAGCCCCCGTTCACACCGACAGGTCAAATCACATGACAAGTCGCAACCTATTGTCGGCAATGAAACTGTTCAAAAGGGTGCAACGCCGACTTTGCGGTGCCTCACTGATTTAAAAAAGTAGTTCCTGCACCACTTTTGGCAATTTCAGGTGTGACTTGCATAGACATCTGTGCAGGAAGTCGTATGAATTCAAAGCTGGCTTCAGTGTGATCCTAGACCACTCCTACCACACCCCCAAATTTCCCCACCTGAAACAATTCTTAATGCAATATGTTAAAAACATGGAAAAATGATTAATAACTATTAATATGTAGAAAAATAAATATTGATTGCGCTCAGTGTCAAAAAACTAAGGACCAGGAAACCAATTGACATCAACTAAGATAGTGACAGCAGCACTCACTGAATTCCCACATACAGATTAAAACAATAAGCAAAATAATTGTGTTGTGCTATCAAAGTGCTAATACATTCATAATACAACTCAATACCATAAGAACAGTGCATACAAATTATGATATTATCATATCATAAAAAGTGATTGGTGCAAGAAAATTCTTGAGATGAATGTGTATATATCGCTCCGATCTTTTGATGTGACCATACGCCACTCCACACCCAACAATCCGGTTACTAACAGGTAAGACCTCAGATATGGAGGCCTGGCTGCACTTTATAGGAGAGAACCCTGCTGGGATGGATGGCACAGTCCAGGACACAGAATAAGCGCTCCCAGAACACTCCACAGAAGAAGCTCAGGGGAATATCCCAACCATGACAATACCTGCCTGGAGTTTGCATGTTCTCCCTCTGCCTACGTTGTTTTCCTCCGGGTACTCGGTTTCCTCCCACAATCCAAAGACATGCTGGTAATTTAATTGGCCTCTGTCTAATTTGGCCCTAGTATATGAATGTGAGTTAGGGACCTTAGATTGTAAGCTCCTTGAGGGTAGGGACCGATTTGAATGTACAATGTATATGTAAAGCGATGCATAAAATTGACAGCGCTATATAAGTACCTTAAATAATAATAACATAGAGATAAGGGAGGAACTTATCGTGTAGCAGTGTAAAACTTCACCAATTTATAAAAAAAAAGAATCAGGCATGTAGATAAAACAGTACAGTCATCACCTATCACTGCTGTAGCTTCACCTAACATGTTTCGTCTAATAGGACGTCATCTAGGGGTATAGGAGAATTCATATGTGCTCGCAAGGGACCAACAAGTCAAGCAGTGAATTGCTGTGAGGGCAGGACGAGTAGCATTCACAGGCAGGAACCATGCCCTGGCCAGGGGCAAAGGATGCTATATGAAATCGGGACCAATGAGTCCGCTGTGGAGCTATGTGCAACCCTGGTGAACCGGAAGTTCGGCCGCGATGTGAAGAACAGCCTCTGTCTGACATCCGATCCCCAAACATACACAGTATGAACGTATTCGACGCGACCCACCTCTTCATCAGAGTAGCTAAAGGACCACCTCCCTGGTATTAAATCAACGCTCAATGATACTGATAATTATAAAGGCAGAGCCAATCTTTTCTTCACAACTCCATGACAGTATATTGTTTTCTCCAATGCCATGGGTGCCCTTGAACCTCTTTTAAAACGTCATTTTTGTAGGCATTTGCGAACATTGAAAAATGTATCACCGGCCATTTCAAGGAAACATGCATATGTTAACCCCTTGGCTCCTACTCCAAATTAAAAGGCATTGCAACCTTTCTGTTGACACGGTATGACAATGACAATCTCTCTTTGGAGACTGATCACTAGACTGACAATTGTGATAGAAGATGTGTCATAAAGACCTTCCAGGGGGAATTTAATTGAAGCTACAAATCATTGCAAAACATAATTTTGTTTTCAGAAACGGTTGATCTATTTCATACCCTTTCTCCCTGGGAACATAGAGCAATTTATAGACATAGGGAAAGAGATCAACAGATGTCTGCTGCAGGTATTAGAAGACATGGTAACATGTGCCTGCTAGATGTATCTGCTAATTGTAATGCATCCGTTTCCTGGGAAAATTTCCCATTCAGAATGGAATATAAAGTGATGCAATGCAAACAAGGGACAGGAAGGCTTTTCAGCAGGTAAGAGGCAACCAGACACTTTGGAGAACTTCTAACACAATAAATATTCCCCAGACAGTTTTGCCTTCACTGCTGTTTTCAGGATGAAAAGGTCAAAGTAACATTTCTGCCCGTAATCACTCAATCCGGGGGATAAAAAAAACGAAGAAAATGCTGAAATGAAATGGCACACGGATTATAATGCAAGGAGGAAGTGTTCCGGTCACAAAGTATAAATTTCTATTTTTTTAGGCCAATAACTTGGCTATCTAGTACTAACTACAGTAAGTAGGTGTTTGACCAGTGACTGTTTGAGGTCAATTTACTAAAGGAAAATAATCTGTTCGCTTTGGAAGGGGATTTTAACCTAATTAATAACCACTTGCTGACTGCCCTATAGTACTTTTACTGCTACAGAGCGGCAGCTGTGGGCAGAATCACATATATGTATGTGTGATTCTGCATTTCCGCCTGCAGGGGGCACCTGCGCACAGCTTCTGCTGTGATGATGCACAGCACAAACTGATCGGCCGGTCCTGAGGACTCGATGTCGCACCCGCCGATTGCCAATAAAACATAGAGAACTGAGGTATACCTATGTAAACAAGGCATATCTCAGTTCCGAAAGGGGGTAGAGGGATAGACATGTGCATGATGAAAAAATGTGTTTCGTTTAGATTCGTTAAAAAGTAACTCCACTTTCAGGGGGGGGGGGAGCAAATAAAGAAAAAATTATATAGCGCATATAATTGTGACACTAATCATTTTGTAATTGAATGTTATTAAAAATTACCTTTCCTTTTCAATCTGCAGTCAATGTTATTCTCTGAGAATACATTGCAATATGACTACCTAGAGTTTTCTGTACACAGAGTGTGTACTGACCACTTTCCTGCTTGTGTGATTGGCTCACCAATTTTCCCAGAAGTCTGCCTAAAGCCCCATACACACGGTCGGATTTTCCGATGGATTCTGTCCTATCGGACAATGTTGTCGGAAATTCCGACCGTGTGTAGGCACCATCGGACATTTTCCATCGGATTGTCCGACGGACAAAGTTGTATCTCCTGCTCTAAAAATTTTCCGACAACAAAGTCCGATCACACCAATTCCGATCGTGTGTAGCGAATTCCGACGGACAAAGTGCCACGCATGCTCAGATCACATTACAAGACCAAAGCTATTGGCTACTAGCCTCTACGTAGTCCCGTCGTAGGCAACAAACGTCACCGCGTTCAGAATGATTGGATTTTCCGACAACTTTGTCCGACCGTGTGTATGCAACACCAGTGTCGGACTAAATCCGTCGGACCAAATCCGATGGATTTGGTGGTCGGATTTTCCGACCGTGTGTATGGGGCTTAAGATACAAGTCAGATTTCAGGCATCCCCTGCAACAAAAATGTAATTTTTTGAGATAATTTCAATAGGAACACATGTAAAGGGATGCAGGCCCAGTAGATTTCCTCATTAGGGCTCTGCAGCTGCACACCTGACAGTTAATTATGATACCACTCCCATTAGACCCACTCAGTACAGAGGCACAGACAAACACACAGGGATTTATTCAGAATAACAAAAGGTAGGAATCTGCAGCAAAGTTTGTTATAATCCTTGCAATGTACATAGATTACCCAGAGGGGAATGTTTTTTTTCTCAACAAAAGTGGAGTTACGCTTTAATTTAGTTATTTAGTTTAGTTAAATGCGGTTGATTTTTTCAATTCATATTCGGAATTCGTTTTATGTCTTCTTTCGTTTCGTTATTTGGAGCATTCGGTTAACTTCATTTATACTATAATTCAGGTATTTGGATATATCCGAATCTCTGAATAACGAAAAACTTGTCTCAATATTAATTCGGAACAAAACGAACCCCACATGTCTAGAAAGGGACACTCCTTTGTCTCTGCAAAGCAGACACTGGGATTGGTGTATTCCCCTACTTAAAGCGCCACACTGTGTACACAAAACACTGGCTAGGCACACAGTTAACCATTTGATTGCCCTAGATGTTTAACCCCCTTCCCAGCCAGTGTCATTAGTACAGTGACAGTGTACGCGCCTGCTATTGCTCTTAAAACAACCAACATACAGCTATGACAATTTGCACAGCCATGCCGCATTATAATGATGGCGGCTGGTCGGTAAGTGGTTAATAGGTATTAATACATTTTCCCATGTTTTTACCATATTGCATTGTATGGATCTTTTGCACTGTGTTTCTACTTTCTTTTGTGTTTTTTCAAAGATTTGCTAAAACTTTAAAGTGGTTGTAAACCCACATGAAAAAAAAAAAAGACCTGCAAGACAAAGGCATAATGAGCGAGTATACATAACATACTAGCTCATTATGTAATACTCACCTGAGATCGAAGCCCCCCCCATTGCGGTGCCCGTACATAGCACCGACCGGCGACATTTTTCCCCGGAGTTACTTCCAGGTATCGTGGCTCCAGCGCTGTGATTGGCTGGAGCCGCGGTAACGGTACACTCACTGAAGCAAATGGCGCGTATGTGCCATTGCTTCAGTGCGCATGTGCCGATGACGTCGGCACATGCAGTTACAGGGGATATCTCCTAAACCATGCAGGCTTATGAGATATCCAGGGTAGCTACAGGTAAAGCCTAATTATAGGCTTACCTGTAGTAAAACGTGGATTGTAAGGGTTTACAACCACTTTAATCAATGGAAGAGTCAAGCTTATTATCTGCTTCCTCTATGCTGTTCTTTCAAAGCATCTGTTCACTACAGTACAGAAGAACTTTAACCGCTTGCCCTATAGCAAATAGGTATGTGCAGGATCATGTATATATATATATATATATATATATATATATATATATATATATATATATATATATATATATATATATATATATACGTAAACCTGCACTTCCGGGTAGCGGGCGCGTATGTGTGGCTCGCTCCTGCTGTGATTACACAGTGGGAGCCAATCAGCAGGTACATATTTTTAGCACTGATCACTGTATTAGTGTCACTGGTTCCCAAAAAAGTGTCAAGAGTGTCAGTTATCTTGCTGTAAGTCACAGATCGCCTCCATTACTAGTAAAAATAAATAAATAAATAAATAAAAATTCTATAAAAATATTCCATCGTTTGTAGACGCTATAACTTTTGCACAAACCAATCACCATACACTTATTGGGATTTCTGTTTTACCAAAAATATATAGCAGAATACATACTGGCCTAAATTGATAAAGACATTTTTTTTTTTTACTTTTTTTATTTTATTGGGCATGTTTTATAGCAGAACAATTTTTTTTAATTTTTAAATTGTCGGTCTTTTTTTGTTTACAGTTACATTTCTTTTGTGTCCAAAAAGTCCGCCACAATATCGCAGTCGCCCTATAATTCGCTGATCGCTGCCATTACTATAATAAAAAAATAATAATTATTGGGATTTTTTTTTTTTTACCAAAAACATGTGGCAGAATACGTATTGGCCTAAACTTATAAAAAAAAAATATATATATATATTTTTTTGGTGTATATGTTTTATAGCGGAAGGTAAAAAAAAAATATTTTTATTTTAAAATTGTCGGTCTTTTTTGTTTATATTGCAAAAACTAAAAAAATACAGAGGTGATCAAATACCACCAAAAGAAAGCTCTATTTGTGGGGAAAAAAATTACATAAATGTTATTTGTGTACAATGGCACGTCTTAAACGATACCTGTACACCCATTTGCTCAGCCGTGCCATTGTACCGACGTATATCGTCGTGCGCTGGTCGTTAATCGGTTAAAGGAGTAGGCTACATAAAATAGAAACACAATGTAGAAATGACTATTGAGTTTTATATTTTGGCCATAGATACTCTTTAACCGATTCCCGACCGCCTCATGTAGATATACGTCTACAGAATGGCACGGGCAGGCAAAACCACGTACCTGTACGTGGCCCTTTAAATGCCTGCCCGTGGGTCACGCGCTCGCCGCCGGCGGCGCGCTCGCGACCCGGTCGGGAGCTCCGTGACCCCGGCCGCGGGACCAGCGGACCCGATCGCCGCTGGTGTCCCGCGATCGGGTTACGGAGCTGAAGAACGGGGAGAGGTTTGTGTAAACAAACCTCTCCCTGCGCTTCCTACTCTGCCTGTCATTGATTGGCTGTTCCCGGTCATCGGGAAAGCCGATCAATGATGTCAGACGTCAGCCCCGCCCCCTAATGTAAAAAAAACACACAAACGTCAGAGCCCATAACCCCTCCCCTCCCCCTAGTGGTTAACTCTTTCACTACAACTGTCATTTATACAGGAATCAATGCATTTAAATAGCATTGATTGCTGTATAAATGACAATGGTCCCAAAAATGTGTCAAAAATGTCCGATGTGTCCGCCATAATGTCGCAGTCACAATAAAAATCGCTGATCGCCGCCATTACTAGTAAAAAAAAATATTAATAAAAATGCTATAAAACTATCCCCTATTTTGTAAACGCTATAACTTTTGCGCAAACCAATCAATAATCGCTAATTGCGATTTTTTTTACCAAAAATATGTAGAAGAATACGTATCGGCCTAAACTGAGGAAAAAAAATGTTTTTTTATATATTTTTTGGGGATATTTATTATAGCAAAAAGCAAAAAAATTGAATTTTTTTCAAAATTGTCGCTCTATTTTTGTTTATAGCGCAAAAAATAAAAACCGCAGGGGCGATCAAATACCACCAAAAGAAAGCTCTATTTGTGGGAAAAAAAGGACGTCAATTTTGTTTTGGAGCCACGTCGCACGACCGCGCAATTGTCAGTTAAAGCAACGCAGTGCCGAGTCGCAAAAAGGGGCCTGGTCCTTTGGCTGCCAATTGGTCCGGGGCTGAAGTGGTTAACATTTACTGTCACTTTAAAAACGCATTACATAAAAGAGAAGAGTTGACTTGATGCTACATGTCTTGAGTTATATTTTTTACAGTCCTGTCATAGATGTGTTTGTGTCGTATTGAGAAAGACAGTACAAGTTACAATCCAATTTGGAGCTGAGGACTAATCCAAGGTCACCAGGAGCAAATCTTTCCTATATATCTCCAGGATCACAATGCTGTTCTACAAACACAAGCTTTTTCTCCTCCATTACAGCCTTTGGAGTATTAGAAAACGAACTGTGTTTCCTTTTATGACTTTTAAAGGTGACACTGACATTAAAAAATTTCAGGAGATGAAACATGCGTCTGAACAATAGAAGTAATTCTGAATATACACAATTGTCGAAGCCAAGACATTTATATGCAAATGTTCTTTTCTTTACAAACATTACACAAGAGGAACATTAATTATACCTTGATGCATTCACAAAGTGACTGCTCTTCGGATTCTGCAGTAACTTTCTTCTCTTAATAGAATTGTGGGTCGTATTGAATATGGAAAAAAACATAATTTTTTCCCCCAAAATTGCTTACAGAAAAAAAAAAAAAAAGAAGAAAAGCTGAAACTTTATAAAGGACTCAGCAATTAGAAGTTTACAATTTACTTTTCTTAGTCCACACAACGCACAATGCGCACTGTATTTTGGGGATGTATTTATAAGAAATTCACATAGCAATTCACCAAGTAAAAGTGTGTGTGAATTGTGTGTGAATCAGGCAAAGAAATCTTATTATTAGGCTTTTTTCCTGTGCTGTTCTAAATGTTTTTCATGAATTTAAAATTGAAGTATTGCATTTGGCCACTAGATGGTGCTAAGTATTATAGGGATTTCCTATGATACTTAGCGCCATCTAGAATCCAAATGTGGAATTTTCCATGATAAAACAATGAAAAACATTTGAACAGCACAGGAAAAAGTCTAATGACATTAAATTGTTGCTCCATTTACACAGAAAAAAATAACTTTCAATTTCACTGGGTGAATTGCAGTATTTTTCAAAAATTAACCCCTTAGTGTCCTCCTTGCCACTAGAGGTGTTCATTTTTTAATGTAACATTGGGAAGATCACTAGATGCACACAGGAGACAGGTAGAGGCTGTTTCTACTTACAATTATATTGACTAGGGATGAGCTTGATGTTTGGGTCGAACATAAGTTTGACTCGAACATCGGGTGTTTGCCCATTCGCCGAGGAGCGAACATTATGGGGCGTTTGCAGAAAATTTGAGCGCCCCATAATGGACACCCCATAATGAACTGCGAGATCACAGTGCATTGCTGTATGGTGATTGGCTAAAGCATGCACCTGACCTGCATGCTTTGGCGAATCACAGGGTCCTCTGCTAAGAGAGCCATAATTGGCCAAAGGCCCAATTTTTCAGCCCCTGTTTAACAGGGGCGTGTAATTACAATTTTTGATGCAATACTCTGCATCAAGATGGCTATGAATCCACCCCAACACAAAATCGTTAATTTACTTAACCACTTGCTGCCAGTATAATGTAGATATACTCTCGGAAAGTGGCACTGCTGAGTCGGATCACGTACTAGGTAGGTGATCCAACACTTCTGGGTCTGGGGTGAACATGTGAGCCACCGGTGAACCACTCCCACTGTGATTAGACACAACGAGAGCTGATCTACGGGTACCACGGACTTGATGTCCGCCAGCACCCATCGATCATTAGGCAGAGTGTCAGAACGACACTCTGCCTATGTAAACAAGGCAGATCGCCATTCTGTCAGTACAGAAAGCATGGAACCTGTGTTCCTGTAAAGCAGAGACACCGATCCCTGTCTTCACCTAGTAAAATAACCTTCCATATAGTGCACAATCACCAGCTAGGCACACAGTTAACCCTTTGATCTGCCAGTGCATATTTTTAGCACTGATCACGGTATTAGTGTCACTGGTTCTCAAAAACTGTCAATTAGTGTCTTGACTGTCCGCCGCAATATTGCAGTCCTGCAATAAGTTGCTGATCGCCACCATTACTAGTAAAAAATAAATAAATAAAAATATCCCATAGTTTGTAGACGTTATAACTTTTTCACAGACCAATCAATATACGCTTATTGGGCTTTCTTCTCCAAAAATATGTAGCAGAATACATATTGGCTGAAACTGATTTTTTCTTTTTTTCTTTTTTATTGGGTATGTTTTATAGCAGAAAGTAAAAAAAATATTGTTATTTTTTTTTTTTCAAAATTGTCACTCTTTTTTTTGTTTATAGCACAAAAATGTCACAGAGCTATCAAATACCACCAAAAGAAAGTTCCATTTGTCGGAAAAATGGACAAAAATGTAACAGTGCCGTATCGCAATAAATTGGCTGGTCATAAAGGCCTGGTCTTTCTGAGGTCAAGAGGTTAAAAATGTTGATTCTTTTTTTTAAATTAAAAATGCATTTACACTTAGGGTGCTTTCACACTGGGGCGTTTTTCAGGAGCTACAGCGCTAAAAATAGCGCCTGTGTAGCTCCTGAAAAAAGCCGGTCCTTTCACTCCAGTGTGAAAGCCGGAGGGCTTTCACACTGGAGCGGTGCGCTAGCAGGACGGTAAAAAAAAGTTCTACTAGCAGCATCTTTGGAGCGGTGAAGGAGCCCTGTATTCACCGCTCCTATACCGCTCCTACCCATTGAAATCAATGGGACACCGCGGGGATACCGACAGCAAAGCGCCACTGCAGCAGCGATTTGCAGAGGTTTTTAACCCTTTTTCGGGCGCTAGCGGGGGTTAAAACCACCCCGCTAGCGGCCGCATACCGCGGCTAAAACGATGGTAAAGCAGCGCTAAATATAGCGCTGCTTTACCGTCGCCACCCGCACCACCCCAGTGTGAAGCCGGCCTTAGTGAACACATGCAGCCGGAAAATTTGACAGTGTTTCTTTATTGAACTTTTATAACTTTTATCTTCCCAGAAAAAATCTCCCACTCTTTACAATTGTGCCTTACTCAGGTCATCAGTTTTCGGCAGCACCGATATTTGTGAGCAACTATTTCCAAGGATGAATCACATGAAGGGAAAAATTAGAACCAAAATATCTGATGAGCACCTTGAGAATTCATTGAGAATTGCTGCTACATCCATCCAACCAGATATTGATGCGTTAGTTTATCAAAAACAATGTCAAATATCGTGCTCTTTTTATATTGCCCTCCTTTTCTTTTTTAATAAAAAATATTACAAAAAAAATTATGTTTTATTACTCAGATATGTACATTATCTATACCAGTAAAACTTAAATTGTGATCTGCCTAACTTTTTCTGCTCCTCGGCTATCCCTATTGTTAGTGTATTTTATGTGTGGCCCTAGAAAGTTCTTCTTCCAATGTGGCCCAGGAAGGTCAAAAGGGTGGACACCAATGGTCTACCTGTCCTCGACTTCTAAAACTGCACCTAATGGTTGGACGAAAGTCCAAAAATTTATTGAACTTTGTTGGCCTTTACAACGTGTTAATAGGTCTCAGATTATGATGGCAGTCAGCCGTAACCTATAATAATGTCCTAAATAGGTTTATATAAAGGCACTATCAGCTTTACTTCTTTGTCCTCCATGTCTACAATTACTTATAAGACCCAACAGAGGTCAAGTGCCTAGATTCAGAGGGTGACATTTCCATTCTCACACACATGAGGGGTCCAGTACAAATAGTACATTCCACAGTAAGTGTGATGTTCACAGCAATGCAATTTCTTCTCCCGCTGCAGGACTCACTGAAAAGTTGGACTTGTTAATCAAACGTTGCCTTACATCCAGTAACAGCAAAAGAAAAAAAAAGATTGAAACACATGCTTTGCACAGATATCCCTCTCACTAATAGGCTTTGATCATATTCAAGATTCTTAACAAAGAGAAAGTTTTGTAAAGCCACAGAAGTGCTTTCAACAAGGTGAGTGCTCTGCTCCCTGGTTAGGGGCACTTTGTAAGAGCCATATTAGGAATGCCTTGAAAAAACATAGAAAGCATATGGAGGTGATGTTTTATGCTTAGAGGTGAAGAAACATATGGATGTGGTGTTCCTGTAGCTGTTTCATATTTTAAATGGGTATTCATATCACAATTTCATGTTCTATTATAATACATATAATAAATTTGGATTTATTACCAAAACCCAACCCAACTTATTCCCCTGCTTAAATATTGATTAGAATAATACAAATTTTTTTTGTTGGGCTTTTTTTTTTTTTAAATAATAAAAAAAAGAATAATACAAATTTGTATTTTTTTCACATTTTATGTTTATTAGTTGATTTAAAGTGTAATTTCTAGACATGTGCAATTCGTTTAGTTTTTTTTTTTTTTTCGTTTTTTATTGTTATATTCGTTCATTCGTTATCGTACGAATGAACGAACGATTCGCTAAAATTTTTAATGAATAACGAATCGGTCGAATCGAACGAATCCGAAAACAACGAAAATCCGAAAAAAACTAATTAGAAACAACGAATCTACGAAAGAAGAAAATCCGAAAAACGAAAACAGGAACAACGAAAATCAAAATGAACGAAAAAATTCGTACATTCGTAACTTTTTTTTTTTTTGTTGAATTGGTAATTTTCCGTGTCCCTTACACTGGCGCTGCTTAACGTGCCTCGAATGGATTGAACAAAAAAATTTGTACATTCGTAACTTTTTTTTTTCGAGTCGTAATTTCCGTGTCTCTTACAATGGCGCTGCTTAACATGCTTCGAATGGATTGAACGAAAAAATTCGTACATTCGTAACGTATTTTTTTTTTTTTTTTTTTTTTTTCGATTCGTAATTTGCCGTGTCTCTTACAATGGCGCTGCTTAATGTGCTTCGAATGGATTGAACGAAAAAACTCGTACATTCGTAACTTTTTTTTTCGATTCGGAATTTTCTGTGTCTCTTAAAATGTAATAATAGCATACACATTACATAAAATTATGAATTATGCTCCGATTACGAATCTACGAATGTTACGAGTTACAAAAGTACGAATAAATATGAATGCGTCCGAATTTCGAATAAACGAATAAACGAAAATTAAACTAACGGAAAAACGAATCAACGAAAAAATAACTCTTACGAAAATACGAATCGTTACAAATACGAACAGCGACGACTTACGAATTTACGAATCGTTACGAATCAACGGAAACGAAAGAAACAAAACGAAAATAAACAAATTTTTCTGTTGTGCACATGTCTAGTAATTTCAGTCAAAACTAAGCTAAAATCTACTCTCATCCCCATTCTAAGCCTATTCTATCTAACCTGTAAAAGGAAAGATGTCTGTTCTTACCTATTCTGAAGTCCCTCCGGTCCGGTCACATGATCAGGTCTCAGTGCCAGCGTCGCTGTAGAAGGACAGCCAACAATGGTTGCCCATATAGTAGACCTATGGGTGACGTCACTGCACAGGCTCTGCAGACGTAGACGCTGCTCTCTATTCTACACTGAAGTGATCACGTGACCGGACCAGAATGACTTTAGGATTGGTAAGTATAGACATTTTTCATTTCACAGGTTAGATAGAACAGGCTTAAAATGGGGTTAGGAGTAGATTTTTAGGTTAGGTTTTGATTAGAATTACACTTTAAAATTAGAATACATATTCAAATTTTCAAAGTGAAAGATGTGTTTCCATCTCTGGAACATATATGGAAAGGTACCATATCAGGAGCTGTCAATATTCTTCAAACAGGAGGTCTGGCATCACCAAAAAATGCATTTAGGAACCATAAAAGTACAGGATACTTTTAGAGACTGATGACATAGTATAGGACATGGTTAAGAGTGTGCCATCCTATCAAAAATGGCCAAGAGACAATGATGACAACAGGCTCCAGGAGACTGTCAGAGAAGTAAACATGATACAAGGATGGTCAGAGATGGTGACAGGAGAGCAAACAGGGAGATTTACAGGCCTTGTCCTAGTAATATAGAAAAAGAAATGGGTGCAAACTGGAGAGAAAACCCTTGTTGCCTATATATGTGGACTATAGCAGCATAACATCGGAGACACCGAAAATTGAAATAAAGTCTACTCTTTATTTATACAATGATAAAAAGAGTAAAAACAGTAGTATTGTGTACCATGCATATTTTAGGAAACAGAACCCTCTGAGTATTGTAATAATAAGATAAAAGGCACATATCCAGACTAGGATTATAACAGTCCAGTATAGATAAGGTGGGCTTTCCTAACGCCTGTAAGGTCAACGTGTTTTGCCAATTAGTTGGCTTCTTTGGGACCCAGTGTCAGGGCTGGGCTCAACCCTTCCTTCTCAAAGCTGGCTGCTCAGCTGTCGGCTAATTGTCATCTCCTATCTCTCAACAGTGACTCACCTGTTGATGATATCCTGCTTGTCTGTCCTGCCTACTTAAGCCATCCAGCCCAGATGATCTCTGCCTTCTCCTTGGTCACATCTCTAGAGACGCTCTCCTGTGTTCCTGTGAAACACTTGCTTGGCTGACATTCCTTCTGGCTCCAGATCCTGCTTGCTGTTCTACGACGCTCATCTCTGGCTCCCTGACATTTTGGCTTGTCTGACTATCCATTCCGGTTCCTGAACTCTGGCTATGTTTTGACTAATTTACTCAGTTTACCTTTTTTTATTATTATTAAACAATTGTGATTTAACTGTACTTCTGTCTCAGTCTGATTCATTGTTTCTGACACCCAGACACATGAAGAGGGCCTACTGCATAAGACAACATGCACAATGTACAACAGTATACAGTGATCAACAGCAGTAAGATGTAACAAGTCTGCATGCTCATACCAGCAGTTCTATGTCCACCCTGAATGATGTCTAGGGTGGGCATAAGGGCACAACAGGCCCAACCACCCCTGAGGCAACACACATCCAAATGCAATTGGCCAGGAAGAAATCTAAATATACAAGAGGGATAGTGTAAGCCACCCCAAATCCAATTGGTATATTCCAGGTAATAACATATGGAGTCCATATCAAATACCTACTCAAATCTGGTAAAACAGATAGATATAGCAGATAGGGTTTGGGGGACTTCCTGTCTGTATGGCTACTCTATCGGGTCAAAGATACCATAGGGTACATAGTCCCAAATGGATAGTATGTTACTTTATAAGTTAAGGTGGTAAAGAAGGTAAGCCATGCAGGGATTGATCTAAAAAAAGAAATCAGTTTTATTAAAGACTTCCATAGTGCCCCCGACTTTGGCTGTGAGGTATTCCATCTTCCTCACACCAGCAAATACATTTAAGAGCCGAGCCTGTGATGGGGTCTCAATGGAAAGCCAATGTAAAGGAATCATTCACCTGGTAGCCATCAGGATGTGAGATGCAAATTTTTTGAATATTTAAAAATGCTAGGGAAAGGTAGTCCCAACAGGCAGTGTATGGGGTATGGGAGGAGAGTGACATCTAAAAAAAGTTACTTTATTTCACCAAAAGAGGTGATTTGTGGCTCAACATTACCCTTTCTTTACAGGTGATATACAGATGTTCAATATTTCCTGCTTGTGTAGGCTTCACCAGGGTGCGTCTTTGTGTAGGTCCTCTATCCATTCATCCCTGTTAAATTTTGTAGAATTTTTTTCCCCCAAGCACAGGTACATATTACCCCCTTTCACGAAGCTGAGAGGAGGTCCGCAACAAAATATAAGGTAAGTAAAAAGTCCCAACCTCTGCAAGAAAGGTATAGTGTGTGATATCAGTTCCAGGGCAAACATACCACAGGATGACACCCAACAATTTTTCCAGGTAATTAGACTGTTGGAAACAGCTCAATCACAATGGGGTTGATTTACCAAAACTGGAGAATGCAAAATCTGATGCAGCTGTGCATGGTAGCCAATCAACTTCTAACGTCAGCTTGTTTAATTAAGTTTTGACGAAAAATTGGAAGCTGATTGGTTTCTATGCAGAGCTGCACCAGATTTTGCACTCTCCGGTTTTAGCAAATCAACCCCTATGAGCATATGGCCAAGAAATTGCACTCCTGGAATGAAACAGGAAAATCAGATCTGCACACTGATGCAGGAATGCATATTAAAATGTAGATCTACAATTGATGGTGACATTAGCCACTTCAGCCCCGGAAGATTTTACCCCCTTCCTGACCAGAGCACTTTTTGCAATTCGGCACATCGTCGCTTAAACTGACAATTGCGCGGTCGTGCAACATTGCACTCAAACAAAATTGATGTCCTTTTTGCCCACAAATAGAGCTTTCTTTTGGTGGTATATTTGATCACCTCTGCGGTTTTTTTTTTTTTGCGCTATAAACAAAAAAAGAGCGACAATTTTGAAAAAAATACATTATTTTTTACTTTTTGCTATAATAAATGTCCCCCAAAAATATAAAAAAATATATATTTTTTCCTCAGTTTAGGCCGATATGTATTCTGCTACATATTTTTGGTAAGAAAATCGCAATAAGCGTATATTGATTGGTTTGCACAAAAGTTATAGCGTCTACAAAATAGGGGATAGTTTTATGGCATATTATTATTTTTTTTTTACTAGTAATGGCGGCGATCTGTGATTTTTATCAGGACTGCGAAATTATGGCGGACACGACGGACAATTTTGACACATTTTTGGGACCATTGGCATTTTTACAACGATTAGTGCTATAAAAATGTACAGATTACTGTAAAAAATGTCACTTGCAGTGAAGGGGTTAACCACTAGGGGGCGATCAAGGGGTTAATGTGTTCCCTAGTGTGTGTGTTCTAACTGAAGGGGGAGGGGACTGTATCGCGGAAGAGATAGATCGCTGTTCATACTCTGTATGAACAGACGCTCTGTCACTTCTCCCCTCAGAGAATCGGAAACTGTGTGTTTACACACACAGATCCTGGTTCTCCGTGTGCCCCAAACGATCACGGGAACCCGTCGGTGATCGCGACCGCCGGGCACTCGCATTGGCTCCGTGGGCGAGCAGGGGGCGTGCGCGCGCCCCTAGTGGCCGCAGGGCGAAGCGACGTTACATAACGTTGTCTCGCCCAGCCGTGCCATTCTGGCGCAGTACAACTGGCAAGTGGTTAAACATTACTCAAGCATTGGGTGCTTTGTATTAAAGCATTTTATATGAGCAGGGAAATCTCCTGTAACCCCTTATATCTGTTTATAGAACAGGTGATGCATTTAATTCAATTCAATAGAATTATAAAAAAAATATATAGCTTTTAGAAATGTAAAGGGAAAAAAAATACATTTTAACATTCACTGGATAGCTTCAATTTTCTCAAATGGACAGTTCAATTTGAATTAGTCATCATTCATCAGATTGTGTATGATTATTATGTTCGCTTGTCCAATCGTTTTATATCAAACATAAATGGTGCTGTGTGAAGACAAAAACTTCTATCAAAAATAGTGGTGCATATATATATCCTTAAGAAGGTGGTGCATAAATCCAACTATGAGTGTGAATAAAACATTAAATTTCTGTCTGACAATGACCTCCCAGGCTGGACAGTGAATCCTCAGACCTGGCAAGAGCATATGGCTAACAAGCTGTAATTATAATGGCACAAAATGTAGTTTCATTACAACTTTTTCTTTCTTTTCTGCTTTTATTACTGACAATTTACTGCACAGCAACATCTCAACAGGTAGAGCAGGTCAAATTGAATTTCTCTCCAAGAACTAAAGAAATAATAATGACATAAAGATGACTGAGATTTCATTGTTCATAAATTATTTTTATTTTACTGAGTCATGACAAGGGAAATTATAATTTTCAATCTGGAGTTTTAGGCGAGTAAAATCTTGTTTACTCATTGAACTAATCCAGTCTCTACAGAGTTAAAAATGTATTCAATCCCCCCATTTCAGATATATTACCAAAGACTAGGGTTGTCCCGATACCACTTTTTTAAGACTGAGTACAAGTACCAATACTTTTTTTCAAGTACTCGCCGATACCGATTACCGATATTTTTTTTAATGTCATGTGACAGTTTTCAAACCACAATACAGACTAATGATATCTTCTTAATCTTAACGCACTGATGGGCACTGATAGGTGGCACGCACTGATAGGTGGCACACATTGATGGGTGGCACACACTGATAGGTGGCACGCACTGATAGGTGGCATGCACACATGGGCACTGATAGGTGGCACGCACTGATAGGTGGCACACACTGATAGGTGGCACGCACTGATGGGCACTGATAGGTGGCACACACTGATAGGTGGCACGCACTGATGGGCACTGATGGGTGGCACACACTGATAGGTGGCACGCACTGATGGGCACTGATGGGTGGCAAACACTGATAGGTGGCACACACTGATGGGCACTGATAGGTGGCACGCACTGATAGGTGGCACACACTGATGGGTGGCACACATTGATGGGTGGCACTGACTGATGGCTGGCTGCATGGGCACTGGCTGCATGGGCACTGGCTGGATGGCACTGCTTTATGGCTGGCAGTGGCACTTATGGGCAAGAGGATTTAGTTTTGCTCTGCAACGCCCATCTTGGTACACCTAGCACTCAGCCTCAATAAAGCAGCAGCGGACATCTTGTTACACCCAGCCCCAACTATATGGGCTTGGTGTAACAAGATGTCCGCTGCTGCTTTATTGAGGCCGAGTGAGTGCAGGGTGTACCAAGATGGGCGTCGGGATTATCAATCACATGGCGTGTAACGGCAACACGGAGCGTCACTTGCATTACTGAATGTGACGGCTCCGGTCGCCGATCAAGTTACATCCCTGCTGGGAACACGGAGACACGGAGTACTTACTCTCCGCTCGGCTCTCCGTACTGTTCTGCCTTCCGCTCCGCCCGCTGACTCCGCCCTCCGCACCGCCCGCCGACTCCGCCCTCCGCTCCGCCCGCTGCCGCTAACAAGGTATCGGCTAAGCATCGGGAGCATTTGTGCGAGTACAAGTACTCGTGCAAATGCTTGGTATCGGTCCCGATACCGATACTAGTATCTGTATCGGGACAACCCTACCAAAGACATAAAATAACTTGCATGAAATATTTTTGAGCTGCCATTGTATTATTCTTCCAATTGAGTTAAAGATATATTTTTAAAATAAGTGTTTGACCAGTTGGAAGAATAATACAGTCCTCCTTAAGCAGTCGTGATTGAATGACGAAACGCATCAAGGGTGTGGCCGGTTGATGTCATTACGCTGACAGGAGCCAGAAGTTGGCCATCTTGGATATGTGTCTGAAGCCAAAATCTAACCTTAAGGGGGAAATGCTGGTTAAAAATACTATTGTTTCTATGTGAACTGGATAAAGTGCACTCACTTCGTGAGTAAGATATTAACCCTTTGTTTTAATAAATCTATCTGGTAAGCTAATATACTGTGCAATGAGGTTATTTTTCTTCATTTGAGCTACTTTTTGGAGGAAAGGTGTACAAATGTGGAAAAAGACACAGATGAAAGTTGGCATGAGGACAAAGCCCTTTTAAAGGGCAAGGTGCATATTGACCTAATTTTCAATAGCTAAGCAGCCTGTTTGGAAGGTGGAAGGAGCCCTCTGTGGTGGTGATTCATTTAGAATATTCACTGGTGCACATTTCATTTTTTTTGTGGACTCAAATTGAGGTGGAAGAAAAAGGTGGACTGATAATATATATATATGCTTTTTTCACTATATATTTTTTCACTATTCATTATCATTTGACAATATAGTGTGTATGCAAAAGTATTGGGGCGCCTGCATTTACACGCACATGAACTTTAATGGCATCCCAGTCTTATAGTCCGTAGGGTTCAATATTGAATTAGCACATCCTTTGCAGCTATAACAGCTTCAACACTTCTGGGAAGGCTGTCCACAAGGTTTAGGAGTGTGTCTATGGGAATGTTTGACCATTCTTCCAGAAGCGCATTTGTGAGGTCAGTCACTGATGTTGGATGAGAAGGCCTTGCTCACAGTCTCCGCTCTAAGTCTTCCCAAAGGTGTTCTATCGGGTTGAGGTCAGGACTCTGTGCAGGCCAGTCAAGTTCCTCCAACCCAAATGCGCTCATTCATGTCTTTATGGACCTTGCTTTGTGTACTGGTCCAAATAATTTTGGTGGGGGGGGGGGATTATGGTATGAGGTTGTTTTTCAAGGGTTGGGCTTGGTCCTTTAGTTCTCGTGAAGGGAACTCTTAAGACGTCAGCATACCAAGACATTTTGGACAGTTTCATGCTCCCAACTTTGTGGGAACAGTTTGGTGGTGGCTCCTTCCTGTTCCAACATTACTGCGCACCAGTGCACAAAGCAAGGTCCATAAAGACATGGATGAGCGAGTTTGGGGTGGAGGAACTTGACTGGCCTCAACCCAATAGAATACCTCTGGGATGAATTAGAGTGAAGACTGTGAGCCAGGCCTTCTCGTCCAACATTAGTGCCTGACCTCAAAATTCCCATAGACACACTCCTAAGCCTTGTGGACAGCCTTCCCAGAAGAGTTGAAGATGTTATAGCTGCAAAGGGTGGGCCAACTCAATATTGAACCCTACAGACGAAGACTGGGATGCCGTTAAAGTTCATGTGCGTGTAAAGGCAGGTGTCACAATACTTTTGACAATATAGTGTAAGTGGATACTACACTGCATTTTGGACTTGGCACTTTATATTTTGGGATGGAAGATATTCAGATAATATTTTTTTAGTCACACGGATCTATTTTCCATGCATTTGAAAGAGATTTATATGTATATGGTTTAATTTTGTTTGATTGCAGAGTTTCATTTATTTGTATTGCATTTTTTGGTGTGGGAATACATGACAACAGCTGCAGCAATCATTTATATTATTTAATGAATTTGATTCACAATTTGTGTGGTAGCACAGAAGACTCTGGTATAGTAAGTTTTTATGACGCCTCAAAAATCCTTAATGAACGTTTTTTTTATTTCTTTTGTAATTCATTCTCTACAGAGTTAACTGCATCATATTCATTTTAGAACCTATTACACAAATAATATATATTTTAAGTTATATAAGTTGCCAAAAAAATTTGAAAAAATTTGAAAAAATTAATCATTATTTGGAATGCAGATTAGTGTTAATTCCAGGACAGGTCGCGGCATGAAGAATATATGCAGCATCTTGGACAAATTAATATTGATTATAAAATGTAATACATTTACAATCCTACTACTAGGAATGGGATTCCAAAAGCTAAATAATTACGCTGAATTATTTGTCCTGTTGGTATAAACACTCTTGTACAGTCTTAGCTCTTTGACCCTTGCTGTTATCCTAATTAGAAAAATATTTCAGATTTATATAGGCTAGTGCCATGAAAAAAGTCTGCCATGGACTAGGGACCAAACTCACTTTGCTGTCTAAAGTATTGGTGGTGGTCATAAGTGGCACCTGTCAGCACCAAAGGTTGATTTACTAAAGGCAAATAGACTGTGCACTTTTGCAAGTACAGTTGCATTCTGCAGTTGCTCCAGACCTTAGTAAATGAGGAAGATCTCTGCTGACTTCTATACATGTGCATTTGTTTTTCGTCCGAATGCATTTCAGGTATTTTCGTTATCGTTTTAACAAACGTTAACGAACATGCAGAATCCAAAAAACGAAAGATCCGACATAAACAAATGCTTTATTTTCATTTTCGTTGTGACAACAGTTCGATATAGATAGGAGATTCGACATGACGCTGACAATAACAATCTATGTCCATCGAACCTGTGGTCGAATGTGCCTAACCTTAACTCTATTAGTCCAAGATTATTCTACATAGAGAGAAAAGATTCGACATAGAGAGAAACGATTTGACGTAGAGAGAAAAGATCGCTGCTGGAATTTGGAGGGGGAAGTAAAATAAAAATAATGATGATGATGAATGTTATTGGCTGATTGTAACCAAAGAGGAGGAGCAGTAAAATAGCCAGAACTAAGTACACACGAACAGCCAACTTACTTTCACTTACGATTGCTAGCAGAAAGAGAGACACACACACTGACTCATTTCAGAAGACAGTCAATCTCAGCTGGTCCGTTTGTCAGAGAACCTGAATTATTTAGCAATTAAGCATAAGCACAGCAGCAGAACAATAGTGAAGCAAGCTACAGTTCAACCTAACTTTTTCATAATAATCTGCTGCTATTGTGTTAGTGTTGTGAACTTGATAGTGATACTAGTGTTGCTAGTGTTGTGATAGCCTCAGAGGCTGCCGTGTTGTGGGGGGGGGGGGGGGGATTTATTATTATAGATTCTATATTATAGATTTAGATTCTATATAGATTCTATATACCCTATCTTGTTACCTGTCTGATCAGTGATCACTATCACCAGTCCATTTTCTGTGTGAACTATATACATTCAACATGAACGACAAAGATTCGACAAAGCAGCGAAAAACATACAAACATCAAATCTTTGGCTTATGGTGTCTGTCAAAAGTTCTAAGAAGATTCGACGGAGCAGCTAAACTATACAGCATCGTACAGTTTAGCTGCTCCATCGAATATTGTTTGAACATTCGACAGACACCATGAGCCTTCAATGACAGATTCAACCTTAATTATTTTGGATTTTCTGACGAATGCAATTTTTAACGAAAAACAAAATAAATAAAAACGAATTTCGGGAGTAACTAAATAAATACATTTTTCGGACGAAAACGAAATTCCGAAACGAAACTGCTGGGCTAGATCTAAATATAGTGGCGTTATTTGCTTGCATTCTATTACGTCTGCAAATAAATAAACCGCGCTTAGAATGAAAATACAATCTATAAAAGGAAGCTGCTAAAAGCGGGATACACACACATAGGCAAATAGAAGATTATATAAAGCTGTGCCAGTAAAAAATTCAAATTAAAACATAAAAAAATTTATAATTAAAATATACATAAAATAAATGAGAATTCTGATAATATAATCTATGGCCATGGAGGAGCACATAGATGGTGACCTGAAACGTGAATTGAATCCAAAACAGTCCACAGTATTATTATAATCCAATATATATAGTCCTGTTAAGTGATAATCTTTTGCTTCAACACCCGATGTTTTACTCCAGAGATAGTGGAGAAAAAAAACACACACACCACAGTGACTATCCTTCACTTTAAATGTGACATAGAAAATCGGTGTGCACGACCACCGGATAAATTGCGCGCTTACCGGATGGCCAAGCAGCGTGGGCACATAAAATGTATGGTAAACGGCCTCCTGAACTGGGATCAGCTGGCGGAACTGGTCAGGCAGGTAACAAACATCCAAGGAAGAAACAGTCCCTCTACTCGGCACTCTCCACAGCAAAGGTTCCCACTATTCCTCAGAAATAAAAAGGGCCGCCCATAGTGTGATACTGGTATAACAGGTTTATTCCAAAAATAGATTAAAAAGACTTACAAACATTTGAAATTTTCGATCATATAGCGAAGAAACTGCCAGCCGGTCAGTTTAAACTCCCGTCCTCCCTTCAAAACATGCGTGGTGGCAACGCTGCGTGCCTTCCCATATGCGTTTTGTCACATTTCCGGAATTAATTATGCTCGCAGTCCAAGGTTTTACTGTAAATGCTTTCACATTTGTGCTCCCCCACCCTTTTTAACTATTTTTGTATTTCTCTCAGAAAGTTCCATTATAAAAGAGCAGAAGAAAAAAACACGAACAGAGAAAAGGAATGGATAGCACAGAAAAAATAACGTAGGGTGAAAAATGAACCAAACTAGCAGGTATAAAGAATGTTTTTTCTTCACTGGCTTTAGTAAGCAAGGGCCTGTCTTCAGGGGCCCCATGAAAAGTGCCAAAGGGTCATAAGCAGTTCCTTGGTCACATGTTGGGTGCCAAGGTTCTAAAGCAACTATTATGAAGCAGGGTTTCTTGGAACCCTGAGATTCCCCCAGAGGTTGTTAGGAGTTCCTTGAGCTGTGGCTGATTGACCTCATATTTGATGGTGCTTTCATTGTTCTAGGGCCAATGTCACTTGGCTAGGCCAGCTACATGACACTGATGATCTTTTTTGTTCTGTGTAATGATGGCATTCTGACCACCAATGTAAAGAGGGGCATGCTTTCCACTGACTGCCAATGTAAGGAGCAAGCACAAGTTGAGTGAGCAATTTATTTATTTATTTATTTTTCATTCAAGTTTAAATTTCGTTAGTTATATAGTTTAGCTAAGGTTTCAGCATTAACACTCAGCGATACCAGTATGAGTACTTCCACCACACTATTACATTGCGGTTCTCTATAGTCATCTAAAATACGATAAGAGACTGAAAAAGAAAATATTTGACAACAGCGTGCATACAACAATCATGTGATCATGTAATTGTTTTTTGTCTACTGTATTGTGCCCCATGCAAAATAGTTTATGATTGTGCAGACATCTGCTCTCTTCAAGGAGCCATCCTAATCTTGCTGATATACAATTTGGAGGTTGCCAATATGCTTTTGTAGCACCCCCCCCCCCCCCCGATGTCCCAAAGGTAGACTGGCAGCTCTAGAGGCGGGGCTAACATTTCACCCCAGGGCTAAATCTGTGGATAAAATGAGGGGACTGAGTACCCTTTTGTCTTTTTAGAGTTTTGCAGGACAGTTAAGGAGGGGGAAGAGGTGAGGGTTAGGGTTCCCAGATACCAGGCAGACTCTCCAGATCATTGTACAGCTTCACAGTGTCAGAACCTTTAAGCCGACCCATCAAAATGGTATGCATGCTCCCATGTTTCAGTGCACCCTCTAAGTGAGTCACCAGGCCCTTCTGAGTAACCAGCCTTCTTCCTGGCTCTCTCCAGCAAGGGGCCTCCCCTGGGTCTTCTCCTTGGCACAGCTTCCTCCACACCAGGCAGCGCAGCTCCAGGACCACATCAGTACACAATAGGCCCCAGAACAGGATATTGGGCCTAGCAGCAGAGCTCCATTCAACAGGACCCTCCCATGATTCAGCCCAGAGGAAGAGAGCGAGCACATGGACTGTCCCAAATATCAATATCCTCCTCCAGCATGCACCAGTGGCCTAATCCTCCTACTGGATTGGCTAAAGGAAATATAAACAGTCTTGTGTATGAAATCTCATACTATGACCAGTGGCATCTGTGACACCTACTGGCGATAGTGAGATATCACAACTGAAGCATAGGAAAAACCATGTGAAGAGCTACACAGTTAGTCTGGGCAAGGAATTTTGGCTAGTAGCCCCTATTTAGGACAAAGGGGGCCACACTTTTATAAATATATTAGAAAAAGGTCAGTGCTACACAGCTAGAAATAGCAATTCTGCCATGCTGTCAAAACTGGTGCACCATGCTGCTGTGGCTATAATACATGTTGATTGTTCAGTAATGAGCAATTCATATTTATGTGGGGGGGGTGGTATCCACCTCAGTATATGCAGCCCTATTCTCTTTTAGTATTTAGGAAAAGAGAAGCACTTTTCTTTTTACATAGATTCAAGGGTAGACATTTGAATTAAAGTTTATCGTCCTATAGGATCTTTTCAGAGGCTGGGATTACAATGTATCTTCTGGGATGTCTTCTTTGCAAAACAATTTCTTATACAACAATAGAGCACTTCACTTCATCTACAGAAAGAAAATCTAATTAATAGGAAGCTGGCTGTTAATGTATTCTCTCTTTATAAATTTCTGATGAGTAATTCTGTTCACTGAACATTCTCACTGGAAATATGTTTTTTTTACCATTATAAATCTTTTTAGAATTTGGGTTTGTAATGCTAGATGATTAATTTACACTGCACATTACTAAGATGGTTAAATCATTATCTCACTTCCAAACCTTGCTATACTAGTCATAAGTAAGGATAAGCTTAAAGCGGAGTTCCACCCCAAAAAAATATCATTAACCACTTCAGCCCCGGACCAATTGGCAGCCAAAGGACCAGGCCCCTTTTTGCGATTCGGCACTGCGGCGCTTTAACTGACAATTGCGCGGTTGTGCGACTTGGCTCTCAAACAAAATTGGCGTCTTTTTTTCCCACAAATAGAGCTTTCTTTTGGTGGTATTTGATTGCCCCTGTGGTTTTTATTTTTTGCGCTATAAACAAAAATAGAGTGACAATTTTGAAAAAAATTCAATATTTTTTGCTTTTTGCTATAATAAATATCCCCAAAAAAATATATAAAAAAACATTTTTTTTCCTCAGTTTAGGCCGAGACATATTCTTCTACATATTTTTGGTAAAAAAAATCGCAATTAGCGATTAATGATTGGTTTGCGCAAAAGTTTAGCGTTTACAAAATAGGGGATAGTTTTATAGCATTTTTATTAATATTTTTTTTTTACTAGTAATGGCGGCGATCAGCGATTTTTTGTGACTGCGACATTATGGCGGACACATCAGACATTTTTGACACATTTTTGGGACCATTGTCATTTATACAGCAATCAATGCAATTTAAATGCATTGATTCCTGTATAAATGGCAGTTGTAGTGAAAGAGTTAACCACTAGGGGGAGGGGAGGGGTTATGGGCTGTGACGTGTGTGTTTTTTTTTTACATTAGGGGGCGGGGCTGACGTCTGATGTCATTAATCGGCTTTCCCGATGACCGGGAACAGCCAATCAATGACAGGCAGAGTAGGAAGCGCCGGGAGAGGTTTGTTTACATAGACCTCTCCCCGTTCTTCAAGACCCGATCCCGATCGCGGGACACCAGCGGCGATCGGGTCCGCTGGTCCTGCGGCCGGGGTCACGGAGCTCCCGACCGGGTCGCGAGCGCGCCGCTGGCAGCGTGCGTGCGACCCACGGGCAGGCAATTAAAGGGCCACGTACAGGTACGTGATTTTGCCTGCCCATGCCATTCTGCCACAGTATATCTGCGTGAGGCGGTCGGGAAGCGGTTAATGTGCTTGAAAAAATAAAAAAATAAAAAATTTGGAAAATTTTTTTTTTTTTACTTACCTTATGATGCCTGTTGCTATGTGGTCCCTCATAGTCTGCCTCCTTCAATGCCTGGGCTCCTGACGTCCCTTCCCTCGGTGCAAGAAAGGGAGAGCGCTCCCTCTGTCAATCATCTGGGTCACGTGGCAGGTCCCAGATGATTGCACGGCCAGGCGCGGATCGCGCATGCGCAGTGGGTGCCCTGCTGTGAAGAAATACCGGAGCCGCCGAGCGGAGGGGGAGACGAGCGGGGCTTCGATCCCCCCGCATCGCTGGACCCTGGGACAGTTAAGTGTACGATTATTAAAAGTCAGCAGCTTCAGTATTTGTAGCTGCTGACTTTAAATTTTTTATTTTTAAAGGGGAACACCGCTTTAAGGTTTGGTTCAAACACAAGTTTGGACTGACGTTTGGTTGTTCAGGCATACTATGTACCTCTTACCCATTCACATGGGTGGGTTATCTGGGGGGCCCCCTTGCTATTAAAGAGGGCTAGGGTCCCGACCCCCACGATCACTGAACCAGGGTTGTGGGGAAGAGGCCCTTGTCTTTATCAAGATGGGGACAAAGTGCTTTACTAGGTGAGCCCTCCCCCCTGAGAAAGGTGCCTGCCCCATGTTGAGGGCACATGGCCTAGTTTGGTGCATGGGGATGGATGCATGCTCTTCCCCCCAACCTTTCCCGGTCAGCCAGGCTGCATGCTTAGATAAGGATCTGGTGTGGATTTTTGGTGACTTATAATATTCAATAAACTGTCTAAAAGGAGTTTAAATCGGTAGTAAAGTCTGCTTTGCAACTTTTACCTACATGTAAGCTTATAATAAAGTTTACCTGTACAGTGGGCAAAATAATTATTTGACACCCGCAGATTTTGTACGTTTACCCACTTACAATGAAAGTAAGGGTCTATAATTGGTATCATAGATGTATTTTGAATGATAGAGACAGAATGTCAACCAAAAATCCAGGAAAAACACATGATACAAATGTTATAAATGTTATAAATTGAGTTGCAGTTCAGTGAGTAAAATAAGTATTTGATCCCCCACCAACCAACAATAATTCTGGCTCCCACAGACTGGCTACAGTATGCGCTCATGTGGTACACAGATTAGTCCTGTCAATTTAAGAAGGTGCTCCTAATGACAACTCGTTATGTGTATAAGACACCTGTCCACAGAATCTTTTTCTTCCATTCAAACCTCACCAACATGGGCAAGACCAAAGAGCTGTCAAAGGACATCAGGGACAAGATCGTAGACCTGCACAAGGCTGGAATGGGCTCCAAGACCATCAGCAAGAAGCTTGGTGAGAAGGAGACAATTGTTGGAGTGATTGTTCGCAAATGAAAGAAAGACAAACGCAATAATTACTTGCCCTCGGTCTGGAGCTCCATGCAAGTTTTCGCCTCATGGGGTATGGATGATCATGAGAAAAGTGAGGGATCAGCCCAGAACTACACGGGAGGAGCTTGTGAATGATCTCAAGGCAGTTTGGACCACAGTCACCTAAGGCCCCTTTCACACGGGACGGATCCGTATTGATCCGCCCCGTGAAGATCCGCTGCTCAGCGGGGATCGCTCAGCTGAGCCGGCTGATGACAGGGCGGTCCCTGCACACTGTGCAGGGACCGCCCTGTCAGTTCTCCGCTCTCCTCTATGGGGGATCGGATGAGCACGGACCGTCTGTCCTTGTTCATCCGATCCGCTCTGCAGACGGATGGAAAAATAGGGTTTTCCTCCGTCTGCAGAATCGGACAATAGCGGAGGCGGACGATAGCGGGTGTCAGCGGATGCTCATCCGCTGACACCCGCTATCCCATAGACATGCATGTATGTCCGTTTTTTCATCCAAAAACGGATGGATGAAAAACGGACATACAGACAGCATGTGTAAAAGGGGCAAAACAAATTGGTGACATTGATAACACAATACACCGCCGTGGATTAAAATTCTGCAGGATCTGCGAGGTCCCCCTCCTCAAGAAGGCACATGTACAGGCCCGTCTGAAGTTTGCCAATGAACATTTAAATGATTCAGAGATGTATGGGGAGAAAGTGCTGTAAAGTAAAGTAAACTTCCATTACTAACTTTTACCAATAGGTAAGCCCATATTAAGGCTTACCTCTAGGTAGTGTCAATATCTCCTAAACTGGCACTGTTAAGATATTTACTGTAAATGCAGCCAGTGACATCACTTGCACATGGGCTCTGAAGTAACGGCCACGCGTGCCGTTTTCTTCAGAGCCCTGTGCCGCGAACGGTGGCTCCCGTGAGCATGTGCAGGAATGACATCACCGCGACCATTCCCAGCGTTGGCGATGACTGAGCCAATAGTTGAGTTCATCATTAATTAAGGATGGGTACATGACACCTGAATTTGTTTTGAGCTAAATGTAAAGTAACTGACATTTAAAACGGTATAAAACCCCCCAAAAAATAATCTCTTGAAGTTTACCGTTTCTTAGAATGTGATGGCTGCATTTGTTTTTAGTATGCACCCATGTCAGTGGTAAATGATTTGTCCCAACGTCCTAACTGCTACATCTGCAAGACAGCTTGCTCTGTTAAAAAACAACAGACACACTGCCCAGATCACTAGGTGCAAATTAAGGAAGGAAAGGACCAAAAAAGAAAAACTAATGCAGCCATCACATCTAAGAATTAGTAAGCTGCAATATAAAAAAATGTTTGCTTTTGGGTTACAGTAAATACCACTTTAACTTTGTGGATCAGCTATACTAATAGATATTAAATAGAAACCTAAATAATTAGAAATCGTCATACAATGCACCAGGTACAATTCAATCAACTAGTTATTATTGATGCTGTTTTCAACTCTCAAGATGGCAATCTGCTTCAAATGAAAAAAAAAAAAGAAGCAGAATGAAGCTGAAAATGTGCTGAAAGCTGCTAAATCTACATAAATCCCAACAGATCGAATAATTAAAAAAAAAAACACATAGGTATTTGGCAGCATTTTTAACTAATTACACCATTTGGATGCTCTTTGCAAATGTGCTGTGCATGTTTTTGTGATGGATATGGATGGTTTTAACAGATGTCTTGTAATAAAAGCAATTCGCTTCCAATACATCTATTAAAACAAGACACTTGCTTTTTAAAGATAAAAAATTACTCTGACGAAATGCTGATGTGTTGATTTTCTTTTCTTTTTTCTTTTTTTTTTTTCAGTAGATGCTTTATTTTTCTAAATACCCTGAGATCATTAAAGAAATAGAAACAAGTGTCCAGATACAGAAGCTATTGTTTTTCTCTATCAGCCTTTTTTTTTTTTAATACAAAAAGACACAATTTTTTTGGTTTTCTGACACAATTTGGTTACTGGTTGTTTTCTCTTTATGTTTAAATCATGATCTAGACCAGTGATCTCCAAACTGTGACCCGGAGGCCAGATGCGGCCCTTTGCTTGCTTGTATGTGGCCCTGGGGGCACTATTTTATCCACTGATAACAAATATGAAGCAATGGGGCATATTCTCCCCCACTGACCCCAATGAAGGGGCACAATCCCTTCCAACAACATCAATAGTGGGGCAAAATTCCTCCAAATGACACGAACAATAAGGCACAATTCCTCCCAATGACACTAACAATGGGGCACAATTCCTCCCAGTGACACCAAAGATGGGGATTGCTTTTTCCCACTGACATTGCAACCTTTTCTACTCCCAATGGCCATAGTCCGGCCCCCTCAAAAGTCTGAAGGACAGTAAACTGTCCCTTTATTTAGAAAGTTTGGAGACCCCTAATCTAGACCAAGGTTTTTCAGCCAGGGCTTCTCCAGAGGTTGCTAGGGGCTCCTTGAGTAATGAACAATTTCTGCCTCTCAGATATGTTCCCACTGACACTATTGATTGTTTTAGCTATCTGTAAGGGGAGTAATTCTTCCCAATGCCCGCAAGTGTAAGGAGCATTCTTCCCAATGACCATCACACTAATGTATCATGAGTTGTAGATACAGTCATTATTAGCAGGGGTTTCCTGAGACCGAAAGTTATTTCAGGGGTTCCTCTGTGTTGAAAAGGTTAAGACAGGTTGATCTAGAGCAGGGGTCCCCAAACTTCCTAAACAAAGGGCCAGTTTATTGTCCTTCATACTTTAGGACTTTATATTTACTAAGATTGGAATTATTTAACACTGAATAGCACATATCACCAAACACCCCAAGTTAGAGAAATGTCTCTTCAAGAACCAGTAGTAGCTAATAGTGAACAGTCCAAGGCCCCATGGCTGAAGACTAAAGGGCAAATGTTTAGGCGTCTGGTTATCTTGCGTTATTACACAACTGTCAAAACCCAGTGCATCTTCCAACATACAGTCTCAGAGATCAACTTAAGGCCACTATTCACAGGTCCCCAGGGCACCTGTCTCCTTCTAGCTTCCTCCAGACACAGTCCAGTAAGTGAGATGGCGCCTCTCAGGACCAGGTCCCAAGTGGTGTGGTTCTGCAATTGGCTCTTGAGAAAAGCCCATTCAAGCCCTCTGCCCTGGCACCTCTGAGGCCTCTGTAGAAATTGTATGGTCCATGGTTTGCTTGAAAGCAGCAGCCCCTGCACCTCTGGAACCCTCCTAAGGAGAAGGAACACACTATTTATCTATGTTCTGGTACAAAAATCTCAAATAAGGCCCAGGAGGAAAAGCACAAAAGACACATAAGCTTATATTATCCCCCCCCCCCCCACACACACACACACACACACTTACACACTTTATCAACTTTGGCATATGTGGCTTTATATAAAGGAAAAGTTTTATTAATTAATGCTTTGCAGGCCAGGATAGTTGGCAGCAGGGTTTTACCAGCTATGAGTAAGCACTAGTTGTGGTGCGAAACGTGTCAGCTCTGTACCCCCCTTTTTTGCCGTGTATGGATTGCAGTGTTTTTTGCTTTTAAATAAAATTGTTTTTGGATTTTATTTTCTCTGTGTGCGGCTGTCCGGAGTTCTTCCTTTTTTGATTTCCAATCAGGGTTTTACCATGAGAGGAACAATAATGAAAGTTGGGTATCATCACCTTTGTGGGGGCTAAGGAGTCAACCAGGCCCAGGAGACAAATTTTGACTAAGGGTTGAACATGTATCATCATGACCGACTGGACATGTTGCACGACCTCCAGCATCAGTAGACCATTTTAGGTAGGGAAAATATATGTATCTAGTGGCACAGCTAATTGCTTGCATTGTTCACAAATTTGTCAAACACAATTCAATTTTTAGGTAACAACATAAATCTAACTATCCTGCAGAACTAATATATTGGTTCAGAAGGATTTAGCCTCTCATAAGACAACAGCCATGTGCAAAGTATAGAAACTCAATGGAACCAATCATTTTTCATTATTCTGACTGTTCTAAATTGATTAAAGGTGAAATCCTATTGGTTACTGGAGAATTTTGCAAACCTTTGCTCTATGCAATGGCTTGCTAATTAAGCCTGCATGTGTTGTTCTGTCTTGTCTCTTTATGTCTGATGATGATAAATTATAGCTGTGTAATAATGATATCACAGGTGACCACTATCAACATGGAGCCTTTCAAAATGAAGCAGATTAAAATTACACTTCATGAAGTAATAGGCCACATGTCAGCATTACCAAATCACATTACTGTTATTGAACAAGAAAGAATCCCTTGCTGGTTCTAGATTAAAAAAAAAACATGATCTTAAACTCCTTTTTGTGATATTAACGGGATGATTTACTAAAACTGGAGAGTGCAAAATCTGGTGCAGCTCTGCATACAAACCAATCAGCTTCCAGTTTTTTTTTTTTTTTTTTTTTAGCAAAGCTTAATTGAACAAGATGAAGTTAGAAGATGATTGGCTACTATGCACAGCTGCACCAGATTTTTCACTCTACAGTTTTAGTAAATCAACCCAAAGCCTAAACTAATATCCCATGGTTTCTAGCTGAAAGAAACATTATGGGATTTTGACATCATTGGAGACCTCATATGGCTAATTGTATTCTTCATTCAGGCCTTGTCTGGTTAGACTTTTGCAGAGCTACTAAGCAAGAGCTGATTTTTTTACGTTTTTATAACACTAACTGGCTACCATAAAATTAGGTATTGAACTTGAGCTATCCCATCGGAGCTATCCCACCGGACCCGTCGGAGCTATCCCACCAGACCTGTCTGAGCTATCCCACCAGACCTGTCTGAGCTATCCCAACAGACCCATCGGAGCTATCCCACTGGACCCGTGGGAGCTATCCCACCAGACCTGTCTGAGCTGTCCCACCGGACCCGTCGGAGCTATCCCACCAGACCCGTCGGAGCTATCCCACCGGACCCGTCGGAGCTATCCCACTGGACCTGTCTGAGCTATCCCACCAGACCCATCGGAGCTATCCCACCGGACCCGCCGGAGCTATCCCACCGGACCCGTCGGAGCTATCCCACCGGACCCGTCGGAGCTATCCCACTGGACCTGTCGGAGCTATCCCAACGGACCCGTCGGAGCTATCCCACCGGACCTGTCTGAGCTATCCCACCGGACCCGTCTGAGATATCCCACCGGACCTGTCTGAGCTATCCCACTGGACCAGTGGGAGCTATCCCACCGGACCCGTCTGAGCTATCCCACCGGACCCGTCTGAGCTATCCCTTCAGGAAGCTGTCACTGTGGACTGCCAAACATAAGCGTTCAAGAAATACCCTGAAAAAAACGCGTATACAAACTCTTTATATACATGCGGCTATGGACAAGAAATGCCTCGGCCACTTAAAATTGGCAGTTCAGTTACAGCTTCTTGGCAGGATAGCTCAGACAGATCCAGACTAGTATCTAAACGTGCTTGAGCTCATCCCCACATAAAATGATTTACAGGTGGCTGATCTCTTTCACCTGTACATGGGCTGTACTGAAAGTAATGCAAAAGTGAGCATAACTTATTTACCAACTTACATAGGTCATTCAAATTTCACATGTTGGTAGAGTAACATTTCTTCTATAGTAACTCTTCTTTTTTCGTTTTCATTGCAAGTAAATAATGCATTCTAAGCAGAAGCAATGTGCCGTCATGGAATTCTTGATGAATGCGAGGTACGGGCTGTCCGACATCCACACAAGGCTACAGAATGTTTACGGTGATGACATCATTTAAAGGATAAGTTCACCTTTCCTAACATGTTACATGTTACACCCATATTCAGGGTGTAACATGTATCATGTTACGAATGGACTGGCCCATGCACCTCCCCGATCTGACAGCTACCGGGATCTTCTTCTCCCCCGATAGCTGTCACCTTTAAAAAAAAAAGAGTTCTGGCCCGCCCGGCCCTGTCACTCATTTGCAGTGTTCTGTGAATGGAAAGCTACAAGGTCTGGCAGCCTTTGCGGCTGTTGGCTTGTAGTTTTAATGAGCGCTGTGGTAGTTCATTGAGTCTTCCTGTCAGAATGTATCGGCTTCCTCTTACAAGGTACGAAAAAGCCGATACACTGACAAATCTGCAGGATACCGGCATGGCACTAGCGATCTGCTGATTGCAATGCTTTACAGGTTCCTGCATCAAAAAATAATAAATGCACATTTTTTTTTACCTGCAAAAAAACGTGCATTTATTATTTTTTGTGAAAAGGTAAACCTATCCTTTAAACTTCATCCATCTGCGTACTTCATGCATCTGCGTATTGCTCTTGTCAACTATGTCACTGTAAACTTTCTGTAGTCCTTTGGACCCAAAATCTTATTTGCTTAATCTTCTAGACGGATTTGAATGGTAGCATCATACTAGAGAGGCTATTACTAGTATCCTATTTCTAGCTTGTAAAATGATAATGATACATTGGAAATCGGACCCCCACGGTTAAAGAGTAGGTGACTGCTGTGGGAAACACAATTTGAATGGAAAAGCTCATTTACCAGCATAGGGGATGTCCACGCAAGTAGAAACTCTGGGACCCATGGTTAGATCTACCTGGGCTTGCCCCGGTGGCTATGACCATGGACAGGCTTCTTGGCTTTAATGCTGGCTGATTACTCAATTTGAATTTAGTATGGCAATAGTGTTGGCAAGGTCATGTACTTTCTGTATGTAAGCTGCATTGTATTTGGGTTGTTTGCTTTTTGATGTATACATTTTGTGGTCACTGTCGGCGCGCATCTGGTATATTTTTGCATAATATAAAATATATGTGGTTGGCTATGTTGTTTTGGGCTGTATGTACCCAATAAAAATAAAACATTCTGTAGCCTTCTCTGCATGTCAGACAGCCTGCACCTCCGCTTCATTAAGAACTCAATGACTGCATGTTGCTTCTGCTTGGAAATCATTATTTACCTGCAATAGAGGAAGAGTTATGCCCCGTACACAGGATCGGATTTTCCGACGGCAAATGTTGGATGTGAGCCTGTTGGCGTAAAGTCCAACCGTGTGTATGCCCATCGAACATTTGTTCTCTGACTTTTTGCCAACAAATGTTGGCTAGTAGGTTCTCAAATTTTCCGCCACCAAATTTTGTTGTCGGACTTTCCAACCGTGTGTACACAAGTCCATCGCACAAAATTCCACACATGCTCGAAATCAATTATGAGCCGTAAGCGCTCGGTCTTGTAAAACTAGCGTTCGTAATGCAGATATCACATGACTATTGAACTTCCTTTTTATCGACTCGTCGTATGTCTTGTACGTCACCACGTTCTCACGATCGTAATTGTTGACCAACATTGACAAAATTCAACGGTTTTGTTGTCGGAAAGTCAGATCGTGTGTATGGGGCATAACACTAACAACATGTGAAATTTAAACGACCTATATAAGTTCATAAAATGTTATACCCATGTTTGCGATACTTTCAGTACAGCCCTCATGTATCTACAGTTAATGAAACGTCTAGATTATCACAAGCCAACCCACAGGCAAATACTGCAAAGGGCATTCAGCTATAAAATATGCATTGCATTCCGCAAACTCTTTTTGTATATTCAGTTTGTGGTTTATCTGCAATACCTCAATAGGGAAGTAGCAACTAACAGTGGAGAAACATTTAATGCAGATAATTTTGTTTCTACGTGCAGTCAAGGTGAAACAGAACATAGAGTTCTCGTTTTGCATAAGTAGGCAGAGAAAAATCCATAAATCATATTTTTTCAACAGTAAATGCTAACAGATGAGTGTAGTGACACCTATATTTTTTTACTGAGCAACGGTACAGTATGTATTTCAATGAAGATGACATTTGCTTATCCCTGGAATGGAGCAGAACTGGAAAAACTGGGATTAATCCCAAATCGCTCAGATTCTAAAATGGTTGACTCAAGAGTAGATGTGTTCATCTCTACAATTGTCACAACAAGATAAATGAAACAATGCAATGGCCCAGGATACAGACATTTTCTGAATTCCTGTGAGTAATTCCTGTGCAGGAGATCCATTTCTATGGACTGTATGGGGATGCACGCAAGACCTGCTCACCCATGTGCCAGGAAAACACAGACCTATTGGGCACAAAGTCAAGCACTCCAAGTGAATGCACCCTAAGCTATAAAGCTCTTTCACAAAGGCATCTGGACCTGATCAGAGGCTCAATGTTAGTCTATGGGCAGCCAGATGTAAAGAAACTTGCATCCATTTACATCCAATTACATTCAAATTCAACCAAAAAAAAAATCCAATTACCTCCAAGTCCATCCAGATCCAAAATAAAAGACAGAAATGGTCTGCATCCTTTTTCATATCTTCGGACTTACACCTGGACCTGATCAGAAGCTCAATGTTAGTCTACGGGCGGCCAGCGTAAAGAGACATGCATCCATTAACATCCATTTATCTCCAAGTCCGTCCAGATCCAAAAACAAAAAAACAGAAATGGTCTGCATCCTTTTTCATATCTTTGGACTTAAACCTGATGGATCGGAGGTAGTCTGATATAAGTGGATGTTAGCCAGCATCCGGCCGTCCATAAATCTAGCATGGGTCCGGAAACTCTTTTCAGAATCCTGAATGGACACTGGTGTCACAAAAGTGAAATCTGTCCCATTATGCTATAATCCAACAGGGGATCTGTTCAACTGCCTGTGTAAAAGGAACCAAAGCCATCGGATTAGAAAAAAAAATATGTACCTTTTAAGTAATGTACCAAGGTCTTTTACCTCTTTTGGCCAAAGATAGCTGATATCCTTCAATATGTGGTGGGTTGTGAGGTATAGTGGGTGCAAAGATGGTGAAAGTCATTGGGCGCCAGACACTTTTTGGATGTAAAAGAGGTTTTATTTCTTTGACAGTCCTTTTTATATATTTTGGGGGGAAAAGGGTTAGGGCCAGGACACCCGTAGATAGTTGCAAACTCAATTGGCAGACTCTGAGACTTTAATAGGAGGACAGACGTGCAGGGAAAGGCCCTTGCACTTGCAGGAATGCTGTCTCCTATGGTAACAGTCCTTTAACAGTTCCTAACTCAAACGTAACAGTTCTTTCAGCTCCACTACAACTGCTCATTGTAGTTCTTCAATACTGAGCTCCTGGTCTTTCACAAGACCCTCTGATTCACTGACTATGAATCCCTTGGTCTCCTCCAAGGTTTGCGGTGGTATCTCCTCAAGCGTTACCCCCGCTTCTCTGCTGGGTCCCTAGCTTGGCACTCCAGATACTTCTCAAGCTTCACCCCTGCTAACTGGCTCAGGTCCTTGGCTCAACACACAAGGCTGCTCTGCAAGCATCTCCTCCGCTTGTTGGGTCTCTGGCTTGATCAATGCCTGAAGTTTAACGATTATCCACCGTGCCCTTTCTGTGATAATATGGTTCCGGTACTTGCTTCAGTTACTCACTGTGGTCCCTGGTAAAGGCATTTGGTCCCTTTGTGGTGACAACTTCCCTTCTACCTCCGACCACTGACAGGTTCTTTGGCTGGCAGAACCGTCACTTCTGGTTAGACTGCAAGCCGCAATCCCAACCCTGTGCTGCTCTCCTACTTCTGGATAGGCCCTCACACAGCCTAGCAGCCAGATGCCCCCAGGATAGGTCCAATCTCCGGCCTAGCAGCCCGGGGCGTACGACACATGTCTACCCAGACAGCCGCCCAGGTGGCACCGAACGTAGATCACCTGACCTCACCTGAATACCTAGGCTCTCCCAGCAGGCCAAGGGATTCAAGAAAACCCCTGCCCATTGGCTGAGATACCCATACACCCATAACCTGACCATGGGTTGCCCTTCTTGTATCTAGTACCATCAATTGCTCAGCCACCTAGTGGTAGAAAATAAAAGTGCAACAGGGCCAAACTTAGGGAGAAATCAATAGATCCCTATCAATTGACCAAGATAACTACTCTTGGAAAGCAAATTTGTGAGGAGCTCCAGGACTAAACTCCAGGGTGCTACAGTAATTACAAATATTATGGCACATCTTTCTATCACTGGACATTTAAAAATATGAATAGTATTAGTAACTTCTATGCAGAGGTAAACAATATTGTATAGCAGGGGTGTCAAACTAAGTTTCATTGTGGGCCGCATTAGGGGCCAGTATTATTTGTAAGACTAGATGTCCAGAGCATCCCCCCCACCACTTACATATCAAGAGTACCCCCACCATCAGAAGCCAAGAGTCCCCCACCTTCCCTTACATCACAGTGCATCCCCTTTACTTTTTTCTGCTGCCAGGAAGAAGCTGGGGGTGGGGCTGTAAGTGCAAGGTTCAGGGGAGGACAAGAGGAAGGCTGGACTCAGCTGCCAGAGTCTGCTGAGACCAGGGGAGGCGGAGACGAGTGGGTGCTGCTGCTGCACAGAAAGGCACAGGATCTGTAGAAGGAGTTCTGTCCTCCCATCTGCTGCTAAATGCTGAGCCAAGGTGGGGCCGGCACAAGGGGGCAGCTGCAACTGCAGGAGATGTGCAAGGATCACATGAAATGGTCTGGTGAGCCGGATTCAGCCAACGGGCCTTGTGTTTAACACATGTGCTGTAGAGGTACAGGTCCTCCCATGAGTAGTTTCATTTTTTTTTTTGCTGAAAATAACCTATTACCAACCTGATCAATTCAATCTGAGCATATGATGAACAAATACATAAGCAGCTGATGTGAATAGTGATAAAATGCATGTTAGTAGATCCACTTTGTAGACCAGAGGTATATGCAGCTAGGCTTTTTAAGCAAATCTTGACTTTCCTGTGAAAGTTGGGTTTGATATCACCCCCTTCCTCCTGTCAAGCCTCCTTATTAGTCCATTAAAGTGGTTGTAAACCCTTACAAACCACTTTGACCTACAGGTAAGCCTAGATTAAGGCTTACCTGTAGGTCCAATAAATATCTCCTAAACCTACATGGTTTAGGAGATATTTAGAAAAGAAAAGGCATCGCTGTCTATGGCGCATGCGCCGTAGAAAGCGGCGCGCAGGTGCACTGCGCATGCCGGGTTCACGGCGACATTCCCCTTTCGTGCGCATGCGCGGGAGTGACGTCATCGGCGCTCCAGCGAATGACAGCGCTGGATCGGCGAGACCCGGAAGTCACTCCGGGTTTTATGGCGACGCAGAAGATCGTGGATGAGGACCGCTTCGGGGGCTCCGTTTTCAGGTAAGTCATTCATAATGAGCTAGTATGCTATGCATACTAGCTCATTATGTCTTTGCCTTGCAGGGTGTCTTTTTTTTTTTTTTAAGAGGCTTTACTTCCTCTTTAACATGATAGGTAATTGACTCTTTGGGAGTTTTTTTGGGGCGGGCATTATTCAACTTCTATAGGAAACTTTTAGTTTTGCACATAATTTAGCTACCTATTGTATATTATATTAGTAGATCAACTGATTGTTTTGCTGTCAAATGTGTTTTTTTTGTTGAAGGTAACCTCTGTTTAAGCATATTTTATTTATTGCTGTGCCCACTGGGAACATTCCTGTTTACTTAATTTCCTGGTGGCTAATGGCATCAGGACAGCAATACAATTATTTTTATTGCTTTTTATGGCACCTATGAAATCTTCCCATTAAGAACACAGATTGAGATAAAAACTTGATGGAGGTTTTTTTTTTAGAATTTAACTAATAGGTAGTGTAGACTGTGCTAGTTTAAAGCCTACATGTTTTAGTTTAACAAAAGTGTATTTTTTTGGCTTTTTTACACTAAAAATATAATAAAGATTGGGACCTATATCACAAAAAAAAATCACACAGTGGTTTGACCATAAATAATTGCCATTTTCTGTTGTAATGTAACAGCGGGCTAATTTTAATGCAAGACTGTAAAGTTTATGCACTGTAACATTTATTCTGCTTACAGTCTTAATGTCCTTGGAGGATATGAGCAAAACAATCCATATGAAAAAGTGTTCATCGCAGATTGTGTTGAGTCTTTTTTTTTTAAGATATATGATAAATGTTGGCAGTTAGGGAAGGCTGCCCTATACCGCCTTCTATGCCATCTCATCCTCCTCTGTGCCTGCCACACTTTCTATCAGACCTGGACTAGCCATGGTACACTCACAGGAGAAAATGCCCGGTGGGCCGGGGCTGCCGGGCCACATGTTGGACTGCCGGGCCACATGTTGGACTGCCGGGCCACATGTTGGACTGCCATTGGGGAGGAAAGCCACATATAGGGGGACCCGGGCATCACAAGCAGTGCTGCCAATAACTCTTCTGTGGCTCTAGTCCCACCTTCCGCCTGCTGCTGTCAGCATTAGTTTGTTGGTTGCTAGGGCCGCCTGGCATCTACCAACCAAACAAGTGGTAGGTCCGCCCCCCTCCAGCACTCAGTGGAGGAGAAGTTAACTGGAATTCGTCCTCCAGACCTGAACACACAAAACAAACCAAATTCAGCGCTGTCCCCACTGCTCCTATTACAACAGTATCAGTCTGTGTGAACATTCTCTGCTTTAGGTGCTGCATCTCTCCCACAAGTCAACTGGGTGGCGGACATAAATCTGAAAGTATACAAGGCAAGAGGGAGCGCAAGCCGACCCTAGTGTAATACTGTATTTATTGATAAAATATATTTATAAAATTGAGGGTTGCACTCAATCAATCAATTGTCTCACAGGACTTGCGGCATGGTGAAGGGTTGTGACTGTTGGTACTAGAAGCCCACTTCCTTGTCTCACACACCACTCAACACTCGCACGGACCAGCCGGCGCGGCGTGACATCACTCGTGGCCAGAGAGGGAATTCACAGTGAATCTGCTAACTCCTCTGACACGCATGACAACATGTTTCGGAGGTGTGGCCTCCTTCTTCAGGTGTTCCTGAGTCTACCACTGGGGACAGTGATGGGGACCACTAAACAATGGGGACACTGATGGGGGACCTCTAATGATGGGGACACTGATGGGGGCCTCTACAGATGGGGACACTGATGGGGGGCCTCTAAAGATTGGGACACTGATGGGGGGCCTCTAAAGATGGGGACACTGATGGGGGGCCTCTAAAGATTGGGACACTGATGGGGGGGCCTCTAAAGATGGGGACACTGATGGGGCACCTCTAATGATGGGAACACTGATGGGGCACCTCTAATGATGGGGAAACTGATGGGGGACCTCTAAAGTTGGGGACACTGATGGGGGACCTTTAACCAGTTGCCACCCAGGCCAATTTTGACATTTCTCTCCTACATGTACAAATTATCATCTTTTTGCTAGAAAATTACATAGAATCCCCAAACATAATATATGTTTTTTTTAGCAAAGACCCTAGAGAATACAATAGCAGTTGTTGCAACTTTTTATCTTGCACAATATTTGCACAGAAATTTTTCGAACGCCTTTTTTGGGAAAAAAAACGTTTTTGTGCTAAAAAAAATAAAATAAAAAAAAACAGTAAAGTTAGCCCAATTTTTTGCATAATGTGAAAGATGAAGTTACGCCGAGTAAGTAGATACCTAACATGTCTTGCTTCAAAATTGAACATGCTCGTGGACTGGCACCAAACTTCGGTACATAAAAATCCCCATAGGTGACGCTTTAACATTTTTTACTGGTTACATGTCTTGAGTTACAGGTCTAGGGCTAGAATTATTGCTCTCGCTCTAACGTTTGCGGTGATGCCTCAGCAGTGTGGTTTGAACACCGTATTCATATGTGGGCGGGACTTACGTATACGTACGCTTCTGTGAGCACACAGGGACAGGGCGCTTTAAATGTTTTTTTTTTTATTGTTAATTTTACTTTTTTTTTGTTTGACACTTTAAAAAATAAAATAAAAAGTTTGATCACTTTTATTCCTATTACAAGGAATGTAAACATCCCTTTTAATAGGAATATGGCATGATCGGTCCTATTTACAGTGAGATATGGGGTCAATAAGACCTCAAATCTCACCTGGGAAGCCTGAAATAAAAAAATAAAAAAGCAATACATATTACCCCTATAAAAACCCATACTGAGAAAGTGTATGAATTGCAAGAGATTTATACTGCAAATAGGATCAAGAAGTGAAATCAGGTTAACTGCTGTGCAGTGGAATTTAAAGTAGAACTTAAAGTGTTACTAAACCCAGTAATATCAAAGTAGTTCATCTGACCCCCCCCCCCCCGCCCCCCCCCCCCCCCCCCCCCCCTCAGTGCCCACAGTTTATAAATCTTCTTTTTACATTACAATACTGCCACTATATACCTTGTTGGCTTATTTGTATACCACGATTACATAATAAATTGGAGGGTCTGCCTGAATGCTGAGTGTTCAGGTAGGAGGAGATTTCCACTATAGCCTGTGTCCTGTTATGGGAGGCGGATCATCCATCAATCAAGATGTGACATCCCACCCACTGTGTTCTTTTTAGTTAGTGGGCATGGAGGAGTAGGGTGTCTTATCTGGCCTTGCCAAGAGAGACCTGCAGGAGCGGGAGGATCTGTCCATACAGGATCAAAGAGCTTTTTTACACAATGCAGAGGATTAACCCCAGTTCCACAGTGAGTATAACAAGCATGCTATTCTGCATATACAGACTGATATTACTGTTGTCGGTTTAGTAACACTTTATAATATAACTAAAGGTAAAACTTTTTTTTTTTTTTTTTTTTAGTTTGGATAGAGATTAGAACGCTTGCCAGTTTTTATTGCTGTCTGTGCTCCAGTTAGGGAGATCCCCCCTCTTTATCTGTCCCCTTTACCATTACCATTAAAAGTAAAAGAAAATCCCAAATTTGGGGTTGGCCCCAGAAAAGTAATATTGGGGAAATCTTCCAATGGGGGCAGTAGTTCTGGTGACCTGGGGGGTCCCAAGAGATTCCCTTAATTTGCAGGGATTTCCTCTCACTTCCTGTTCTAGTTACAAGACAGTAAGTTAAGGGAAATCTCCCCAATGGGAAAAAGATGGCAAAAATAAACCTTACAGGGGTATAATGCCCTGTACACACGACCGGTTTTCCCGTCAGAATAAGCTCTGAAGGTTTATGCAAATTCCGCTCAAGCTGTCTTGCATACACACAGTCACACCAAATTTGGACCGTCAACAACGCGGTGACGTACAACACGTACGACGGCACTATAAAAAGGAAGTTCAATAGCCACTGAATTTTCAACGGAAAAAGTCCGATAGGGCATACACACTGTCGGAATAGACGATGAAAAGCTCCCATCGGACCTTTTCTGTCGGAATGTTCGACCATGTGTACACGGCATAACCCTTCCTTACTCTATACAAAATGGGGAAAAAAAAGATTTCCCTATAGTTCTACAATTTTTTTTCCATTTTGGATAGAGTCAGGGGAGTTATACCTCTGTCAAATTGTTTGCCATCTGTGTCTCATTGGGGAGATTTCCCTTCACTTCCTGTCCTACAGCCAAAATCGATCATAACTTACCTGAGGAAGACAAAATCTATTTGGGAGAATGTGCTGGGGCAGACGAAACAAAATGACAGCTTTTTTGGTAAAACTCATCATTCTACGGTTTTCAGGAAAATAAATTAAGCCTTTAAAGGAAAAGAATACAGTCCCTACATCCAAACATGGTGGAGGTTCACTGATGTTTTGGGGTTGCTTTGCTGCTTCATGGTATTATGAAATCTGAAGGCTACCTAAGAATTCTGGGGTGCAATGCAGGGCCAGTGTCAGAAAGTTGGGTCTCTGCCAGAGGTCATGGGTCTTGCAGCAGGACAATGACCCAAAGCACACCTCAAAAAGCACCCAGAAATGGTTTAAGACAAAGTGAGTGAATCCCTGGTAGTCCCCATTTGCAAGATTTCCCTTCTATTCCTGTTCTTGGGACAACCCAGAATTTGGGGATTTTCTATCACTTTAATATTCAGTAATATAACAGTACACATGACAAATAGAGGGTGCATCTTCCTAATAGAGTCACCAACAGCAATACAAGAAATTTAAGGGGTTCTAATACCTCTCCACTGTATCCAAACCCTAAAAAAAACTGTTGCCTTTAGTTACACTTATACCGCTTGCCGACCGGCTGACGCCGATATACGTCGCCAGAAGGGCACTTACAGGCATATTAATGTACCTGTACTTTGCCCTTTAAGAAGCGGTTGGCGGGCACTAGCGCCCGCCGCAAGCTCCTTGAGTGTGATCGCGGGTCCTGCGGACTCACTGTCCACGGGGATACCCACGATCGTCTCGCGGACAGAAAGAACGGGGAAATGCTGATGTAAACAAGCATTTCCCCGTTTTGCCTAGTGACACTGATCACAGCTTCCCCCACAGTTAGAATCACTCCCTAGGACACTCTTAACCCCTACAGCCCCACCCCCTAGTGGTTAACCCCTTCACTGCCAGTCACATTTACACAGTAATCAATGCATTTTTATTCCCACTGATCGCTGTATAAATGTGAATGGTCCCAAAATAGCACCAAAAGTGTCCGATCTGTCCGCCATAATGTTGCAGTCACGATAAAAATCTCTGATCGCCGCCATTAATAAAAATGCCATAAAACTATCCCCTATTTTGTAGACTATATCTTTTGCGCAAACCAATCAATAAACACTTATTGCGATTTGTTTTACCGAAAATATGTAGAAGAATACGTATCGGCCTAAACTGAGGAAAAAAAAAATTTTTTTATATATTTTTGGGGATATTTATTATAGTAAAAAGTAAAAAATAATGCGTTTTTCTTCCAAAATTGTTGCTATCTTTTTGTTTATAGCGCAAAAAATAAAAACCGCAGCGGTGATCAAATACCACCAAAATAAATTTTTATTTGTGGGGAAAAAAGAACGTCAATTTTGTTTGGGAGCCACGTCGCACGACCGCGCCATTGTCAGTTAAAGCGACGCAATCCCGAATTTGCAAACAGTGCTCTGGTCTTTGACTAGCCAAATGGTCCGGGGCTTAAGTGGTTAAGAAGTTAATTATTATTATCCTTTTAAATTTGTAACTTTTTAAAATGTGTGTTTTAGCTTAAAAAGGGATGAAGTCTGGAAGGTTAATACAATTTTTTATAATGCTTTTACAGGATTAAAGAGAAAAAAAACACACATATTAACCCTATAAAAACCCAAAGAGGAAATGCATTGCCATAGATTTTTATGCCGCAAACAGGATGGTGAAGACAAAATCAGGTGAATTGCCGTAGAGTGGAATTTAAGAAGTTCGCTCATCTCTGTTCTTTAGCATAATCTGAAGTGGCAAAGAATGATAAGGGGTTATGAGTCACTTCTTTGCCAAGGCTTCTGACAGAATATGATACGGACGAGATGTCAGCAGAGGTTGATTCTGAATATTTTATAGCACTCTTGTTCTGAATCCCTTCCCAGAGCTCATCATTTTGCAAACTACTGTTTTGTTAACACATTTTCCCCCTATGCCTTCTACTGCAATTTAAAGCAAGAGAATATCCTGTGTTGTAGAATCGTGAGCAATGCATCAGTATTATACTTTGGTTGTCTGATGGTTCAGACCTATTTGGGCACAGCTGCTGGCATTTGGCAGTAATTTCCAGGGACGCTTTGAAACTGAAGTCAGAGTACTTTTGCGCATCAGACAAAATAATGTCTTGAAAAAATTTAATAAAACATTTCAAATTGTTGAACTTCGCTTGGTAAACTCAAATGGCCTCCAACACTTTGAGAACTGCTGCTATGCAGATTTTTAGCAGGTATTCATGACGTGCTTGCCTGCTGCAGGTAGTCAGCGCAAAATGAAGGCTGGGGCTACACAGGAGATTTTTAGTAGTTCAGTCGCACTACTAAAATTTAATGAACACATTTCTTTGTTTGACCATCATTATTTTTAAAAGAGAAGTATGGGATTTTTTTTTATTTTTTATTTTTTGAATTCCTCTGTTTATTAACTTTTTTTTCCCATTACTATTATAAATCGTGAAACGCACACACAAAATACAGAAATTCATTCAAAAACAATTTACTGTACAAATAAACCCCCCAAAAATTCCTTTGTTAATTAAAAAAAAAAAAATTCCATTACTATTATAAATTGTGAAACACACACACAAAATACATTCAGAAACAATTTACTGTACAAATAAACCCCCAAAAAATTCCTTTGTTAATAAAAAAAAAAAATTCCATTACTATTATAAATTGTGAAACACACACACAAAATACATTCAAAAACAATTTACTGTACAAATAAACCCCCAAAAAAGTCCTTTGTTAATTAAAAAAAAAAAAAATTCCATTACTATTATAAATTGTGAAACACACACACACAAAATACATTCAAAAACAATTTACTGTACAAATAAACCCCCAAAAAATTCCTTTGTTAATTAAAAAAAAAAAATTTCCATTACTATTATAAATTGTGAAACACACACACACAATATATTCAAAAACAATTTACTGTACAAATAAACCCCCAAAAAATTCCTTTGTTAATTAAAAAAAAAAAAATTCCATTACTATTAAAAATTGTGAAACACACACACACAAAATACATTCAAAAACAATTTACTGTACAAATAAACCCCCCAAAAAATTCCTTTGTTTATCAAAACATTTTTTTCCATTACTATTATAATAAAAAAGGGGGGGCACCCCCATCCCCTCCCTCCCTCATGAGCCCAACTTATTATCCCTGTTACATACAGTACATCTTTTCTCCACCTCTCCTTTTATTATTATTCTATATTTCTTATTTATCCCTTATTTATTTATCATTTCTTAACTACTCTATGTCTAGTGAAAAATCTGTCTACCCTTATGCCCTGTACACACGATGGGACTTTCCGACAACAAAACCGTGGGATTTTGTTCGAAGAATGTTGGCTTCAACTTGTCTTGCATACACACGGTCACACAAATGTTGGCCAACAATTATGAACGTGGGAACGCGGTGATGTACGACGAGCCGAGAAAAAGGAAGTTCAATAGCCAGTGTGGCTCCTTCTGCTTGATTCCAGGCATGCGTGAACTTTTGTGCATCAGACTTGTGTACACACGATCGGAAATTCCAACAACAACGTTTTGTTGGCAGAAAATTTGAGAACCTGCTAGCCAACATTTGTTGGTGGAAAGTCCGACAACGAGTGTTCGATGGAGCATACACACGGTCAGCCAACAAGCTCACATCCAACATTTGTTGTCGGAAAATTAGGCATTAGGCTTCCATCTGACCCAAAAGTAAATGGGGTCAGGCATGATGACATTAGCCACGATTTCCACATTTTATTAAATTTATTTAGTAATCCTCTATTCCTATACACTTGCCATTCTTTTAATAATGCATCATTAACCTGTACCCGCCATTTCTCATGTGTAGGGGTTATAGGGGATATCCATTTTAACCTCCCTGGCGGTATGATTCTGGCTGGAATTTTGTGCTGAAAGCGGTACAATTATTTTGCATGGAAATTTGGCGTTTTTTATATTGTAGGCATGCAATTCTTATGAATAACTCACTTAAATCTGTCCGAACCAGAGTCTAGTAGACATCCCGGGTATGATAAAGTTTGAAACACAAAATCATAAATTATAATATAATAATAAAAAAATATATAAAAATGATTCAATAATGTAATCAAATCAAAACACTGAAATTTGCTCAGTTGCAGAATAGTCGCTGTCATTAAATTTATTGTTTGATGATAAATTGTGATTCTAATTTATTATCGGTGTTTTATAGCTGGTCTAAAACCACTTTTGACATAAAGGGAACTTTTTGGTTGCTATGGACAATCTCCAATTTCCAGGCAGAAAAAAATCTTTTTATTATATAAAATGACATGCAGGGCACTGGGCAGACCACTAGGGACAAAGGGGATGTGTATTTTTTGTATACAGTACTGTAATCTGTAAGATTACAGTACTGTATGTGTGTTGTGTTTTTTAAACTTTTTTGAATTTGGCGCCGATCTCCGCTCCCGTGCATCGGAACTTCGCAGGGAACGGAGATCAGCGGCACTCGGCACTGTGTAAATCGAGCGAGCGGACGGCTCGCTCACACAGCGGGGGAGACATCGCAGGATCCAGGGGAAAAGGTAAGTAACTTCCCCCTGTATCCTGCAATGCAGCCCGAGTCTGGCTCGGAGTTACCGCTCCTAGCAGAAAAAACTGAACCCGAGCCAGACTCGGGATTACCGCCTAGGAGGTTAATACAATCATTTTTCGTGCTATAAATAACAACCCATTAATAGGTATTCTAGCTACTGATGTATATATTTCTTTATCGAATAAACATACTTTAGGATCTAGTTGTATCTGAGTTTGATATGTATGGTTAATGGTTTCCACCACATTTTGCCAATACCTAAACAAATTGGGGCATTTCCAGAGCATATGTATTAGATCAGCAGATGCTCTTTGACATCTCGGGCATTCTAGTATAGTAAGGAAAGGGATGGTCAGCACTGACATCTAAAAAATAGTATTTCTTTATTAAGTAAACATGACCAATACTGTAAAAAAGCCTACACATTTCGGACATTAGTGCTTGTCATGACTAGGGATGAGCCGAACACACCCCCCCCCCCCCCCCCCCTGGTTTGGTTCGCAGCAGAACATGCGAACAGGCAAAAAATTTGTTCGCACATGCAAACACTGTTAAAGTCTATGGACACGAATGGGAAAAATAAAAAGTGCTAATTTTAAAGGCTTATATGCAAGTTATTGCCATAAAAAGTGTTTGGAGACCCGGGTCCTGCCCCAGGGGACATGTATCGATGCAAAAAAAGTTTTAAAAATGGCCGTTCTTTCGGGAGCAGTGATTTTATTAATCCTTAAAGTGAAACAATAAAAATTAAATATTCCTTTAAATATCGTGCCTGGGGGGTGTCTATAGTATGCCTGTAAAGTGGCGCAGGTTTCCCGTGTTTAGAAAAATACTACAGCAAAATTAAATTTCTAAAAGGAAAAAAAGTAATTTAAAACTGCCCGCGGCTGTAATGTATTGTCAGGTCTCGGCAACATAGATAAAAATCATTGAAAAAAACAGCGTGACCCCCCCCCCCCCCCCAGTCCATTACCAGGCACTTTGGGTCTCGTATGGATATTACATTTAAAAAAAAAATGGCATTGGGGTCCCCCAGGCCCCCAGGCACTATATACTCTGAGCAGCAGTATATATACTATGTCCTATATACTCTGCAGAAAATTGGGCCTTAGGTGTTGGTGGTACCAGAACAATGTAAGCCCTCACAGTTACTCTTGGTGAGCGCAGGGACAGGCCCTGCTGTGAAATATTAGATCAAAAATTTTAATTACACGCCCCTGTTAGACAGGGGCAGAAAAATTGGGCCTTTGGTGGTGGTGGTGCCACAACACTGTAAGCCCTCACAGTTACGCTTGATGGGCGCAGGAATGGGCCCTGCTATGAAATATACAGCGGCTGCTGTTCTGGCCATGCTTGATTCACTTCAGACATACAGTGGTGTGAAAAAGTGTTTGCCCCCTTCCTCATTTCCTGTTCCTTTGCATGTTTGTCACACTTAAGTGTTTCGGAACATCAAACCAATTTAAACAATAGTCAAGGACAACACAAGTAAACACAAAATGCAATTTGTAAATGAAGGTGTTTATTATTAAAGGTGAAAAAAAATCCAAACCATCATGGCCCTGTGTGAAAAAGTGATTGCCCCCTAAACCTAATAACTGGTTGGGCCACCCTTAGCAGCAACAACTGCAACCAAGCTTTTGCGATAACGTGCAATGAGGCTTTTACAGCGTCCTGGAGGAATTTTGGCCCACTCATCTTCGCAGAATTGTCCTAATTCAGTTACATTAGAGGGTTTTCGAGCATGAACGGCCTTTTTAAGGTCATACCACAAACATCTCAATAGGATTCAGGTCAGGACTTTGGCTAGGCCACTCCAAAGTCTTCATTTTGTTTTTCTTCAGCCATTCGGTGGTGGACTTGCTGGTGTGTTTTAGGATCATTGTCCTGCTGCAGAACCCAAGTTCGTTTCAGCTTGAGTACACGAACAGATGGTCGGACATTCTCCTTCAGGATCTCTTGGTAGACAGCAGAATTCATAGTTCCTTTTATCACGGCAAGTCTTCCAGGTCCTGAAGCAGCAAAACAGCCCCAGACCATCACACTACCACCACCATATTTTACTGTTGGTATAATGTTCTTTTTCTGAAATGCAGTGTTCCTTCTACGCCAGATATACTTGGACACACACCTTACAAAGAGTTCCACTTTTGTCTCATCGGTCCACAGAATGTTGTCCCAAAAGTCTTGGGGATCATCAAGATGTGTTGTGGAGAAATTGAGACGAGCTTTGATGTTCTTTTTGCTCAGCAGTGGTTTTCTCCTTGGAACTCTGCCATGCAGGCCATTTTTGCCCAGTCTTTTCCTGATGGTGGAGGCATGAACGCTGACCTTAACTGAGGCAAGTGAGGCCTGCAGTTCCTTCTTGGACGTTGTTGTGGGGTCTTTTGTGACCTCTTGGATGAGTCGTCGCTGCGCTCTTGGGGTAATTTTGGGCGGCCGGCCACTCCTGGGAAGGTTCACCACTGTTCCATGTCTTCGCCATTTGTGGATAATGGCTCTCACTGTGGTTCGCTGGATTCCCAAAGCTTTGGAAATGGCTTTATAACCCTTTCCAGACTGATAGATCTCAATTACTTTCTTTCTCAATTGTTCCTGAATTTCTTTGGGTCTCGGCATGATGTTTAGCTTTTAAGGATCTTCTGGTGGACCTTACTGTGTCAAGCAGCTCCTATTTAAGTGATGCCTTGATTGTGAACAGGTGTGGCAATAATCAGGCCTGGGTGTGGCTAGAGAAATTGAACTCAGGTGTGGACAACCACAGTTATAGTATGTTTTAACAAGGGGGGCAATCACTTTTTCACACAGGGCCATGATGGTTTGGATTTTTTTTCACCTTTAATAATAAACACCTTCATTTACAAATTGCATTTTGTGTTTACTTTGTGTTGTCCTTGACTATTGTTTAAATTGGTTTGATGTTCCGAAACACTTAAGTGTGACAAACATGCAAAACATGAGGAAGGGGGCAAACACTTTTTCACACCACTGTAGGTTGCAAACAGCAACGCTGCGATCTGCTGCACATGTGTCGAAAAAGGCCCTCACCAAGGAACTTTTAAAAGTCAGCGGGGAGTCAGCAGCGCCCTGCACCTTCGGAGCTCTGCAGTGTGATGCAATAGGGTGGCTGCCTTTAAGCTGCCCCCTAGAGGACATCCTGCCTCGAAGTTGTGCTTCCTCCTCTATTCTCTCAGGCACCCAAGTACAGTCGACACTTGGGTACTGAGTGGAAAAACATCTTCAACATTAAAGAAATAATTAAATAATGGGCTGGTATGATACCGAGATACCACAGATACCGCGATGCCACATCCTAGTGACACATATTATACCAAAATACAGTATTTAAAATATTTAAATGATATATCAAAAGAGATGACAATACTCTCAACCATTGCTCAACATATACTTTTCTTATTTGGAGAGTCCCCCCATTTTGGCAAATACCTACAATATCTAATATATAACCACTTGCCGACCGCTCTATAGCACATTCACTGCTACAGGGTGGCTGTGCTGCGCAAAATCACATATATATATATATATATATATATACGTGATTCTGCACTTCCGGGTATCGGGTGTGAATGCGCGCCGCTCCTGGCTCGCTCTGGCTGTGAATCTACACAGCGGGAGCTTATCAGCGTGTCCCACGGTCCCAATGTCCCCACTGATTGTTCTATACACAGGCAGAATGGCGATCTGCCTATGTAAACAAGGCAGATTGCGGTTCTGTTAGTACAGAAGGCATGGATACTGTGTTCCTGTAAAGCAGAAACACTGATCCATGCCTTCCACTAGTAAAAGCACCTCCCCCACTAAATTGAAACACCAGCTAGGCACACAATTAACCCTTTGATGTTAACCCCTTCACAGCCAGTGTCATTAGTACAATAACAGTGCATATGTTTAGTACTGATCATTATATTAGTGTCACTGGTCCATGCAAAATGTCAAAAGTGTCAGTTAGTGTCCGATTTTCCGTCAGTCCCGCTATAAGACGCCGATTGCCGCCATTACTAGTAAAAAAATAAACAATAAAAAACATAAATATATCCCATAGTTTGTAGACCCTATAACTTTTGCGCAAACCAATCAATATACGCTTATTGGGATTTTTTTTATTACAAACATGTAGCAGAATACATATTGGCCTAAATTTATGAAGAAATAGATTTCTTGCAATCTTGTATTGGATATGTTTTATAGCAGAGAGTAAAAATATTTTTTTTTTTGTGCAAAGTTGTTGGTCTTTTTTTGTTTATAGAGCAAAAAATAAAAAAAAAGCAAAAGTAATCGAATACCAAAGAAAGCTCTATTTGTGGGAAATAAATTGCAGTAATTTTATTTGGGTACAGCATTGCATGAACGCACAATCGTCAGTTAAAATAATGCAGTGTCGTCTCGCAAAAATGGCCTGGGGGGGGGGGGGAACCCTTTGGAGGTCAAGTGGTTAAAGAATAACTCCCTTTTGAGTGATCCCAAAACCCCAAAAAAAGATATATTGCAGCTTACTGATCATAAGATGTGGTGACTGTATTTGTTTTCTTTTTTTTTTAGGCTTTTTTCCCCTCTGTTTTCACCTGCTTAGCTCTTGTATTATGTAGGATGAAGGAGCACAAGGGGCACCTTTGGATAACAATCAGCATTGTCAGTGTAAGGAGAGGGTAGCTCACACTTTATAAATCAGTTACAGCAAACAGTGGAGAAATGTTTTATATAAGTTAATAAAAGCTGATCATTGTAAACACTCCTGCCAGTGTTAAATGGTTTGTCTCATCTCTGTGACTGATACATTCTAATATGAATGGGAGTGAATTTTTCATTATTAATCAGCTTCCAGTGTTCTAATGAGGAAAGCGGCACGGTCTACATCCCTTTTTAACCCTTTTGGAGTATCTTGCTTAAAATGAAATTTTTGTTGCAGAGGATGCCTAAAATCTTGTATCTTAGTGTAGACTTCTGGGAAAAATCATTCAGCCAGTCACACAAGCAGCAAATGACATTACTGGGGGTGTTCTCTATACCATCTGCATACAGAACGCCTCCAGGCTGCCACATTTCATTGAATTTTACAGAAAATTACAACGCTACTGATTGAATAGGAAAGGTCATTTTTTTTAATAACATTAAATTATAAAATGGCTTGTGTAGCAATGGTACATGCTATATTTTTTTTATTCACTATATTTTTTCTTACAAAAGTGGCGTTAAACTTTAACTTGCTCGCAGATATTTGCTGGACCATTATTCTAAGTTACTGCACATTGCATATCTCCCCAAGCACATAAAAGCTAATGCAGGCATTACATCTATTATTTTCATTGGTGTGTGCAGCCTACTGCATTAGGGTGTGAACCCCAAAACTCAAACACAGAGCAACAGAGGCAGTAGCTAGGCAGCGGCGATTGCAAAGCACATGTGAACGAGTCCTTTTTTATTATTATTTTTTTTTTTAGTTAATTTTTTTCCCTTTTATTTTTAGATTTTTATTTATTTTTAAAAAATGTTAACTGCCCTTTTGAGGGGCTTTGGTGAAATATTAGGGTTCTAAACAAACCCCTGAAGTCTTACATTTAAGACTGAAAAAGGGACTGAGGACAGAATGGAGGCGCAGATGCTAGAACTGATCACCGTACAGCGCAGCCGGAGGGAGAGGAGGAGAAGTCGGTAGCGCTGCAATGGGGGGAACAAGGTGTTTGATATCTGCGATAAAGGCAGTACAGCTCGGCAGGTGCCTGGGCCCCCCTTTTGAACTAATAGGGCACGGACCCGGTACAGGAGGGCAGGCTGTACTGCCTTATCATCGGCTCTGGCTCACAGGGTGATTAGGGTGTGCCCAGGCACACCCGACGCACCCCCTGCACACACCTATGATTTTTATTATTATTATTATCATCTTATTACTATTATGCCACGTACACACGAGCGGACTTTCCGGCAGAAAAGGTCAGACGGGGGCGTGGCCTGACGCAAGTTCCGGATGGTCGCATAATCCCGGAGCTCCGGAGTCAGGGGACTGCAGCGGCTAATAGCGGACACATCCGAGCTCAGCAACTGCCGGTAAACCGAGAGATATACCTCAAGAGACCCCCGGTGCCATGCCAAACAAGCGGCGGAACACGGGGAAGCCACATCGGCTCACGGACTTCTACGCCAGGATACCTGAGAGAGGGATCCAAGATGGCGCCCGGGCCTACATTACAGGCGAGGCGGCGTATCGTGAGACGGCTCCCAGGCAAGGTAACGCCAATTTTGAGCATATCCCCCACAACAACCACCATAGCTCCTACCATCCATCCCCATCCACCTGCAGCCCAGCAAAGTCCAAACCAAGGATGGATGGAGATAGATTGAATAACGAGGGCAGCCCGGCCACTGACTCCGGGGATGACACGAGGGAGCTCCCTGAACCCATCGAATCATTCCCCACTCAGAATCAGCCCGTTCTGGACACAGTCCTGAAAGACATGCTAATGTCCCTCCGCAGCACTATCCAGTCTGATATGGCATCCTGCATGTACAAATTCACCAAAGAAATTAATGCCATAGGATCTAGAGTAGACCATATTGAGACCAGAATGGGGGAATACGCAAACACCATAAACGATATGGTGGATGCTAATGAAGAAAAAGAAGGGGAGGCAGAGTGGATCAGGGACAAGCTGGCAGATATCGAGGACAGGTCAAGAAGGAACGATATAAAAATAAGGGGGATCCCCGAATCTGTCCAGCAGAATGACCTACAAGCATATACGGCAGACATCTTTAAACAAATCTTGCCAGATCTGTCCGACTTGGACGTCACTATAGACAGGATCCACCGTCTACCCAAGCCAGCACACCTGCCAGACCATGTCTCCAGGGACGTTCTACTTTTTTTATATAAAGGAAAATTTAATGACGTCCATGCGAAAAAAGGACCAAATACCCCCACAACTACAAAACCTCCAATTCTTCGCTGATCTGTCCCAGCACACACTTCAGAAAAAGAGGGCTCTGAACACAATTACTAAAGCTCTGAGGAACAACAAGATCATATACAGATGGGGATATCCCACGAAATTATCCGTAACCAAAGACAACCATACACATACGATCACCTCATTGGCCAAGGGCATCGAGCTACTCAGGAGCTGGGATATAATCCCGGAACTAGACCCAGGGGCTCCTGACACAAGTACTCCGAGACAAGTTGACCGCGACTGGAAACCAGTAACAACTAGGAACGCCAAATCACATGCATAAAAGTAAAGGATGGTCAAGAAAATCTCCCTAAGTCCCCAGATCTCTGTCCTTAGGGAACCTAGGGCTGGACTTATCCCCCCCCCCCCAATTGAATACAGCAAATTACGCTGTACATATTTGACTCTTGTGCACACACCAGGTTAGGTGTGCACTAATGTTAACACGAGATCAGTGTTATGTTGCCTTGTTTTTTTTTTCATTCTCTTTTCTTTTGTTTTACCACCTGCTACCACAGAACCTTGAAGACACTGTGCCCAAGTCGTCAACTCCCCAGAACCAACTCATCAGAAGACATACTCCAGCCACAGTGCCACACCACAGCACTCGGAAGTATCTGAGGCAGCTCTACCACCGCTCAGCATCAACAGTGAGTACCCTGATGCACACACCTTATGCTGCCCTCCCTGTGCCATGTGGTTTATCTGCAGGACACAGGGAGACTCATCATCACATCAGAGACGCTCTCTTGACTACAGCCTGCCAAGTATCTATTTTTACTGACCCAACCAGATGGCTTTGAATATATTATCCATCAATACCAAAGGGAAAAGGTCAGACGGAACGATTCCGTCGGACATTCCGCTTGTGTGTGGGCTTCATCTGACTTTTTTTTCCAAAATTCTGATGGACCTAGAAAGTTTCAAATCTTTCCGCCAGAACTCCCCCAGTTCCTATAGAGAAAACCGCTCGTCTGTATGCTTGTCCGACGGACCAAGAAGGGCAGCTATTGGCTACAGGCTATTGAACTTCCTCTTTCTAGTCCCGTTGTACGTCATCACGTTCTAAACGAACGGACTTTGGTGTGATCGTGTGTAGGCAAGTCTGTTTCGGCGGAACTCTGTCGGAACTCCGTTGAAAAGTCCTTTGGAGTTCAGTCCGACAATAAGTCTGCTCGTGTGTACGCGGCATTAGATGAAATATCCATGCACACTGGTACCTACCTGACCAGAGACTCTCCTATTAATAGACTAGGCTGAAATATCAGTTACTATAAAATATTCTTGAGAACCAATTTCCAAAAATATCTCATTACTGTGTACTATTTTCTAACATTTATGGCAAAAAAATATATTTTTTGTAAAGGTAGCACTGATCAGCTGAATATACTGCATGCGTGTTAAGCTATTGATTTTGGCTGTCTTTGTATGTGAAAGTCAAGCAAGATTGACTCCAGACTTGAAAAGGAAGACTTGAAATGCATACAGGGCGCACAGCATACCGCCAAGGGATTACGTTTCCATCCAGACATAGCTATAGTGCACCATATCGGGATTTACTATGTCAAAATGATAAAAAAAAAAATAAAAACTTGACAAACCTGAGAAAAGTCTGATGAAATGAAAAGAAGGTACCTTGCAAATGTTTAGTAATAGGTTTCAGAGAGCAGTGTGGAAAGTGCAAATAATCCAAATCAATTAGGTATGTGCAATCAGTTTAGTTCCGAATTCATTTTAATTTTCAGCAATTTTTTCTGAATATTCATAAATTTGAATATAAGAAAAAATGCAAAATTTGTAAATTCGCAAATTCTAAAATTTTCTAAATTCAAGAATTTGTAAATTTGAAATTTGAAAATCCAAAAACCCGAAAATTTGAAAATCTGAAATAATAACTAACTAATAATAACTTAACTATTACTAACTATTAAATTATAGGTCTTGGAATTTCCTTTCAAATTTGGCTGTTAGTGAACGTAACAAATATGAATTTATCCAAGGTTATGAATTATCTGAAATAACGAATGCTGTATCTAAAAGAATGGAACACAAGGCATTAAGAACAATAAATAATAATAATAATAATAAATAATAATAAAAAATGTTTTATTATTTATTTTATTATTATTATTTATTAATTCATTCCATTCCATTTATTTAGATGCAGCATTCGTTAGTTCAGATAATTCGTAACTTTGGATAAATTCTTATTCGTTACGTTAACTAACACCCAAATTTGAAAGGAAATTCCAATACCTATAATTTAATAGTTAGTTATTATTAGTTAGTTAGTTATTCTTTTGAATTTTCAGATTTTCTTTCTTATTATCGAATTTACGAATTACGAATTTTCAAATTGCAATCATAACAAATGACCTGAATAACAGAAAAAAAATGAATGAAACGAATACGAAAATGTACAAATGTTTCGGCATTGCACATGTCTAATAGCAATCATTTTCATTACTCACCAATCCTTACTTAGCTAAAATGGTATTGGTCATTGTTGGTTACTGTAGTCCACATAACATCACCTTTGTGTTTTTTGCACATGTTTAGGCCTGAAGATTACCGTATTTATCAGCGTATGACACCCACCATTAATTTAAGAGGGAAGTTTCAGGAAAAAAACATTTTTTTTAAATAAACCACTTTGAAGCAAAATAATGGTCAGTGCCCATCAATGCAGCCTGATCTCTGCCCATCTGCAGCCTCAATGCAGCCTGATATGTGCCCATCTGCAGCCTGATCTGTGCCCATCTCCTATCAATGCAGCCTGATATGTGCCCATCTGCAGCCTGATCTGTGCCCATCTCCTATCAATGCAGCCTGATGCCCATCTGCAGCCTCACCATCTCTCATGCAGTAAAATCATGCAGGAAATCAAAGAGCCGTCATCTCCTGTTTACTCGGCTCTCTGTCGGCAGTCACACAAACAGTCCTGCCTCCGCCAACGGCATTGGACCAGCTCCTATGATTGACAGAACACTGGTCCAATGCCGGTGGCAGAGGTGGGACTGTGTGTGTGAAGTCAGAGCCAAGTGAGAGACGATTATACAGGAGATGGCAGCTTGGTGAATTCAGGCGGCGCTCAGCGGCGCTCATTCCCCTCCTTCCCCTCTGAGGTACACTATCGGTGTATAACACGCACTCGTGATTTGCCCCCTATTTTCAAGGGGAAAAGGTGCGTGTTATACACCGATAAATACATATTTAAAACCCCAAACATTATATATTTTCTGAAAGAAGAAGCCCTAGAAATAAAGTGGTAGTTCCAATCTTATTTTTTTTCACGAAAAAAATCAGTAAATAATATACAAAACTTAATTTTAGGGCACACACAAATGTATTACATTACCCAATTGTTTTGTAATATATAAAAGGTGAGGTTGCTTGCAGCAAGTAAATAGATACCCACATGGCAAGCCTTAAAATCGCATACAAACGTTAAATGGCAACAAATTTCAGTACCCTTTATTTTCCATAGGTGACATTTTAAAACCCCCTACAGGTCATCAGTGTGCGTATATAGGAGTGGGTGGCTCAAAATTTTGAATTTCAAGTGCTTGGGTGGAAATTTACTTTTTTTACAAGTTTTTATTTTACTGCGCTTTTTTTTTTTCATTGCATAGAGGACAAAAATATTTCACCCTTCCTCCAATGATTCTTATGAAGTACAGTTCACACTGCATTATATTCTTTCCCAGCCCTCTACCCGGTGTCAACCACGAGTCCCAAGCACGTGGAGCCCAGGAAACATGGCAGGGGCATGTGTGGGGTCGGCTGAGGAGAGGAGAAGGCGGTCTTCCGGAAGCCACCAGGCAGCGGCGAGAACACCTGAATGCTTCCATCTGACAGCCAGCAGTTGGCTTGTAAGATATATACACACTCCTGCAGCACTACTGCAGTCCCTGGGAGTGTGTGTAAATCCCCCACTGCTACTGACATAGTTTTTACATCTTTTACATCTGAAAGGGTTAAAGCCCAACTCCAGGAATTACAAAGAAACTATCCTTGTAGTAGAACCCTCTTGCACTGCAAGCATTAAATACTTGTTAACTCTATAAGATGAGCAATAAGATGTAATACACCTCTCTCCAGCAGGCTCACTCAGGGTGTGCTATGTACAGAGTGCAGGGTTCAGGTGTGTGCCCGTCACAGAATGCAGAGTTCAGGGATGTGCTGATGTCATGCAAAGAATGCTCTACATACAGAGTGCAGCATTCAGGGGTGTGCTGTGTACAGGGTGCAGAGTTCACAGGTATGCTGTGTACAGACTGCAGAGTTTAGGGGTGTGCTGTATACAGCGTACAGATTTCAGGGGTGCGCTCAGCACAGAATGCAAAGTTCAGGGGTGCCCTATGCACAGAATGCTTTACATACAGATTGCCGTGTTCAGGGGTGTGCTGTGCACGGAGTGCAGTGTTCAGGGGTGTGCTGTATACAAAGTGCATAGTTCAGGGGTGTGCTATGTAGAGAGTGCAGAGTTCAGGGGTGTGCTATGTACAGAATTCAGAGTTCAGGGGTGTGTTGTGTACAGAGTACAGAGTTCAGGGGTGTGTTGTGTACAGAGTGCAGAGTTCAGGGGCATGCTGTGTACAGAGTGCAGAGTTCAGGGGTGGGGTACAGAGTGCAGGGTTCAGGGGTGTGCTTGGCACAGAATGCAGAGTTCAGGTGTTCAGGGGCATGCTGTGTACAGAGTTTAGGGGTGTGCTGTGTACAGAGTGCAGAGTTCAGAGTGCAGAGTTTAGGGGTATGCTTTGTACAGAGTGCAGGGTTCAGGGGTGTGTGGAGTTCAGGGGTGTGCTGTGTACAGAGTGCAGAGTTTAGGGGTGTGCAGAGTGCAGAGTTCAGGGATGCACAGAGTGCAGAGTTTAGGGGTGTGCTGTGTACAGAGTGCAGAGTTTGTACAGAGTGCAGAGTTTAGGGGTGTGCTGCGTACAGAGTGCAGGGTTCAGGGGTGTGCTTGGCACAGAATGCAGAGTCCAGGTGGGCCCTATGCACAGAATGCTCGACATGCAGAGTTCAGGGGTGTGCTTGTGTACAGAGTTCAGGGGTGTGCTGTGCGCAGAGTGCAGAGTTCAAGGCTATGCTGTTTACAGAGTGCAGAGTTTAGGGGTATGCTTTGTACAGAGTGCAGGGTTCAGGGATATGCTGTGTACAGAGTGCAGAGTTCAGGGGTGTGCTGTGTACAGAGTGCAGAGTTCACGAGTGTGCTACGTACAGAGTGCAGGGTTCAGGGGTGTGCTCGGCATAGAATTCAGAGTTCAGGTGTGCCCTACGCACAGAATTCTCTACATACAGAGTGCAGCGTTCAGGGGTGTACTGTGTACAAAGTGAAGAGTTCAGGGGTGTGCTGTGTACAGAGTTCAGGGGTGTGCTGTGTACAGAGTGCAGAGTTCAGGGGTATGTTGTGTACAGAGTGTAGAGTTTAGGGGTATGCTTTGTACAGAGTGCAGGGTTCAGGGGTGTGTGGAGTTCAGGGGTGTGCTGTGTACAGAGTGCAGAGTTTAGGGGTGTGCTGTGTACAGAGTGCAGAGTTCAGGGATGTGCTGTGTACAGAGTGCAGAGTTTAGGGGTGTGCTGTGTACAGAGTTCAGAGTTCAGGGATGTGTTGTGTACAGAGTGCAGAGTTTAGGGGTGTGCTGCGTACAGAGTGCAGGGTTCAGGGGTGTGTTTGGCACAGAATGCAGAGTTCAGGTGGGCCCTATGCACAGAATGCTCTACATGCAGAGTTCAGGGGTGTGCTTGTGTACAGAGTTCAGGGGTGTGCTGTGCGCAGAGTGCAGAGTTCAAGGCTATGCTGTTTACAGAGTGCAGCGTTTAGGGGTATGCTTTGTACAGAGTGCAGGGTTCAGGGGTGTGCAGAGTTCAGGGATGTGCTGTGTACAGAGTGCAGAGTTCACGAGTGTGCTACGTACAGAGTGCAGGGTTCAGGAGTGTGCTCGGCATAGAATTCAGAGTTCAGGTGTGCCCTACGCACAGAATTCTCTACATACAGAGTGCAGCGTTCAGGGGTGTGCTGTGTACAAAGTGAAGAGTTCAGGGGTGTGCAGAGTTCAGGGGTGCGCTGTGTACAGAGTGCAGAGTTTAGGGGTGTGTTGTGTACAGAGTGCAGAGTTTAGGGGTGTGCTGTGTACAGAGTGCAGAGTTCAGGGATGTGCTGTGTGCAGAGTGCAGAGTTCAGGGGTGTGCTGTGTACAGAGTGCAGAGTTCAGGGGTTTGCTGTGTGCAGAGTTCAGAGTTCAGGGATGTGCTGAGTGCAGAGTTCAGGGGTGTGCTGTGTGCCGAGTGCAGAGTTCAGGGGTGTGCTGTGTACTAGGGTTTAGGGTTTCCTCCACGTCTGTGTGAAAAAAAGTCCTGGGTGTGAGGGCCACATGGTGGGCCGGATTTGCCCCTTGTGTTGGACACATGTGCTATAGAGAGATATGCTTTGTTCATTTTTAATTTCTGAGGTTTACAACCAATTTAAATGAAAGAAACTATTTATAAAACCAACTGTGGGCACATTTTAGCAATAACGTCCTACTACACTTTTGAACTATTCCATAAGATTCCCAGTCATTTATCATGTAGGTTATTATAACAATGGAACTTCTGACATGTCTTGGCTTTTCTTTTTTACCTATGCTTTCTGATCCCCGGTCATTTTCTCGTGCCTGTGGAGTACCGCTGCACAATGGGTATTTGACCCCTGAAGCAGAATGAGGGTTTCAATCTTCTTTAGGCTGAAAAGTATCCCAGAGTGTCATGTGAAGGCCCAGGTACCTCCAGAGCCACAGGCTGATATCATTGATCTGTTTAAGATCAAATACTTAGATTTTCAAAGACTGCACCAAGATCTAATTCTCAGTAGCCTAGGCCATTGTAATTTCTCTTGAGTAGAGAACCATAAATCACAATACTGAGCAGCTATTTCCAGTGAAGTAGCATAAATAAACTATAATATATATACTGTTTTAGGGTATGATAAAGAATCAGTAGAGTTATTATACAGTATACAGTAGGTTATAAATGAAACAGGATAGGATACCGGCTCTCGGCAGGCCACAATAATTAATTAACATGACCCTTGTATCTTCTTTCAAGAAGGTCAGAACCTCACATACCTTACCAGACCTAATTAATTCTTCCTTACTATAGTGTTACTCTGGCGTTCAGCCGTTGGTTACAAACAGAATAAATAAATTAAAAGTTCACGTAGTGAAGGAGGTTTGCAGTTCTCAGGTACAAAATAGAGTGCAGACACTTGATGCATTTACAGATGTTTTGGTGGCTTCATAAATCTTGTTCCCGTTATCTTTGAGTATGATTGTAAAAGAGTGTGATCATCAGAAAATTTGTACGTACATACACTCAACGGACACTTTATTAGGTACCCCTGTTCAATTGCTCGGTAACACAAATTGCTAATCGGCCAATCACATGCCAGCAACTCAATGCATTTAGACCCCTTTTCACACTGAGGCAGTTTTCAGGCGCTTTAGCGCTAGAAATATCGCCTGTAAACCACCTGAAAACTGCCACCCATGCCACCCGAATGTGGAAGCCTGAGTGCTTTCACACTGGGGCGGTGCGCTTGCGAAAGTTAGAAAAGGTCCTATAAGCAGCATCTCTGGGGTGGTCTGGGAGCGCTGTATACAGCACTCCCAAAATGCCCCTGCCCATTGCAATGTATGTCTTTTGTATACATCTGGTTGCTGGCATGTGCCACAGATGCCAATGCAGTCCTTTCTGAAACATTTGCAGAGCAACTAGTGCCTGCAATAAGAAACAGAGGGAACCAGGAGCTGCTACTATATGATGATCCCACCAAAAGCAATGTTCTCAATGGTTCAGGGTTATGAAATCATTGAACATACTGTACATTAGACATGTGCAAATCGTTTCGTTCCGAATTTGTTTTTTAATGAATTTCGACAAATTGGTTTATTCGGAAATATCCGAATTAACGAAAACCCGTTTAACAAATTTTTCCGAATATTTGTAAATTTGAATATTCGAAGATTCAAAAATCCGTAAATTAGAAAATTCGGAAAAGCAGAAACTCAAAAACTCGGAAATCCGAAAATAAGAACGAAAATCCCAAAATTTGAAAACCCGAAAATACGAAAATCTGAAATAATAACTAATAATAACTTAATTAACAAAAACCTGTTTAAAAAATTTTTACGAATATTTGTAAATTTGAATATTTGAAGATTCAAAAATTCGTAAATTTGAAAGTTTGGAATAATCGGAAATTCAAAAATTCGAAAATCCAAAAATAAGAACGAAAGTTCAAAAAACCGAAAATCCGAAAATAGGAACGAAAATCCAAAAATTTGATAAACCGAAAATTTTAATAATAACTAATTAATAATAACTTAATTAACGAAAACCTGTTTAACAAATTTTTCTGAATATTTGTAAATTTGAATATTCGAATATTCAAAAATTCGTAAATTCGAAAGTTCGGAAAATCTAATAACTATTACTAACTATTATGTTATAGGTATTGGAATTTCCTTTCAAATTTGGCTGTTAGTGAACTCAACAAATGTGAATTTATCCGAAGTTATGAACTATCCGAAATAACGAATGCCGTATCTAAACAAAGGGAACGTAACAAATTAATAATAATAAATAACAATAATAATAAAACTTTTTATTATTATTATTTATTATTCATTTTTTCCGTTCCGTTCCGTTTGTTTAGATGCCTCTTTATTTTGGATAATTCGTAACTTTGGATACATTCTTATTTAAGCCAAATTTGAAAGGAAATTCCAATACCTATAATTTAATAGTTATTATTAGTTAGTTAATTATTATTTTGAATTTTCGTTCTTTAGAATTTTTGTATTTTCTTTCTTAGTTTCAGATTTTCTAATTTCTGAATTTTCACATTTATGAATTTCGGAATTTTCTAATTTACGAATTTACCAATTTCGATCATAACGAACGACCCGAAAAAAAAAAAATGAAATGAAAACAAATGAATTTTTCGGCAGTGCACATGTCAGTATACATCCTATTCCTTATGACAGCCTAATACGATGTTTTCTTTTTCTTTCTCTTCTTCAGTAATTTGGCCTTTAAGTGCACAGTGAAGCTAATTACGCCAATGGGGCATCCGATGACTGTATGTTCACTCCAAATTTAATAAACTTCAACAAGGTTTACATGCGCTGTTTTTTTTCCTTTACCTTAATTACAGCAGTAATATATCTTGCAATTGAGGCTGCACAATGTCAGATGATCATAAGGAAAGGGTTTTGTGCTTCCAGGGTTCCTATTAAATATCTGATCTGACATGCGAGCAGCTAATGCAGTACATTCTGCTAGTGCATTTGCTCAGAAGTCAGCTCATATATTAGCAACCTTACATGATGTGTATGAAATATGTAAACTTTCCTTCGCTTCCATATAATGTTTCCAAGAGGTAAAGAATTTTAAATATTTTGTTCATAATACCGATCAACCAATGTGCAAGTCAGAGAGGCCCCTTTCTGGTGTGATGGCGACTTAAAGAGGACCCCCAGAAGGTCAAGTTATGTGCATCCGAACCTACAGTTTCCTTCTGGAAAATTTTACCCCCTTCATGACCAGGCCATTTTTTTGCGTTACTTTAACTAACAATTGTGTGGTTGTGCGACACTGCCCCCAAATAAAATGTATGTAATTTTTTCCCACAAATAGAGCTTTCTTTTGGTGGTATTTGATCACCTCTGCATATTAAATTTTTTGTGCTATAAACAGATAAAAAAATATATATTTTTACTTTCTGCTATAGCGAATATACAAATATTTTGTTTCGGAATTTCGTTTTTGTCAGAATAATTTATTTAGTTACTCCCGAAATTCGTTTTTATTCATTTTGTTTCGTTAAAAATGCATTTGTCTGAAAATCCAAAATCATTAAGGTCGATTCTGTCATTGAAGGCTTATGGTGTCTGTCGAATGTTCTAAGAAGATTCGACGGAGCAGCTAAACTGTACGACGCCGCAATCGTACATTTCCGGTCGAATTTTCCGACCTACAAGCTATAGTAGAATTCTAATGTTGTATGACACTAGTACTAATTAAATTTATTAATTATTATTACTAGTCAACCAACATTAGAATTCTTCTATAGCCTATGGGCAGAGCATTTGACCATAAATATCCACTTGCGCCGACTGCTTCGTCGAATCTTCATGTCAAATCTTTTCCCTCTATGTCGAATAATCTTGGACTAATAGAGTTAGGTTAGGCACATTCAACCTTTTTTGCTATTGTCTCTATAATGTCGAATCTTTTCTCTCTATGTAGAATAATCTTGGACTAATAGAGCTAAGGTTTGGCACATTCGACCACAGGTTCGATGGACACAGATCACTATTGTCAGCGTCGAATCTCCTATCTATATCAAAATGTTGCAACGAAAACTAAAATAAAGCATTTGTTTATGTCGGATCTTTCGGTTTTCGGATTCTGCACATTCGTTATCGTTCGTTAAAACGATAACGAATATACACGAAATTCGGACAAAAGCGAATGCACATGTCTAATAGCGTCTAAAAACTATGGGATATTTTCATTTATATTGTTTTTATTTATTTTTTTCTAGTAATGGCGACATAAAAAAAAATCGAATAAAAAAAATATAAAAAAAAATCGAATTTCTTCATAAATTTAGGCCAATATGTATTCTGCTACATTTTTGGGGGAAAAAGAAATCCCAATAAGCATATATTGATTGCTTTGTGCAGAAGTTATAGTATCTACAAACTTTGGTATATTTTTACTTATATTGCTTTTATAAAAATGTTTCTAGTAATGGCGATGATCAGCGACTTTTAGCAGGACTGCAATATAGGGGCAGACAAATCAGACATTAACTGACATTTTTTGGGGAACCAGTGATACTAATACAGTGATCAGTGCCAAAAATATGCACTGTCACTGTACTGATGACACTGGCTGGGAAGGTGTTAACATCAGGGGCAATCAAACAGTTAAATATGTCCTAGTCAGTGCTTGTGTACTGTGGGGGGGTGTTATTGCTAGGGGAAGGCAAAGAGCCATGTCCCTGCTTTGCAAGAACACAAGATCAATGCCTCCCCTCCTTACAAAATGGCGATCTGCATTGTTTACATAGTGTACGGAACAATCGGTGGGTGCTGGCAGACATCGAGTCAGCAGTATCCGCGGCTGGGCTTCTGCTGTGTGTGATCACACCGGGAGAGGGTTGCTGGCAGCGCCCATGCATGCCCCAGACCCGGAAGTGTCAGATTACATACTAGGTAGGTGATCTGGCACACAGCGGACGCTGTGCCACAGTATATATATAGTGGGTGGTCCGCATTTTGTTTAAGGCAAATAGAATATGCACTCTGCAGCTGCTCCAAAGTTTAGTAAATGAGGTAAAGAATACCCAATCGCATGCAAGAAAAAAAAAAGCATTTTTTTCTTGCACATGATTGGATGATGGAAGTCAGCAGAGCTTCTGCTTATTTACTAACCGTTGAAGCGACTGCACATGCAGAGTGCAACTTTGCCTTTAGTAAATCAACCCCAATATTTATTTGTATTCTATGCAACAACTACATCAGCCAATAGATGGCAGTGTTTATACGTTTTTAGCTGCATCTATGGAGAAACTCTATGGGGCTGATTTACTAAAGGCAAATAGGGAGTGGTCAGACATGACGGAGTGAGGAGAGAGAGCTCAGCGTCCGATCCAGCGTACATGCACTACTAGGAGAACGTCAGAGCGTGGAAACGAAGGCGAGCGAGACCGAACGAGACCGAACGAGGCCGAGCCAGGCATCGGCAAGCCGGAGGTATATAGCGGCGTGGCGGCACATGGTGGAGGACAGTGAGGAGCGGACAATCAGTACACAGCATACCGGGCAGAAGGACCGAGGCTAAGGCCGAGGGGGTGCCGTGAAGTACCGCTCATATCAGCCCAGCTCAGTACATTTTAGCCCCACATAGCGGCCTATACAGCAGACTCCAGCAACAGACCCCCAACGCCGGCTGACTAACCTGTATCTATATGCTGGTCTGGAGACTCATATGATCGACTCTCTGCCCATGTCGAAACGGGGGAAGATGGCAGGGAAGTCTCACAACACCGCCCCAAGACACCTGTATAGCACTCGGCATACTGCAGGGAGAGAAGAGGCGCAATTCTCTCTGGAGAACAGGGACGGCATAATGACATCCAGGAGATCACTAACGAAAGTCTCCCTACAGGCTCCTTGTGTCTCAACAGCCCCAACAGCACTAGAGTTGGAACCCCGGATACAGGAAGGAGCAAAAGGTGGACATCTCCCTGCAAGCTCCAACCCCACCAGCAGAGATCCAGCAAACACCAGTGAAGAGCAGGTATGTCAAAAGAATACAGGTGTTACTATGAGCCTGGATCGGTGGGGGGGAGCGGGGTCAGAGGAACAGACTGAGAAGGGGACTATGTCAGATATGTCAGATATTAGACAACTTATTCAAGCCCTCCCGACAAGAGCGGATATTTTGGAAATGTTAAATGACACCACGGGGGCCCTAAGGGAAGAGATCAAAGTGATGCAGGACAATATAGAGAAAGTAGACTCCAGGACCCAACAAATGGAAAAACTAGGGCAGGCACACAGCATACGATTGGGGAGGCTGGAGGATAAAATACAGAGTCAGCATCAGAGACTAGTCGCGTTACAGCTGCAAGCTGAGGAATCTGAGAACAGGAGCAGGAGAAATAATTTACGGCTAAAAGGGATTCCAGAGGACATAGAGGGCCCCAACTTAAGAGAAACGGTTTTGACTATATTTAACCAAATATTGAAAAATCCACTGAACACATTAATTGAATTGGACCGGGTCCACAGGGTCCCCACCACTCGCAAGGCCGCCCAAAAGGATCCACGAGATGTCCTGTGTAGGGTACACTTCTTCCGGGCAAAAGAAGACATACTAAGGTTAGCATGGCGGGAGGGACCCGTGGTATTCGGAGAGAAAGAAATTCAAATATACCCGGACCTCTGTAGACAGACGAAGTATAGGAGACACATGTTGAAGCCTCTACTGGAACACATACTCAATAATGGGGCTACATATAAATGGGGATACCCATTAGCAGTGATCGTTAAAAAAGGGGGCCACAGTTTTACTCTACGGAACCCGGCTCAGTTGGGGGACCTCTTTGGCTTCATGGGGGGGGAGCCATGGAGGTCCCCGACTGGACAGAATTACCGGCAACAACCGAACACCCCCAATACTAAAAACAAAGTCAGCAGGGTGGGAAGAAGCATAAACCAGAGGAAAAAGTGCCAACAGTATGGGGAAAGGGGAGGAGAGAGGAAAAACAGGAAAGAGAAGATGGAAGAGGAGGAAGAATTGAGAAAAGGGAAGAGGGAAAGAACTATGTAAAACCTTTTTTTTTTTTCTCCTTTTTGTTGTTTTTTTTTTTTTTTTTCCTTTTCCTGTTGCCCCTCCAGGGCTTACTGGTCTGGACGCTTTCCCCGTGTAGTAAAAGACCCCCACAAGAGGTTATTTTCGGGAGAAACACTTGAAAAGAACTTTTGGGGACCAGTATTGGGAGAGAGTAATGGACTTGCTGGAGCCTAAGAGCTGAGGAGAGGGAGGGAGGGAATTTCAGGCTTAGTTTGTATTTTTTTTTTTTGGTTTTTGTTTTGTTTTTATTTTCTTTTTTGTCTTCTTTTGGTGTCTTTCTTTTTTCTTTTTTTTTTTTTTTCTTGTAGGGTATTGTTGTGTATTGTTTATTATTCTCGGATATGGCTTAGCGCTTGTTTTTATTGTTTTCAGTTATGTTGGATATAATTGGAAGATGTGTTAAATAGAGGTCCCCTTGAGAGGGGGGGGGGGGGTGGGAAATGGAAGATTAAGATAGATAGGAGGTGGAGGGAAGTGAATAGGAATTAATATACAAGCAATTTTTACACAACCTATAAGGATTTATAAGGTTCACATATAATTACACAGATATATTAGGGTGTAAACAAGGCGTAAATATAATAGGCCCTTCGTTTTTTTTTTTTTTTTTTTTTTTTTGTACACATTAAGGAATCAGGGAAGAATTGATTGATAAAGTGCCTGCACTGATTACACGGGATGAATAAGAATAGGGGGTGTGGTTTGTTTTTTCTTCATTTTTTTATTTTTTTTTTATTAGGTTTTCTCATGGAGACTAACACAACACAAGAAGGGAGTGGGGGTGGGAGAAAGGGGGACGGAAAGTAGACACGCCAAATTGTTTTTTTTTTTTTTTTTGTATGTATGGGCGTGTACATGGACGCGCGCGTCGATGTATATATACATTTTTTTTTTTTTTTTTTTTTTTGTTTGGGCGTGTATATGTACGCGCGCGTATATATTTATATATATATATATATATATATATATATTTTTTTTTGTTCTTTACCCCCCTCCCCCTCATAGTGAAATAGGAGAATATGGACCCTCCCAGGCTGGGATATAGATGAGAACAGAAGAAAATAGAACTACTGATATGGAGGGGAAGAAGGGACAGTAATACAAAGTACTGACTGTTCGTCACTCACCCTCTGGGACTATTAGAGATTACAAAGGGAAGGAGAGAAAAAGAAAAAAAAAGAAGTTGAACGAGATGTAAAAATGAGATGATACGACAAGAATACAGAATATAATTAGAGAGTGACTCGTTTATATGTAATAAGGGGATAGTAAAGGGGAAAAAAAAAAAAAGAGGGCCTCGTATGTATGTAAATAATGGGATAGTAGACAGAGTGCATGTGCGGGAGAAAAGACGCAGGGACTCTGACGCTCTGCCCTGACTGACCACCGCCCCTACCCGAAGCACCTCTCCTCCAAGAGGAGTTAAATCCGAGGAGCTTCACCATTTTTCTTTTTTTTTTTTTCCCACTTGTTCTTTATCATTTTTTTTTTTTTCCCCTCTTTTTTTTAGGACGCTCATTTTTGTTTTTGCTGGGCGCCCCTTATATTTTTTATTTATTTATTTATTTTTTTGGTTAGTCTTCCGTGGACTGGGGACGACCGCGCCCTCCTCCTCCTCTCCCCGGACCAAACCATGACTAAAATAAATTTGACTTCATATAACATAAAGGGTTTAAACAGTGCAGAAAAACGCATGAGACTACTGGCGGAACTAGGGAGATTCAAATCACAGATCATTTTCTTACAGGAAACACACTTTAAAAAAAATAAAATACCAAAAATGGGCAACCGGAAATTTCCCACAGTGTATCATAGTTCTTCACAGACATCGAAAGCAAGTGGGGTGTCTATCATCATAGCAAAACAGATACCATGGAAAGAGGTAAAAACAATTACAGATGAGGAAGGGCGCCTACTTATTGTGATAGGAGAAGTAGGGGAACAAAAGGTAACATTGGTGAGCATATACCTACCAAATGTGGATCAAATAGGAGTATTGGAGAAATACCTAAACATAGTAGACCAAAATAAAGAAGGAATCCTAATAATGGGAGGAGATTTAAATATGGCATTAGAGCCCATGTTAGACTCGTCAAAGGGCTCCTCACACATATCCTATACAAAACTTCGAAAAGCAAAAGAGATGCTACAAGACTTACAATTAGTGGATAGTTGGAGAATTAGGAACACACACGAGAGGGACTATACATTCTTTTCAACAAGACATAAGACATACACTAGAATCGATTATGTCTTTATATCCCAGAATGCCCTCCAGAGCTTACTAGAGGCCTCAATAGGCTCCTTTTCACTTTCAGATCATGCACCAACTCATTGTGTAATAGAATTTGGAGAGAAAGTGTTACGAGAGTGGCAGTGGAAGATCAATGAAACATTATTAAAAGAATCAATATATGAGGAAAAAATCGCCCATGAGATAGAATTATACTTCCAAGAGAATAAATCAGATGAAATAGCACCTATGGGTGTATGGGAAACACATAAATTCGTTATTAGAGGCGTTCTAATATCACTGGGAGCACATAGAAAACGCTCTCTGAGTGCCAAGCTGGACCTTCTGCTAGAAGAGATACGGGTGCTGGAAAAGGCTCACAAAAAAACTGTAGCAATACAAACGGAAGAAAAATTGACAAATCTTCGTGATGAATTAAATTTTCTACTAATGGATAAAGCAAAAGTAAAGATAGCACATGGCAGACAAGTATTTTATGAATACGGAAACAAACCTAGTAGAATGCTGGCAAACGCGCTCAGAGAGACAAAGGCCCGGAAGCACATTGAGTGCATAAAAACCGCAGGGGATGTATTGGTTAACTCGTCACAAGCCATAGCGAAAGAGTTTAGAGATTTTTACACTAAATTGTACCAAATTGAGAGTAATGTAACAGAAGAAAGGTTAAAAAAAAGAAGGGAAAGGGCGGAGGAGTATATAGAAGCAGCAGGGATGCCCAAGATGGGAGAGGAGGAAGCAGAGGAGATAGATGGCCCAATTACATTAGAAGAATTTACAGAAGCTCTTAAATCAATGAATACAGGCAAGGCACCAGGACTCGATGGGTACACCCTGCTCTATTATAAGACATTTGCAGAAAAACTAGCACCGGAATTTATTGCAGCATTTAACTCAATTAGGGAAGGGGCAAGGATGCCAGTAGAGACACTAATGGCAAATATCACAGTAATTCCAAAAGAAGGGAAAGACCCAGCACAATGCGCAAGTTACCGCCCAATTTCTCTATTAAATGTGGACCTAAAGATCTTAACAAAAATATTGGCAACTAGATTAAATGCATATATCCCAAACATAATACACCCAGATCAAGTGGGATTCACCCCGGAAAGGGAAGGCAGAGAAAACACGCAAAGAGTCTTAAGTGTAATATACTCAGTCCAATGTCAGGAAAGACCTACGGTACTGATTTCTGCAGATGCAGAAAAAGCTTTTGATCGGGTGGACTGGACATTCCTGGAAGTGACATTGCAATATATAGGCCTGGGAAATGGGATGTTAAAATGGATCAAAAGCCTGTACTCCAATCCAAGAGCACGGGTTAAAATAAATGACATAACATCGGAAACCTTCCCTATGTACAATGGAACAAGGCAGGGATGTCCACTCTCGCCCATCATATTTATCTTGACACTAGAACCCTTTCTGAGAACTATACGAGCCAGTGCAGATATTAAAAGGCATACCAACTCAAAAAGAAGAACAGAAACTTGCAGCTTACGCAGACGACCTGTTATTCTTTGTCACCTCCCCAATTACATCTCTCCCCTCTTTGCTAGCGGAGATACGTAAATACGGAGAGGTTTCTAATTTTAAGATAAATTATGGTAAATCTGAGGCACTGGGAATAGGAATAAATAAGGCACTCCAAAAACAATTAACTAAACATTTTACTTTTAAATGGACGGAGTCCCATATAAATTACTTGGGGACGAAAATAACAAAGAAACTAGAGAAAATGTTTGAACTGAATTTTCTACCCCTAATGAGACAAATAAAAGCAGACCTTCAGCGGTGGGACAAGGAAATATTTTCATGGTTTGGGAGAATCAATATCATAAAAATGAATATTATGCCGAGACTGATTTACCTACTCCAGGCATTACCAATTAAGATCCCAGCAGGATTCTTGAAAGAGCTGAGAACGCGATTCGCAAATTTTATATGGGTAGGGAAACCGGCAAGAATTCGGAGGGATATCTTAGTTCAACCCAAAGATAGAGGAGGAGTGGGATTCCCAGATCCAGTGAACTATTACGAAGCGGTACATTTAGCAAGAGTGATGGAGTGGTGTACAGTGAAAAAAGATAAACCTTGGTTAGGTATGGAACAAGCGATAACGGACATACCCCTAGAAGGGATAGCATGGATAAGGGATTCAGAAATTCCTCAGCAGGTAAAAAAACACCCCACAATTGGGACGACAATTCAGGTGACTAAAACGGTATTCAGGAAAACGGAAATATCAATCTCCCCAAGTCCGATGACTCCAATCTTGGGCACACCGAGCTTCGAGCCAGGTTTAGTAGAGGTAGAGTTTAGGAATTTAAGGAGAAGAGGGGCAAGTAGGCTCCAAGATTTCACGAGAGAGAACAGAGTGATGACAGGGGACGAGGTAGACTCAGAATTTTCAGGAGAAATTAATTTTTTCAGGAGATTACAGCTCAAGGCCTATCTCAGAGCAATAAAAACGCAAGTATCGGAAATAAGGACAATATCCAAATTTGAGCAGTTATGCCTGAGAGAGGAACCAGAGAAACATGGGTTATCAACTATGCACTCTTTACTGGTAGAACTTAAGGCTCCACAAGAGCTAACATTTTTTCAGGCATGGGAAAGAGATCTGGGGATAAGGTTCACGGACGCCCAGAAATCTAAAATATGCCACCTCACACATAAGACATCAAGGGCAACCAAATACCAAGAAGGTGGATATAAAACACTGACAAGGTGGTATAGAACACCATCAGCGCTGAAGCGGATATACCCACAATTAGAAAACACGTGCTGGAGATGTCAAAGGGAGGAGGGAACTATGGTACACATATTTTGGGAATGCCCCGGAGTGAAAGATTTTTGGAAGATGGTAAGGGAAACAGTGGAAGAAATTACTGAAGTACCATTGGGAGAAAACCCAGCAGTATACCTGCTACATGATACCCCGATAGCTATCGGAGAATACAAAAACTCATTAGTGGGTCACCTGCTGAATGCCGCAAAGGCATGCATACCGAGTTTATGGAAAAAAACTATAGCCCCGACGAAAACACAATGGTTAGAGAAAATTTCAGAAATCCAATTAATGGAAAAATTTACTATGAAGATAAGAGAACAAGAAGAGAGATACCGGGAGACATGGACACCCTATAGGCTATATAGGGAACAAAACCGCCAATAGCCTTATGAGGGAGAAAGCACATGGAAAACAAAGAGGGGGGGCCCGGGGCGGGGAGGAGGAATGACGGACGGAGAGAATGGTCGCCGACCAGTCCAGGAAGATTTCGAAAGATTTTTTTTTTTTTTTTTTTTTTTTCCCCTTTGTCTTTTTTTTTTTTTTTTTTATGCGTTTTGTCCTGTTGTTTAGTGGATAATATAAAGGGGAAAGGGAGAAGACAATAGAAAGGAATATTATTGTTTGTAGTTTAATCTGAACCCCAAAGAGAAGAGATTAATTGGGAAATTCTGATTATTAAGTTGTAGAATTGTATACCCTGTATTTGTAAAAATTTAAAATAAAGAATTAAAAAAAAAAAAAAAAAAGTTGGGAGGTATGGGAGTCACTTTGGGTGGGGGGGCCGTGGAACCCAGATTCCCCATGAGAGGTCAGGAAACTCCTGTTTCAACTCCCCAGGCCCCTCTTATGTGTAAGTTACCCTGTGTCTATTAGTGGCACAGGGTGACCGAGAAAATGATGGACATTTACATAATGGATGCTGAGAATGTGGTTTGTATTCCTTCAAATGGGACTGAACTATTTATCATCACTATCCCTTGGGAAATCTATGGGCCCTGGCTTTTAACCTCTCTGGCGGTATTCCCGAGTCTGGCTTGGGGTGGAATTCCAGTACCATTAGCGGTAACCCCGAGCCAGACTCGGGATCGCATCACAGGATACAGGGAGAGTTACTTACCTTGTCCCCTGGATCCTGCAATGTCTCCCCACTGTGTGTGCGAGCTGTTTCATCGCTCGATTCACAGAGTGCCAGAGTGCGCGCTGAGCTCTGTTCCCTGTGACGTTGCGATGCACGGGGACGGAGAACGGCGCCAAATTCAAAAAAGTAAAAACACACAATACATATACAGTACTGTAATCTTACAGATTACAGTACTGTATAAAAAAATTACACATCCCCTTTGTCCCTAGTGATCTGTCCAGTGTCCTGCATGCAGTTTTATATTATAAATACAGTTTTTTTTGCCTGGAATTTGGAGATGTCCATAGCAACCAAAAAGTGTCCCTTTATGTCAAAAGTCGTTTTAGACCAGCTAGAAAACAGCGATAATAAATTAGAATCACTTGCAGAATTGAGCGATATCGATTTGTGGGGAAATTCGTCATCAAACACTAAATCTAATTACAGCGACAATTCTGCAACTGAGCAAATTTCAGTGTTTTTGATTTGATTACATTATTGAATAATTTGTATTATTATTATATTATTATTTGTTATAATTATTTATAGTTATTTATTATATTATAATTTATAATTTTGTGTTTCAAACTTTATCATACCCGGGATGTCTACTAGACTCTGGTTTGGACACATTTAAGTGAGTTATTCATAAGAATTACAGGCCTACAATATAAAACGCCAAATTTCCATGCAAAATAATGGTGCCGCTTTCAGCACCTAAAATCAGAAATAATCATACCGCCAGGGATGTTAAGGGAGTACTGCTCTTTGGGATGTGTGTGCCTTGGGAACCCTTGGAGTAATGTTACTTTGGATTTCTAATCCATGTCTCCCCAAAACAAACAGACCCTGGGATCTAGTCCCGGGATACATGTTTAGGGCGTAGACACCCATTACCAGCAATGACTGTCTCACACTGTCAGACTGCTAGCAGATAAGAATGTCATCAACTCCCAAAAGCAACCTGGTTCTTGAGGTCTCCTGATATAATCTGTTTAAGGTGTGATGTGTCTTTGTCACATTGTATCATCTCCCATATTGTGCCTCCTAAGTGCCTTTCATTCATTGTTAATTGTGCTAATTAGCTCACCTTTTGTTCTGTATGTCTGCTAGTAAACTATTGTGGTGACCTTGGGGCCAGTCAGTCTGACTTGAGTGTGATATCGGATTAATCACAACATTGTTTGGGTGGCTAGTTGCTTAATCAACTTAATGCTCCTAGTATGTTGGTTGTTGCTTAGCTATGGTAATTATATTCCTGTGTGCAGTTTGTATTGTTAGGGTAATGTGATCAGGAGGGGGATGTCCTCCTGTGGGGTATAAAGTATATAGCTGAGTTTTCAATAAACAATTCCAGTTCTCATACAAGCTATTGTTGGCTAGTCTTGTATGGTCAGCTATAATATCTGGTTCCTATGTCCAGACTGGAGAAAACGGTATACTGATGGAAGCACTCAAGCAGGGTGTTGGGACGGTTCCCTCGCAAGCGTGCTCCCAGCACAGTAATGAATGTTTACCGGAAAGCTCCTGATGCATATTTGTGATCCAATCAAGTGACTGCTGTGACTGCCAACCACAGCAGTCACATAATTGAAATGCCCTTTCCCCTCGTGGCATTTAGGTCCACTCAAAGGGCAAGAGGGCAGCGGTGGAAATGGGTTAAATAGAACAGACAACTAATATGGTAGCCACCATATTTCCCGAACTAAAGGTTTGCTTTAATGCCCCATTTTTAATAGAGTAAAAAATATCCATATATATCCATCGTCTTTATTTGTATTGTCAGTGTGAGAATAACTATCATCCTAGCCCCTCTTGGGGAAAGAGATGTGTCTTCCTCACAGTCCCAGCCACATATGTCTTGACAATTCCACCTGGCTGCAGCATGCAGAATATTGACTCGGACTCTTTGGATCATACTGCAGAAGCAATTAATCCCAGAAAATTTGACCAGACAGCCCTGCTCCATTTTCTCTTCCTAGAGGCATAGAGTTTAAAAAAAAAAAAAAGGAAAAAAAAAAGGCTGAAGTCGGTTGAGGAGACCCATCACGAACCAAGACGGGAGAAGACAAGAAGAGAAATAATTTCTGACAAGTGGAAATGTCTGATGTCAAAGGCACAGGCTGAAAAGCCAATTCAGTGCCAACATGAGACATCTACACTTCAGGAGAGCTGTGTCAGAGACAAACTGTATGACTAAACAACAAGCTTGACTTGGTGGAATGAAATGTGAGATAAAGATATTATGAAGGAAACGGAGAATGGACAAAGTGGAACTACTGTACAAATAAAGAACAACAAAAAAAAAACAACGAAATCGTCACATACAACCGTGGCCAAAAGTTTTGAGAATGACACAAATATTAATTTTCACAGAGTCTGCTGTTTCAGTGTTTTTAGATCTTTTTTGTCAGATATTACTATGGTATACAGGCAGTCCCAGAGTTACAAACACCCGAGTTACGAACGACTCCTACTTATGAAAGGCCACAAATGCCGGCCACTTGTGCTCCACGCTGGTCCTGGATACCTTTAGAGCACCTCCAGACACATCCCACACTACACCCCAGATAACATAACAAGCACCTGGAACATCCCACATTCATGCACATGACCGGAAGTTACACTTACAAATGCAGTGTTCTGACCGAAAGTTACACTTACGAATGCAGTGTTCTGACCGAAAGTTACACTTACAAATGCAGTGTTGCGACTTACGAACAACTTTGACTTACGAACAAACCTACAGTCCCTATTGTGTTCGTAACTCTGGGACTTCATGTACTGAAGCCTTGCATAAGTGTCAAAGGCTTTTAGCGACAATTACATTAAGTTCATGCAAAGAGTCAATATTTGCAGTGTTGACCCTTCTTTTTCAAGACTTCTGCAATTCTCCACGTCATGCTGTCAGTCAACTTCTGGGCCACATCCTGACTGATGGCAGCCCATTCTTGCATAATCAATGCTTGGAGTTTGTCAGAATTTGTGGGGGGTTTATTTGTTCACCCGCCTCTTGAGGATTGACCACAAGTTCTCAATGGAATTAAAGTCTGGGGAGTTCCCTGGCCATGGACCCAACATTCATATGTTTTGTTCCCCAAGCCACTTAGTTATCACTTTTGCCTTATGGCAAGGTGCTCCATCATGCTTGAAAAGGCATTGTTCCTCACCAAGCTGTTCTTGGATGGTTGGGAGAAGTAGCTCTTGGAGGATGTTTTTGTACCATTCTTTACTCATGGTTCAGTGTTCTTAGGAAAAATTGTGAGTGAGCTCATTCCCTTGGCTGAAAAGCAACCGAACACATGAATGGCCTCAGGATGCTTTACTGTTGGCATGGCACAGGACTGATGGTAGCGCTCACCTTTTCTTCTCTGGGCAAGGTTTTTTCCGGATGCCCCAAACAATCGGAAAGGGGATTCATCAGAGAAAATGCCTTTACCCCAGTCCTTAGCAGTCCAATCCCTGTGCCTTTTGCAGAATATCAGTCTGTCCCCAATGTTTTTCCTGGAGTGAAGTGGCTTCTTTGCTGCCCTTCTTGACACCAGAACATCCTCCAAAAGTCTTCTCCTCACTGTGTGTGCCGATGTCCTCACACCTGCCAGCTGCCATTCCTGAGCAAGCTCTGCACTGGTGGCACCCTGATCCAGCAGCTTAATCAACTGTAGGAGATGTTCCTGGAGCTTGCTGGACTTTCTTGGGCGCCCTGAAGCCTTCTTCACAAATGCAGTGGGAATTATTTTTAGGGGATTAAGTTAATTTTCATGGCAAAGAAGGACTTTGCAATTAATTGCAATTCATCTGATCACTCTTCATAACATTCTGGAGTATATGCAAATTGCCATCATAAAACTGAGGCAGCAGACTTTGTGAAAATTAATATTTAGGTCATTCTCGAAACTTTTGGCCCCGGCTGTAGATGTAACTCTCTTGTTAACAAGGTAAATGTACCTAATCGCAGGAAGGACCAGTTTGTTGCAATACTCTACCTGTTGCATGGCTGCTATATATGATGGGCTGAACAGAAAGTAATGCAAAGTTGGGCATAACGTTTTTATTAATACTACAGGTTGCTCACATGTTGATAGAGTAAGCCCCCGTACACACGGTTGGAAATTCCGACCACAAAATCCGTCTGATTTTTTCCGATGGATTTTGTCCGACACTGGTGTTGCATACACACGGTCGGACAAAGATGTCAGAAAATCCGATCATTCTGAACGTGGTGACGTTCGTTGCGTACGACGGAACTACGTAGAGGCTAGTAGCCAATCGCTTTGGTCTCGTAATTTGATCTGAGCATGCGTGGCACGTTGTCCGTCGGAATTCTCTACACACGATCGGAAAAAGTCCAATCAGATTTTGTTGTCGGAAAATTTGAGAGCAGGATCTCAAATTTTTTCCATCGGAATTTCCGACAGAAAAAGTCAGATGGAGCCCACACACGGCCGGATTTTCCGACAACATGGTCCGATCGGACATTTTCGGTCGGAATTTCCGACCAGGTGTACGGGGCATAACTCTTCCTCTTTTTCATTGCAGGTAAATAATGGATTCCAAGCAGAAGCAATCTGCCACCAGCAGTTACAGCAAACAGTCCCTTTATTTTGGGATAAAGGTTTTACATAAATAAAAACTGATCATCTATCTATAACTGATACATGCTGCTGGAGAGCTTGTTCTTTTGAAACATAACAGACTTACTGGCAGGATCACTAAATGAAAATAGAAGAAAGCCTAAAAAAGAAAATGAATGCAGCCATCACATCTAAGAAAGGGTAAGCTGCCATATAATAAATGTTTGCTTTTGGGTTTATTACTGTTTTAATGTTTGGCGCTGTTTTATGTAAATCCATAAAATCTATAGAATAGACAGAACTTCTTTACCGAATACATACAGTTAAGCACCAACAAAATGAGCAATGTGAACACCGCTGCTTCCATAATGATTTTATTTAACTGGTCTATCTGTAATTACCGTAACAAGAGATAGTTGAAAACAATTGCAAATAGACCCAATGTGGCAGATTGGACATATCACTTCTCTAATTGCGAGATATAATGAAACACAGTGCCAGTAGATTGCAGCCATTGCGAATAATAATCAGCTTTTTTTTTTTTTACTCTTTTATCTTCTTAAAATTGTATTTCAATACCGCTCAATGTACTTGTGGAAGATCACACAGTATTTTGGGGGAATGATAATCCGAAAAAAGTAAATCTCAAAACGATTGTTACCATGACTACTTAGAAAGGCTCAGGATCATGCCCGCAGGCTATTCGGTGGGGTTTTTCAATGAATGGAAGGTATTTCCATTTGCGTTAAAGGAAACCAGTCAGAATACAAACACAGCAGGGGTGCCATTCTTTACTTGTTTTTGAGTAAGATTTAAAGTGGTTGTAAACCATGTAAAAAAATTCCAAAAAAGAAAACCTGCAAGACAAAGGCATAATGAGCTAGTATGCATAGCATACTAGCTCATTATGAATTACTTACCTGAGATCGAAACCCCCGCAGAGGTCCTCGTTCACCGATCCAGCGGCCAACATCCCTCCGGGGGGTTACTTCCAGGTATTGCGGCTCTGGCGATGTGATTGGCCGGAGCCGCAATGTCACTCCCGCGCATGCACATGGGAGCCACCGGTAACGGCACAGTACAACTGAAGCAATGGCACGTACACGCCATTGCTTCAGTTTGCTTAAGTGCGCATGTGCATGTGCAGGTTTAGGAGATATGCACTGTAGCTACAGGTAAGCCTTATTATAGGCTTGCCTGTAGTATAAAGTGGTTGTAAAGGGTTTACAACCACTTTAAGTTATCATCCACCTCCTAGTGTCCCTATCAGAGATGTAACTAGAACCTCCAAGGTCCCGGTGCAAAAAAACACTGGGGCACTTTCCTCTGGTCCCGGGGCCCTTTCCTTCCTAGTCAGGGGCCCTTCCCAATGATCGCAGGGCCCTTTGCTCCTGCAATGTACACAAGAGCAGCTGCTCTCACTGCTGTCCCCCCCCCCCATTAGGCTTATTAATAGGCATGCGCAGGGAGTGTGCCAGGTGTGCCTGGGCACACCTTAATCACTCTGTGTGGTGCTGATTCCCCCTACTGTCAGGGCTTCCCCCCATGTTGCGCCACCCCACCGCAGTGCTGTTGGCTTCCCTCCTTTCCTCTCCTCTCTCCCGGCTACTGCAGGAGACGTTTCAGGATGGAGAGTAGGGGAAGGGGCTAATCAATATTTAATTTACCGCCCCCTTCCTAAATGACCACACTCACTCACTGTGTTTAATCAATGAAGCATGGCAAACAGTATTTACTATGATTCAGTTTGTGAATGAACAGAAAGCCTCTCAGCACAGAGCACTTATCATTCATTCTCTGTCCAGTGCAGCTGAGGATGAAGAGAAAGGCATGTGTGTTGGAGCTTTGGGGTGCACACCCTAATGCAATGGGCTGCACACACCTATGGGCAGATTGATAGCAGCAGTAGCCATTGGCTCCCGCTGCTGTCAGTCAAATGCCGTGGTAATAGCTAAATATGTGGCACTCCCATATCTTTATGTTATATGAAAAAAAAATATGTACAGCACTTACCATGAATGAATAAATAGGTGCAAAGCTATTAAATAAATACAGAAATAGTGTAATACTCCACAGCCACATAAAATCACCACAAATTCCGTGATGTGATAATAAATATCTAAGACTACAGTATCGATCCAATCAAGTTCCACATTCAAATGTCCACAACAATTCCTTATTTACTTTGTGCTTAAGTGATAACAATGTGTCGCCCCCGTCATGCAGGTGTGATCCCACCACCTTCATGCCAATGAGCTCACCTTAAGGGATGAACCTAAAGGACATATGTCTGTTAGGTCAAATGCGCTTGGACCCCTCAGGGGTATGAATAGGTAGGTATTCCTTCAATATAGGTATTCTCATGGAATTGCAATGTTCTTGGTGGTAATAGTGGGCTGGTATCACTTTAAGAGGCCCTCTGTCCCTTTTCCTTTGCTCCTAACCACTCTAAAGACACAAGGTGGGTATCCATGGTGTCCCGAAATTTATTAGAAAAAATGCACTTACATTTAAAAGCAGGTAAATGTGCCTTTCAACTCAGTTATACAGCCACAACCCAGCACTCGTGGCATTGGCGTCACCCGGCTCCTCCCACGCGTTGAGTCACCGCCCTCGTGATGCATATGTATGAGAGCAGCACCCAATAATTTGCACTTAGAGTGGTAGGGCGTGGTCAGAGCCGATCGGCCCTATAGGCACACTATGCAAGCTGCTTAGGGCCCCGCCGCTGTGGGCCCCCCCCCCCAAGACCCAGCATCCCCCCTGCACCTCTGGCTGGCCGTTTAGAGTGCAGTGAGGAGAGGTGGGAGGAGGTGGAAGGCGGCAATCGGCAGCTCTATGGTGCCTGAGTGGGCGGCGGGATCTCCCTGGGGTTTGTAGTACCCTCAGTGTATACAGTGGAGAGGAGAAGGGAGGGGCCTCTGACCCAGGCAGGTATCAGTTTCACTTTCACTCTGCTTGAACACTGTTGCTGATGCCCGGGTCAGAGGCCCCTCCCCTCTCCGCTGTATACATTCAGAGATAGAACTACTAGCCCCAAGGAGATCCCTCTGCCTGTGGACACCATATAGCTGCCGATCGCCGCCTCCCACCTCCACCAGCCAGGTACAGGGGAACCTCTGCAAAGGGGGGGGGGCAGCTGTTTGGGGGCCCTCTGGGGACACTGGTGTAAGGACGGGGGCCCTCTGGGGACCCTAGTGTAAGGACGGGGGCCCTCTGGGGACCCTAGTGTAAGGACGGGGCCCTCTGGGGACCCTAGTGTAAGGGGGGGGGGCCCTCTGGGGACCCTAGTGTAGGGGGGGCCCTCTGGGGACCCTAGTGTAGGGGGGGCTCTCTGGGGACCCTAGTGTAGGGGGGGGGCTCTCTGGGGACCCTAGTGTAGGGGGGGCTCTCTGGGGACTCTAGTGTAGGGGGGGGCTCTCTGGGGACCCTAGTGTAGGGGGGGCTCTCTGGGGACCCTGATGTAAGGGGGGCTCTCTGGGGACCCTGATGTAAGGGGGGCTCTCTGGGGACCCTGATGTAAGGGGGGCTCTCTGGGGACCCTGATGTAAGGGGGGCTCTCTGGGGACCCTGATGTAAGGGGGGCTCTCTGGGGACCTCATTCTGTTCTATATTGTTGTACTTATTCTTTGACTGTTTTGTTTAAAGGAGGGAGGATTGTTTTGGGAGCACTGAAGTGTCAGGTGTGACAATGGCAAATGGTTTACATAGCTCACGGCATCACGGGTCAAGTAGAGGGCCCCTTAGCAGAATTTTGCTTAGGGCCCCAGGGAGGTCAGGATCGGCACTGGGCGTGGTAGTGGTATCCTCAGAGATCTGTGGATGAATAAACTACAAGTCCTATCTGCCACCATGAGAGAGTGACTGTAGTCTTCAAAAGAGCACAAGTGCGGTGATGTGGTGATATTGTCCACTGATACTTCCTCCAGCTCTGTAGAGGCAGTATCATATCTTGGCAGACACCTGAGCTAGAGAAAGAGTGTGCAGGAGCCAGACCACTGTGGACCTGTGGCCCACTGATCGCTGTTTCAATATTTTGCATGCTCCAAAGCAAAAAAAAAACAAAAACAATAAATGATCATTTTTTTGACATTTTTGACATATTTTTTTTTTTTTGCAAAGGTGGAATTCTCTTTTAAAGTATAACTAACAGCAAAACTTTTTTTTAAAACATCCAGCCCAAGTGGGAAGGGTGAAATGTGTCACATGGGCGTGGTTGGTGGAGTAGCACTTGCTGAGGCCACCTAGTATCTCATCTACATGAGTTGGCTTAGGGGAGCCGCATCCTAGATGGTTTACAGTACTGTTTACCGCTAGATGAGTTAGTTGGGATGCCAGCAACTCCACATCTGAGGACCAGAGGAGAGAGCTTCTCTTCTTGCTTGGAGTGGCACTTACATTTTGAACAGAATAGAGAGGGATAAGAACACCTATCAGGTTTATATTGCTGTTTGTGCCCCCGTTAGGGAGATTCACCCTCTCTATTTGCCCTGTTTAGCATTATCACCTAAAGTAAAAGAATATCCCAAATTTGGGGAAATAGAGGGGTAATCTTCTTATGGGGACACTAGTTCTGGTGACATCCAGGAATTTTCCTCACTTTAGAGAGATTTCCTCTCGTTTCCTGTTTTGGCTTTGAGACAGGAAGTGGAGGGAAATCAGATGCCATTCAACCTGACATAACCCTCCCTTACGCTATCCAAAATGAAAAAAAAGTTTTGCCTCTAGTTCTAATTCAAAGGAAAAGTACAGCCAAAGCTTGTTTGGCTGAACTTCTTCTGTGAGTCATAGGAGTGAAGTTTATTCACTACTGTGACTCGTTTTCAGCAGACGTCGCAGAGCTGGTCCAGACTCAGGCAAGATCATGAAGTCGTGATCTGCCCACATGCCTGGACCAACACCCGGTTTAGCCTCTCAGTGAGCCGATGAGAGGCTGAGCCGGCTGCTCCTGCCCCTTCACAGCCCCGTGCTCCAGTGAGTGAGGAGGGGGCAGAGCAGAGGGCAGTGACTGACAGGCACCAGCTCTCTGCTCAGGGAGCTGTGAGAACAGAGCAATCGCTGGTGGTTGATCGCTCGGTTCTCAGTGTTGGAGTCACTGGGGGGCCGATACTGCATCCACATAGATAAGTAAAATAAAAAAAAACACATACATCTCTTTAAAGACTTAGGCCCCTTTCACACTATTTTTAGCGCCACTTTACCGTCGTTTTAGCGGCGGTATTCGGCCGCTAGCCGGGCAGTTTTAACCCTCGCTAGCGGCCGAAAAATGGTTAAAACTGCCCGCAAAGTGCTGCAGCTGCTTTCAATGGGCAGGAGCAGTGAAGGAGCGGTGAATACACCGCTCCTTCACCGCTCCAAAGATGCTTTTTTTGGTGTCCTGCCAGCGCACCGCTTCAGTGTGAAACCCCTCGGGGCTTTCACATTGGAGAGACAGCAGCGGCTCTTTCAGTGCGCTTTGCAGGCGCTATTTTAGCACCCCAGTGTGAAAGGGGTCTTACTGATCTACAACTTATATGCACCCTGGGAAGGCAAATTCCAGATGACAGTGAACCTTTTCAAATACAAGTCAGCAATTGCAGCTCATTTCTATCCATACAAATACAGGAAGCAGCATAACAGATAAAAAAGTCCAAAAAGTTGCTGGCAAAAAAAAAGTCATTTAAAAACAGTCAACACGTTTCAGGAGTAACAACACCTAGCCTTCATCAGGGCTCAATACAGGATACAATTTAGGTAGACTCAGAGAAAACATTGACCTCACAGACCTGTATTAGAACCGATAATGAACTCCACATGGACTAACAACCTGACTGCAGTGCTGAGCTGCAATGTCTACTGACGCGCTTCATTTAAAGTGAAATGATCCAAAAGCTACATACAATGATGTGGATTACAAAGAGAAACCTTCAGACCAACAACATTATATTTGTATCCTTTTATTTCCTTGTTTCGTCATATAAAATATTTCCAACGTGTATGATATTGATACAACACATGAAGAAATAAGTCTAAGCCAATAATAAAAGTCTACTGAGGAGACCTTACCTGGTCCGTGCGTTGTCAGAGCAATCGTTTTCTGCCTCCAGTAGCGCCTCCAACTGAGGAAGCCTGGCTGAACTGTTGTAAAGTGCTTTAGACTGAAGTATCAGGAGTCCCAGACAGAATTTCACTCCCATTTCTTCAAGCTCCTTAGTTCCAACCTGTAAGCCCTGTGAAGAATGGAGATGATATGGAAATGAGCAGACCACCATCAATCTTCAAGATAAACAACTAGCAATAGAATTGGCGCGCATTAATTGAACTAAAGTCCATGAAAACATTAAAAACTTCTACATCTGCATTTAGACCACTTTTAATAGAAGATGATGAGACAGCACTATTTATCTAAAGGTAGAAAGGAAACTACCTTGTTTGCTTAAACATTTATTTTTTTACTTTGTTGCAAAGTTAAAAACATTGAAAAAGTAGACACTGGGCCGGATGAAGCCGGATAAAGCCGTTGCAGATTAACCTCCCTGGCGGTATGATTATTTCATGGAAATTTGGCGTTTTATATTGTAGGCCTGTAATTCTTAGGAATAATAAACTTAAATCTGTCCAAACAAGTACACATCCAGGGTATGATGAAGTTTGAAACACAAAATCATAAATGATAATATAATAAATAACTAAAAATAATTATAACAAATAATAATATAATAATAATAACAATATTCAATAATGTAATCAAATCAAAAACACTGAAATTTGCTCAGTTGCAGAATTGTCGCTGTCATTACTTTCAGTGTTTGATGACGGATTTCCCCACAAATCACTATCGCTCAATTCTGCAAGTGATTCTAATTTACTATCGGTGTTTTTTAGCTGGTCTAAAACCGCTTTTGACATAAAGGGACGGTTTTGGTTGCTATGGACAATCTCCAGTTTCCAGGCAGAAAGTACAGTATTTATAATATAAAATTGCATGCAGGGCACAGGACAGACCACTAGGGACAAAAGGGATGTGAAATAAATTGATACAGTAATGTAATCTGTAAGATTACAGTGTACTGTTGGCGCCGTTCTCTGTCCCTGTGCGTCACAACGCTCGCAGGGAACGGAGCTCAGCACAGTGATAGATCGAGCGGAGGACACAGCCCGCACACACAGCGGGGAGACATCGCAGGATCCTGGGGACATGGTAAGTAACTTTGCCTGGATCCTGCAATGCGATCCTAAAGGTGGCTCAGGGTTACCGCTTTTGGTAATGAAAATTCACCCCGAGCCGCATTCAGGAATACCGCTAAGGAGGTTAAAGTGGAAGTATAGGCAAAACTTTATTTTTAAATTTTGGGAGGGTTGCCCCTGTTCAAATCATTAGTAAGACCTCAACTGGAATATGCAGTTCAGTTTTGGGCACCAGTTCTCAAAAAGGATATCGGGGAACTGGAGAAAGTGCAGAGAAGGGCAACCAAACTGATAAGAGGCATGGAGGAGCTCAGCTATGAGGAAAGATTAGAGGAAATGAAATTATTCATTCTTGAGAAGAGGAGATTAAGGGGGGATATGATCAACATGTACAAATATATAAGGGGTCCATATAGTGAACTTGGTGTTGAGTTATTCACTTTACAGTCAACACAGAGGACAAGGGGGCACTCTTTACGTCTAGAGGAAAAGAGATTTCATCTCCAAATACGGAAAGGTTTCTTCACAGTAAGAGCTGTGAAAATGTGTAATAGACTCCCTCCAGAGGTGGTTCTGGCCAGCTCAGTAGATTGCTTTAAGAAAGGCCTGGATACTTTTCTAAATGTACATAATATAACTGGGTACTAACATTTATAGGTAAAGTTGATCCGGCGAAAATCTGATTGCCTCTCGGGGGATCAGGAAGGAATCTTTTCCCCTGCTTTAGCAAATTGGAGCATGCGCTGCTGTTTTTTTTTTTTTTGCCTTCCTCTGGATCAACTGTGGGTATAGAATGGGGTATATGGGATTGTATGATATTATTTTTTATTTATTTATTTATTTATTTATTTTTTATTTGTGGTTGAACTGGATGGACTTGTGTCTTTTGTCAACCTAACTAACTATGTAACTATGTAACTATGTTATAAACCCTGTCAGCTTTCATTGCCATCTGTGTCCCATTGGGGAGATTTACCTTCACTTCCTGTCCCATAGCCAATCAGGAAGTGAGAGGTAATACCTGCAAATTAACCACTTCAGCCCCAGAAGGATTTACCCCCTTAATGACCAGTCCATTGTTTGTGATACGGCACTGTGTCACTTTAACTGACAATTGCGCCGTTGTACGACGTTATACCCAAATAAATTTATGTCGTTGATCACCTCTGCGGTTTTTTTTTGCACTATAAAGAAAAAAAAGAGCGACAATTTTGAAAACAAATATATATTTTCTACTTTTTGCTATAATACATAGCCCAAAAAAATGTAAAAAAAAATAATTTCTTCATAAATTTATACCAATATGTATTCTTCTACATATTTATGGTTACTTCTTTTGATTGGTTTGCGCAAAAGTTATCACATCTACAAGCTATGGGATGGATTTATGGACTTTTATTTTTTTATTTTTTTTACTGGTAATGGCAGTGATCTGTGATTTTTAGTGGGGATTGCGACATGGCGACAGACAAATCTGACCCAAAATTACACTTTTTGGGGACCGGTGACATTATTGCATTGATCAGTGCTATACAAATGCACTGGTCAATGTATAAATCAATGTATAAATGACCCTGGCAGGGAAGAGGTTAAAACTAGGGGGCGATAAAGGGTTTACTGTGTTCAATGGATGTGTTCTAACTGTAGGGGGGATGGGCTTTCTGGGACATGACAGAGATCACTGGGAACAGAAGATCTGACATGTTCCCTGTCAGAACGGGGATCCGCCTTGTTTACAAACAACGATCACGGGCAGCCATCGAGTGCGCCAGACCTGTGGGTACGCTCCCGTGGCTCGAGGGCGCGCGGGCACCAGCAATCTCACATGCATGGACCGATGTACAGGTACATCAATTCGCACAGGAGAGCCGACCTGCCGCAGCTCGTCGGCAGGCGCTTAAGGGGTCTACTACACAGGCATTAAAATGTAAAGCAGCCTGAAAGCACCTACAGTGTTAATGAGCATTTAGGATGTGTTTTATAGGCATTCAGGCAACACTTCTCAAACTCTCTGTGTGTGTTTTCTCTTTTATGCCCCGTACACACGATAGGATTCTCCAACGGAAAATGTTCGATGGGAGCTTGTTATCGGAAATTTTGACCGTGTGTAGGCTCTATCGGAGATTTTCCATCGGAATTTCCGTCACACAAAATTTGAGATCTGGATCTCAAATTTTTCGACAACAAAATCCGTTGGCGGAAATTCCGATCGTGTGTACACAATTCCGAAGCACAAAATTCCACGCATGCTCGGAATCAAGCAGAAGAGCCGCACTGGCTATTGAACTTAATTTTTCTCGGCTCGTCGTACGTGTTGTACGTCACCGCGTTCTTGGCGATCGGAATTTCAGACAAGATTTGTGTGACCGTGTGTATGCAAGACAAGTTTGAGCCAACATCCGTCTGAAAAAATATGGATTTTGTTGTCGGAGTGTGTGATCGTGTGTACAGAGCATAACAGTGCTAAAATGGGAAATTATTGGAAGCCATGGGAGGCAATAAACTGACCTGGGGAGGAAGTGTACCACGAGAATATGGCACACATGATTGGGTATACTTGAGCTATACTTTTCATCAGCTAGAGTTCCCAAAACAGATTGCAGACACCAAGCAGTTGGGTTACATGGTGCACTACAACTACGTGGATAATGCAAAGTATGCTGACTCCCCTGTGCAGATTCCATGTTTTATTTTCCCTACTATACCTTTAACCACTTGCCGACCGCTGTCGGCATATATACATATATATGTATATATATATATACAGAATGGCACGGCTGGGCAAAGTAACGTACCCGTACGTTACTTTGAATTTTCCGCCATGCACGCGCACCTGACGCAAGCTCCGTGACCGTGCCTGCGGGACCCGCGGACTTTATCGCCGCGGGGATACCCACAATCGTGTCACGGAGCTCAAGAAAGGGGAGATGCCGATGTAAACAGCATCTCCTCGTTCTGCCTAATGACAGGACACAGATCGTCTGCTCCCTGTCATCGGGAGCAGCGATCAGTGTCACGTCATACACAGCCCATCCCCCAGACAGTTAGAAGCATGCCCCTAGGACACACTTAACCCCTCCCTGCCCCCTAGTGGTTAACCCCTTCACTGCCAGTGACATTTTTACAGTAATCAATGCAATTTTATAGCATTGATGGCTGTATCAATGCCAATGGTCCCAAAAATGTGTCAAAAATGTCCGATGTGTCCGCCATAATGTCGCAGTCACGATAAAAATCGCTGATCGCCGCCATTACTAGTAAAAAAAAAAATATTACTAAAAATGCCACTATCCCCTATTTTGTAGACGCTATAACTTTTATGCAAACCAATCAATAAATGCTTATTGCAATTTTTTTTTAACCAAAAATATGTAGAAGAATACGTATCGGCCTAAACTGAGGAAAAAATAATTTTTTATATATATTTTTATATTTATTATAGCAAAAAGTAAAAAATAATGTGTTTTTTTCAAAATTGTCGCTATGCTCTTGTTTATAGTGCAAAAAATAAAAACCGCAGGGGCGATCAAATACCACCAAAAGAAATTTTTATTTGTGGGGAAAAAAGGACATCAATTTTATTTGGGAGCCACGTCGCACGGCCACGCAATTGTCAGTTAAAGCGACGCAGTGCCGAATCACAAAAAACGCTCTGGTCCGGAAAGGGGTAAATCCTTCCAGGGCTGAAGTGGTTAAGTAATCTATAGTTAAACAGATTCCTCCAACCCACTTCTGATAATCATCTCACAGTCGGAGAACCACTCCTTGTAGTATAAATACAGAATTATCCTGAATTGAAGTGCTAGACAGAAAGGTTTCCTGCGGGTAGGTTGATATTACAATGAGATGAAAGCAAACCTAATTGAAGGTTTCATCAAACAGCGGGTCATGCTTGTGTAGAAGAGCAGGTGCTGAAACAAGTGGAGACTGTATGCCAGATTGGAATGACAGCAGCAAGATGCGTATCACCAGGATTACAGACCAGATTCAGCTCTTTATTAGAATAACAGCCACCCCCTTTCATTCCTATGGGGGGGGGCGATGCTGTGCATATAGGCATTAAAGAGCTAAACCCGTTCTGAGTACTTCATAGGAGGATTCGGTGTCTGCTTGGAAGGCTGATTCACTCGGAAACAATTTATTTTTGTCTTGCGAAATTAAAACTGTGGTGAGCTATTGAAGGCATTAAAGGTGAATTTGTCCTTTTCAAATAGAAATTAGTATTTTATTCACTGTCCTATTTTAAATGATAATTGAATGTGTAAAAAAGTTATAGCTCCTTTACACATTTTTTTGGCACATCAACATGCATTGTGTTAAGTGTGCCCCTTCATCTTCAATGGGCCTTTGTAATGTTTCAATAAGCTAAAACAACGTATAGTCTTATTTTCTTCTAGTGCACCCCAACGCAACACATGTGTGTATTAAAGAACATATGACTTGAGACGCAGCTCCATTGGGGTACCATTGAAAATTAATGTACACTTTTTACCAAACAAAATATGCCATTAAACAATAGACATGTGCACACTGAAAATATTTTGTTTCGGAATTTCGTTTTCGTCCGAAAAAAATTTAGTTACTCCCGAAATTCTTTTTTATTTATTTTGTTTTGTTAAAAAATGCAAAAATCCGAAATAATTAAGGTCGAATCTGTCATTGAAGGCTTATGGTGTCTGTCGAATGTTCTAAGAAGATTTGACGGAGCAGCTAAACTGTACAACGCCGCAATCGTACATTTCCGGTAGAATGTTCCGCTTACAAGCTATAGTAAAATTCTAATGTTGTATGACACTAGTAATAATTATATATTTATTAATTATTATTACTAGTCAACCAGCATTAGAATTCTTCTATAGCCTATGGGCGGAGAATTTGACCATAAATGTCCGCTCGCGGCAACTGCTTTGTCGAATCTTCATGTCAAATCTTTTCTCTCTATGTTGAATAATATTGGACTAATAGAGTTAGGTTAGGTACATTCAACCTTTTTTGCTATTGTCTCTATAATGTCGAATCTTTTCTCTCTATGTAGAATAATCTTGAACTAATAGAGCTAAGGTTAGGCACATTCGACCATATGTCGAATCTCCTATCTCAAACTGAAAATGCTATTTAATTATTTTTTTATATTTCAAGCAAACTCATCCATCCATCCATGTTGTCATGGATTATTTTGTTAAGAAATCATTTTCATTTTCTTGGGAATCACAGAACATAAAAATGCACAAAAAAATTGTAAATAACTAATGTTTACCAACTCAATGTACAGATATGAACAGCCTAATTTGATTCAATATATTTTTATGAATTTTTGTGTGTCCTAAAATGTACAAAAAAAAACATAAAAAGTGTTAACCAGTTTTAACTCAACTGTGGGGTGGTTTTCTTATAGGCAAATAGGCTTTTCTCTTTACAAAGGAAATTGCCCTTCAAAAAATGCTTCAAAATTACTCATGCTCGTGGAATGGCGACAGACCAAGGTACTTACAAAACTCGATAGGCGACACTTTAAACATTTTTTACAGGTTACATGTTTAGAGTTACAGAGGTGGTCTTGCATTATTACTTTTTCTGCTAGAATTATTGCTGTCACTCTAATGATTGTGGCGATACCTCACTGACATATGCGTTCGCTTCTGCGCACAAGCTTGGAGGGATGGGGTGCTTTCAATTTTTTATTTTTTTTTATTAAATTTCACTTATATTTTTCATTTTTACACCGTCCCTTTAAATGCATTTATTTTTTATCACTTTTATTCCTATTACAAGGAAATGTAAACATCCCTTGTAATATAAATAAGCAGGATAGGGCTTCTTTATCACAAGATCTGGGGTCAAAAAGATCTCAGATCTCACATTTACACTTAAAAGAAAAAAAAAAGAAATAATAATTTTACATTTACTAATAAAAAAAAATCGTCCCTTTAAGGCCTCACTTGACTTCCTGCCCATCGCTCCACGGGATCAGATTTTTTTCGCCGCTACTGACGGCTCCGGTAAGTGGGGGAAACGACTGGGAAGCATTGGATGGGGGCACCTCTTCCACTGCCCATAAAGTTTATCCTGTGGCAAATCCGCCGATGGGGCCATTTTTATGTTAAAGAGGATCGCCCACTGTATAAAAAATTACTGGGGGTTATGGCAGCTAGCTGCTGTCATAACTGCAGTATATAACGTCAAAGTAATGAAGTACAGTAGTACCTTGGATTACGAGCATAATCCGTTCCAGAAGAATGCTTGTAATCCAAAGCACTTGCATATTAAAGCAAGTTTCCCCCATAGAAGTCAATTGAAACAAAGATAATTAATTCCACAATGACTTCTCTTGTATGTAGTACCGCATGTGGCAAGAGGTGGGGGGCACCGGAGAGACTCCGAAATACTCAGAGACGGCTCGGATGCACTCGGAAACCCTCAGAAAGGCTCGGAAACACTCGGGAACGGAGTATTTCCGAGTGCATCCAAACGGCTCTGCGTGTCACCGGCACTCCCCTGCTACTCTGGCCAAATGCGGTACTGCACACCGCAGAGGCTTGAATCCTGCACGTTTTGTGAGACAACACTCACAAATCAAGGCATTTTTTTTTAAAAAATAATAGCTTGTATTGCGAAACGAGCAAAATATTTCCCTTGCACGGGATTGGGTAGTCTTTGCAAAGTGAATTTTCACTGCATTCACTAAGTTGGGGAAAATTTCCCTTACAAAGTGAACAGCCTATTTGCGTTTAGTAAATGAACATTCACCTATATACAGTCATGGCCGAAATTGTTGGCATCCCAGAAATGTTTCCAGAAAATCAAGTATTTCTCACAGAAAAGTATTGCAGTAACACATGTTTATGCCCTTTGTGTGTATTGGAACAAAACAAAAAAAGGGAGGAAAAAAAGCAAATTGGACATAATGTCACACAAAACTCCAAAAATGGGCTGGGCAGAATTCTTGGTACCCTTAACTTAATATTTGGTTGAACACCCTTTGGAGAAAAAAAAGTGAAATCAGTCACTTAGTATAACCATCCATAAGCTTCTTTCACCTGGAATTTTGGACCACTCTTCCTTTGCAAACTTCTCCAGGTCTCTCTTATTGGAAGGGCGCCTTTTCCCAACAGCAATTTTAAGATCTCTCCACAGGTGTTCAATAGGATTTAGACCTGGACTCATTGCTGGCCACAGAACTCTCCAGCGCTTTGTTGCCATCCATTTCTGGGTGCTTTTTGACGTATGTTTGTGGTTATTGTCTTGCTGGAAGACCCAAGATCTCAGAAGCAAACCCAGCTTTCTGACCCTGGACTGTAAGGTATGACCCGAAATCCTTTGGTAATCCTCAGATTTCATGATGCCTTGATCACATTCAAGGCACCCAGTGCCAGAGGCAGCAAAACACCCCCAAAAAATCATTGAACCTCCACCATATTCCACTGTAGGTACTGTGTTCTTTTCTTTGTAGGCCTCATTCCGTTTTCGGTAAGCAGTAGAATGGTGTGCTTTACCAAAAAGCTCTATCTTGGTCTCATCTGTCCACAAGACGATTTCCCAGAAGCATTTTGGCTTACTCAAGTACATTTTGGAAAACCGTAATCTTGCTTTTTTTTATGTCTCTGTGTCATCTGTGGGGTCCTCCTGGGTCTCCTGTCATAGCATTTCATTTCATTTAAATGTCGACGGATAGTTCGCGCTGACACTGATGCTCCCTGAGCCTGCAGGACAGCTTAAATTTCTTTGGAACTTGTTTGGGGCTGCTTATCCACCATCCGGACTATCCTGCGTTGCAACCTTTCATCAATTTTTCTCTTCTGTCCACGCCCAGAGAGATTAGCTACAGTGCCATGGGTTGCAAACTTCTTGATAAAGTTGTGCACTGTGGACAAAGGCAAATCTAGATCTCTGGAGATGGACTTGTAACCTTGAGATTGTTGATATTTTTCCACAATTTTGGTTCTGAAGTCCTTAGACAGTTCTCTTCTCCTCTTTCTGTTGTCCATGCTTAGTGTGGCACACACAGACACACAATGCAAACACTAATGCCGCGTACACACGAGCAGACTTTTCGACGGACTAGGTCCGACCGTCTTTCCAACGGACTTTCAGCGGAGTTCCGACGAGCTCTTCGAATGAGCGCACTTGGCCACACACAATCACACTAAATTCTGACGGATTTGAACGTGATGACGTACGACCAGACTAGAATAATGAAGTTCGTAGCCAGTAGCCAATAGCTGCCCTAGCGGCATTGTTTGTCCGTCGGACTAGCACACAGACAAGCTGATTTTTCTAAAGGAATTGGGTCCAGCGGAGTTCCGACGTGAAAATTTAAGACATATTCTATTTCTAAAGTCTGTCGGATTTTTCGACTGCAAAAGTCCGATGGAGCCCACACACGATCGAATTGTCCGACAGATTCGTTCCGTCGGACCTTAGCTGTCGAAAAGTCCTCTCGTGTGTACGCGGCATAAGTGCAGTTCTCTCCTTTTTATCTGCTTTCAGGTGTGATTTTTATATTGCCCACACCTGTTACTTGCCCCAGGTGAGTTTAAAGGAGCATCACATGCGTGAAACAATCTTATTTATCCACAATTTTGAAAGGGTGCCAAGAATTTTGACCAGCCCATTTTTGGAATTTTGTGTGACATTATGTCCAATTTGCTTTTTTTCCTCCCTTTTTTTGTTTTGTTCCAATACACACAAAGGGAATAAACATGCGTATAGCAAAACATGTGTTACTGCAATACTTTTCTGTGAGAAATACTTGATTTTCTGGAAAAATTTCAACAATTGCCAACAATTTCGGCCATGACTGTATCCAACCGTATACATAGATCGGGACTTATCTGTTGCTGTGTTGTATAGCATTCTAAACAAGCATCAATGACGGTTTTCTCCAAAGGTGGAGCTCTACTTTAATTACTTTCTGCCCCATTAGAACAAGAATAATGGAAGCCAGCATACTGGGAGCAATAAATGCCACACATCAAAACTGTTAAAACCCGCAGAAGACAACACTTGGGGAGAGATAAACAGCAACAATGTAAATGTTATCAGCATTTACTAGCATACAGTAGACTAAATTAATCCCTTACCCTCGAGAGATGGAACCTCAGGTGGGCATTCATGCATTAATAAACTGTCTGTCTCCTGCAATTAGGCCAACTGATTTCCAGCCATTGTTCACACTCTGTATATTTATCACTTCAATCTGAAAGGTTGGATTGCGAAAAATAACAACACTCGTGATGGCTGCCACTGACTGCCTGAATTATATATGATCGCCTGCAGAAAGCATTAACAACTCCTTGGTTCTCTCAAAGCTCGTATATCAAAGCTGTTTTCTGCACCTGTTGCTCCCAGGAGTGGAGCGTGTATGAGAGACCCGGGGAAACCATGTGCTAATTTATCAGCGGCACAGAGGCGAGAATCGCGGCAAGTCAATGAGCTCTGCAGACCGCTCATTAAATTATCATTTTTCCGTTTGCTTTTTTTTTTCCTAACGACCTCTAAGTTTACAACTGTTTTACCCGCTGCTATGAACACAAAGTATTTCTGACATCTTGGATTGAGCTGAAAGGTAAAACGGAACATCGGAATGGAACATGCGTTGCATTATTATTATTATTACTGTACAGGATTTATCTCAGGGGTGTCAAACTCAATTTCATCACAGGCTGCATCAGTATTATGAGACAAAAAAAGAAATTGGTCCATGCTACGGGCAATGTGATAGGACGGTGATGTTAACCACTTCAATACCGGGCACTTATACACCTTCCTGCCCAGACCAATTTTCAGCTTTCAGCGCTGTCACACTTTTGCCACGTACACACGATCGGACTATTTGGCCGGACTATCCAAATGTGCGGACTTGCCCACACACTCGCGGACTTTTCCGGCGGACTAGTTTTGGCGGATGTCCGCGGGACTTTTGAAATGAACGGACTTGCCGACACACGGAGTAAAGTTCGTTCATTTATAACGTGACTCCAGGTAGACGGGACTAGCGAAGGAAGTCAATGTCGCGGCCCCCCCACCCCAAAGCACCTTGTCCCCATGTTGATGAGGACAAGGGCCTCTTCCAAACAATCCTGGCCGTTGGTTGTCGGGGTCTGCGGGACGGGTGGCTTATCGGAATCCTGAAGCCCCCTTTAATAAGGGGGCCCCCAGATCCCAGCCCCCCACCCTATGTGAATGAGTATGGGGTATGATGTACCCCTACCCATTCACCTGGTGAAAAAAGTGTAAATAAAAAAACACAACACAAGTTTTTAAAATACTTTATTAGTCAGCTCCGGGGGTCTTCTTCCGTCTTGGGGGGTCTTCTCGCCGGACTCCTTCAATATCTTCTGCTAGCCCTTTTACTAGCGGAGGAGCCCGACTTTCTCCTTCGTCGCCGACTTCGGAGGTACGGCTCAGGAGGGGGGGGGGGGGGCGCGCGCTCGTCCCCACCCCCTTTCCTGACTGGCTGGGCTGCGTGCTTGGATAAGGGCCTGATATGGATTTGGGGGGGACCCCCATGCCGTTTTTTTGGCGTAGGGATTCCCCTTTAAATCCATACCAGGTGACGGGGCTAGCAAGGTGTCAATCTCGCCGATCAAGGCGGAGACATTGACTTCCTTTGCTAGTCCCGTCTACCTGGAGTCACGTTATAAATGAACGGACTTTACTCCGTGTGTCGGCAAGTCCGTTTATTTCAAAAGTCTCATGGACTAGCACACAGACGGCTGGATTGTCCACCGGACTGCTGAGTCCGGCGGATAATTTTGAGTCAAAACTTCTTTCTAAGTCCGCCGGACTTTTGGGAAGAAATAGTCTGCCGGAGCCCACAAATTCGGATCCGCTGGATAGTCCGATCGTGTGTACGCGGCATTAGAATGACAATTGCGCGGTCATGCTACACTGTAGCCAAACTAACTTTTTATCATTTTGTTCCTACAAATAGAGCTTTCTTTTGGTGGTATTTGATCACTGGGGCACTGATAGGCAGCACTGCTAGGTGGCACTGATGTGCAGCACTAATGGGTACACATAGGCGACACTGATGGGCACTGAACGGTGGCACTGATGGGCACTGATAAGTGCCATGGATGGGCACCGATAGGTGGCACGGATGGGCATTGGTGGGTACTGATAGGTGGCACTAATGTACACTAATGGATGGTACTGGTGGGCATCATTGATTGTCAGGCATCCATTGTGGGCACTGATTGGCATCCATTGTGGGCATTGATTGGCATCCCTGGTGGCCATGGGTGGCATACCTGGTGGTGACTAGTGGTGGGCATTCCTGGTGGTCCTAGTGGCGTCCCTGGTGGTCCAGTGTGGGCATCCTCGGGGGGGGCTGCGCTGATAATCAATCAGCACAGACCCCCCTGTCAGAGGAGCAGCCAATCAGCTCTCCTTTACTCGCATCTGACAGATGCGAGTGAGGGGGTTTTCTGATGTAGGGAGGAGCCGCGAGAGCCACCAGGGGACCCCAGAAGACGAGGATCGGGGCCACTCTGTGCAAAACAAGCTGCACAGTGGAGATAAGTATGACATGTTTGTTATTAAAAAAAAAAAAAACCTTTACAATTACTTTAACCACTTTCAGACCGGACCATTTTGCTGGCTTAAGACCAGACCACTTTTTGCGATTTGGCACTGCGTCGTTTTAACTGACTTTTGCTATAATAAATATCCCCAAAAAAAAAAAAAAAAAACGATTTTTTTCCTCAGTTTAGGCCGATACGTATTCTTCTACATATTTTTGGTAAAAAAAAACGCAATAAGCGATTATTGATTGGTTTGCGCAAAAGTTATAGCGTTTACAAAATAGGGGATAGTTTTATAGCATTTTTATTAATAATAATTTTTTTTAGTAATGGCGACGATCAGCGATTTTTATTGTGACTGCAACATTATGGCGGACACATCAGCCATTTTTGACAAATTTTTGGGACCATTGTCATTTTGTCATTTATACAGCAATCAGTGCTATACAAATTCACTGATTCCTGTGTAAATTACACTGGCAGTGGATGGGTTAACTAGGAGGTGACAGTGTAGGGGTTAAGTGTGTCCTAGGGGTGTGTTGCTAACTGTGGGGGGCGTGGCTGTATGTGACAGTCACTGATCTCTGCTCCAATCACAGGGAGCAGAGATCAGTGTCAGTTGTTGCTAGGTAGAACAGGGAGACTTGTTTACTTCAGCATCTCCCCGTTCGTCCTCCCCATGAGACGATTGCAGGTATCCCCGCGGCGATCGAGTCCGCGGGACCTGCCATCGGACTCACGGAGGTCCCGACCGGCGCGCACGAGATGGCATGGCGGCAAATTCAAAGTGACGTACCTGTACGCCCATATGCCTGTCCTTAATATCCATTCCAGACCTGAAGGGCCTGGTATGGAATTTGGGGTACTCCCAAGCTATTTTTTTTTTAATTTTGGTTCGGGGTTCCCCTTAATACTCACACCAGACCCAAAAGGCCTGGTAATGGACTGGGGGGAATCCCGTGCCATTTTTTTCAATGACTTTTATGTGTATTGCCGGGAGCGATGATTCATTATAACCGCGAGTACTTTTAAATGACTTTTTTTTCCTTTAGAAATATAATTTTGTGCAGGGACTGTTGTAAACACGGGAAACATGTACCACTTTACAGGAATACTATAGACACCGCCCAGGTACGAAATTTAAAGGAATATTACACTTTTATTGTTTCACTTTAAGCATTTTTAAAATCACTGCCCCCGAAAAAACTTCAATTTTTAAAACTTTTTTTTGCATTTATACATGTCCCCTAGGGCAGGACCCGGGTCCCCCAAACACTTTTTATGACAATACCATGCATATGAGCCTTAAAAATTAGCACTTTTGATTTCTCCCATAGACTTTTAAAGGGTGTTCCGCGGCTTTCGAATTTTCCATTGGCTACCAGATACCACAGTATACCTTCAGAGGTCTAGTGGTGTCCATGCCTCGATGGGTAAGGACTGTTTTGGTGGAAAAAGGGGGACCTACTCAACTGTAGGTGAGTGGCCATAAAGCTATGGCTGATCGGTGTAGATAAGCCATTATATCATTGGCCCTATAAGTAGCATTCAAATGTTATAGAATGTATCACATTGCCAAGAAGTGTGTAGGCATGCACAATAGCACTGCAAAATGATATCCTTCTTCCCAAGACAACCCTGACTGTTGATCATTCGATGATCATCCAATGTCAATGAGTACTTGAGGATTAACGCTAAACCAACTTGTTCTACCATTTGCGTTTTCTTGAACAATGTTTGGCTTGCCCAGCTGGGGTATTTGCAGACATATAACAGTAACAATACAAAAAGGCAAGCTCATTTATGTTATTCACAGTAAGATTACAACTCACAGACTTCTTCTCTACGTGATTTAAATAATGGACACACACATGTCCAAATGGAGCTCAAGGCGCCGCGTTTCATAACGCGCGAGGCAGGATAATAATATGACATGATTATTTCGGCAGCCATTTGCATATGATTACGTATATTGCCTTTTACTATGGTAATGAGCATCATTATCTCCTTTGAGAGGGATACATCACACTAAGTATGCGTTTCAGTGACTTACATTAACTGCATCCTGCTTTGCCGCGAAACGCCATTTTCAAAGACAAACACAGGTCAAGACGATTGTAAATTCAATGGGCCTCCCAGCAGATGTAAAATATTATGGTGAGATATAGAAGTGGTATTTTCAGGTGTAAAACGGGAAGCTCCAGGAGAACACAGACGGCGGTAGACTAAAGTGTTTTATTAGGTTGCATCTGCTAGTGCTAACAGCTCATCATTACAATAATGTTATGTTATGGGTGAATTGTGAATTTATTTAATCGTTTGAAGCTAATTTGGCTTATATTGAGGATAAAAGGAGACCATTAAACAACAGGGGGCATAATTGGCCAATTCTTGTGATATCCCAAATCTTAAATAATTAACCAGTGCTTTTATGCGGCAGAGGTATTCGCTTCATTATAGCTCGCCTGCAGGGGTTAAGCGGGGAAGGAAGACAGTTTAAGACTACAAATTCTGTACAAGTTAAATAATTTGCCTGATAATTCCATCTCAGACCACCTGTCTTGGGTTTTTTATCATGTATATGATCTTGTGTACATAAAAACATAATAGGAGCATTAAACAGCCATTCTATATAGCATGATGATGGAAATAGACATTGGGGTTGATTTACTAAAGCCAAATAGGCTGTTCACTTTGCAAAGGGAAGTTGCACATTGCAAGGGAATTTTCCCCAGGGCTTAGTGAATAAGGGGAAGTTCTGCTGACTTCCATCATCCAATCAAGTGCAAGCAAAAATGCTGTTTTTTTTTTTTTATTTCCTTTGCACATGATTGGGTATTCTTTGCAAACATAAAAATGGTTGTAAACCTCAGACATGAAATATGAACAAAGCATATCCCTCTATAGTGTGTATTTTTTTTTTCAATTCAGAGCACTAAGTATATATATATATATATATATATATATATATATATATATATATATATATATGTACTTAGTAGACATGTGCAATTAGTTTCTTTTTTTTTTCGTTTTTCGTTATTTTTCATTATTTTCGTTCGTTCGTTTTCGTACGAATGAACGAATCGTTCGAATCGTACGAATCCGAATAACGAATCGTACGAATCCGATTAACAAATCATTCGAATCGGACGAATCCGAAAAACAACGAAAATCCGAAAAAAACTAATTAGAAACAACGAATGTACTAATGAAGAAAATCCGAAAAACGAACGAAAAAATTCGTACATTCGTAACTTTTTTTTTTTTTTATTGAATTGGTAATTTTCCTTGTCCCTTACAATGGTGCTGCTTAACGTGCTCGAATGGATTGAACAAAAAAATTCGTACATTTTTTTCGATTCGTAGCTTTTTTTTCGATTCGTAACTTTTTTTTTCGATTCGTAATTTTTTTTTTTTTTTTTTGATTCGTAATTTTCCGTGTCTCTTACAATGGCGTTGCTTAACGTGCTTCGAATGGATTGAACAAAAAAAATCGTACATTCGTAACTTTTTTTCGATTCGTAACTTTTTTTTTTCGATTCGTAACTTTTTTTTTCGATTCGTAAATTATTAAAATGTAATAATAGCATACACATTACATACAATTATGAATTATGCTCCGATTACGAATCTACGAATGTATGAATAAATACGAATGCGTCCGAAAATTAAACTAACGAAAAAACGAATCAACGAAAAATAACTCTTACGAATGTACGAATCGTTACGAATACGAACACCGACGACTTACGAATGTACGAATCGTTACGAATCAACGGAAACTAAAAAAACGAAACGATAATAAACTAATTTTTTTCAGAAACGAACAAAACGAAACGAAAATAAACTAATTTTTTTGTTGTGCACATGTCTAGTACTTAGTATATATAAATATTTTATCTCACAGAAGTGAGTACACCCCTCACATTTTTGTAAATATTTATTATATCTTTTCATGTGACAACACTGAAGAAATGACACGTTGCTACAATGTAAAGTAGTGAGTGTACAGCTTGTATAACAGTGTAAATTTTCTGTCCCCTCAAAATAACTCAACACACAGCCATTCATGTCTAAACCGCTGGCAACAAAAGTGAGTACACCCCTAAGTGAAAATGTCCAAATTGGGCCCAAAGTGTCAATATTTTATGTGGCCACCATTATTTTCCAGCACTGCCTTAACCCCTGGGCATTCATTTTTGCTCTTTATCCCAATCTGTGATCAGCTGTGCTCTATTATTATACACGATTTATATAGCGCCAACAGTTTACGCAGCGCTTTACAATGTATAGAGGGGACAACACAATTACAGTACAGTTCAATACAAAAAGGTACAGGAGGGCCCGGCTCGTAGAGCTTACATTCTAAAGGGAGGGGGTGTTGGTACAAAAGGTAATAGCTGCAGAGAATGATTTAACGGGGGTGGCTAAGGACAAAGCGATCACAGATCCCTGCTGATGCGTGCCACAGGGGGCTCATGGGCAGCACGATCATGGTTATCGGTGGTGAGAGAGGCCCCCCTCCCGCCGCACTCTGGTGCCCTCCGCCGCTATTGGATCCTGTACCCTCTGTGGTATGGAGCTGAGGGGAAAATGGCCCCCACCCGACTACATACCATTGCAGGGTGGAAGCAATGTCAAAAAGTCACTTCTGCCCATAGCTCTTAAAGGGACATTGTTTTATTTTTTCAAACAACATTTTTTTTTTTAATTGCATTTTAGTGTAAATATGAGATCTGCAGTCTTTTTGACCCCAGATCTCATATTTAAGAGGTCCTGTCATGCTTTTTTTTTTCTATTACAGGGGATGTTTAAATTCTTTGTAATAGGAATAAAAGTGACACAATTTTTTTTTCTATTTTAAGAGAACAGTGTAAAAATAAAAAATAAAGAGTAAAATAAATAAGATTCGTCCCACCAAGCTTGCGTGCAGAAGCAAATACATATTTGAGTAGCGCCCGCATATGAAAACGGTGTTCAAACCACACATGTGAGGTATCACCACGATTGTTATAGTGAGAGCAATAATTCTAGTCCTAGACCTCCTCTGTAACGCAAAACATGAAAAATTTAGAATTTTTTAAACGTTGCATATGGAGATTTTTAAGGAAAAAAGTTTATTGCCATTCCACGAGCGGGCACAATTTTGAAGCGTGACATGTTGGGTGTCAATTTACTCAGCGTAACATCTTTCACAGTATAAAAAAAAAAATCGGGCTAACTTTCTATCCTATTCCTATTGTCCTATTTTTTAATTTAAAAAATTTGTATTTTTTCCCAAAAAATTGCGCCTGCAAGACCACTGCACAATAACGGTGTGACAGAAAGTATTGCAATGACTGACATTTTATTCTCTAGGGTGTTCGCAAAAAATATATATAATGTTTGGGGGTTCTAAGTAATTTTCTAGCAAAAAAATTATAATTTTAACTTGTAAACAACAAGTTTGAAAAATAGGCCTGGTCTTAAAGTGGTTAAAAAAATAAAATACAAACAGATACATTAACCCCTTTTGCCTCACCGGTGTCCCTTTATATAATTCTGAAGGAAGGGTCGGCGATGTGACCACTGTAATTGTTTGTTACGGTGGTCAGATGATTGGGAGTCAGTCTCGCCAGCTACTGATGGTTAGTGGGGACAAAGATTGTGCGGAACTAATGTGAATGAGCCCTAATGCTAGTAGGATGATTCCTTTGGATTTGTTAGAGGGGCTTCCTCCTCTGCCTCATTTGGGCTTGAGACAAATAGACTATAGACTATAGAGTCTTAGTGAAAGAGGAGAAGCACTGATGACTTCCCTCATCCAAAGATGTTTTGCTTTTCTTTGACTGTGATTGGGTATTCATTGCAAAGTGAAGCTTCACCACATTTACTAAGCCCTGGAGCAAAGTGAAACTTCCCTTGCAGGGTGAACAATCTAATTTCCTTTAGTAAATCATCCTTGATATGTCTACCCTAGATGGTGCTTATTGGTACTTTACTTGTAAACTGGTCTTTAAATATGAAAAGAGATGTTTAATATGCTGGCCACCACCATGAATATAGGAAATTATGATACTGTAAGATGATGCTAGCATTTGTGAGTAATGGAACAGATGGAAAAGAAGGCTGTGTTCAGAAGACAAACCACAATCTATGCACTTGATTAGTTTCCAATGCTCTGTGCACCTGTCATGTACTAAGGATGCCCAGTGTTTTTAATCTGAGACAGCTTGAGTCATCTTGTGTGAAATATTCATGCTGAAGATGGTAATTAGACAAATTGAGAAGTGGACCCAAGGAATAAAATAATGGCAAATGCTGGAGTAAGATCCCAGTTTGAAATTTTTTCTATTTTCTTCCATGCCAAATCTTTCTTTCCTAAACGGTCTGATTCTACGGGGTTGAGAAGGCAAATGGACCGGTCACTTTACAGGTGCAGTTGGACCCTGCAAGGAAATTAGCTTAGAAAGCTTATTGAATGAGGTGAAGCTCTGCTGACCTCATCCAATCATGTTTCATAGTTAGTAAGGTTGATTAAAGACACCAGTCCATCCAGTTCAACCTGAGCGAGTGTCTACAACTGTCCCTATCCCTGTACATTGCACACTCACATTGGTCCCTACCCTCAAGGAGCCCACAATCCAAGGTCCCCATTCATATACTAGGGCCAATTTTTTGGACAGAAGCCAATTAACCTACCTGCATGTCTTTGGATTGTGTGAGGAAACTGGAGTACCTGGAGGAAACCCACGCAAGCACAGGGAGAACATGCAAACTCCAGGCAGGTAGTGTTGTGGTTGGGATTTGAACCAGCGACCCTTCTTACTGCTAGGTGAGAGTGCTACCCAGTACACCCCTGTGCCGCCGCACTGTTGCCACGGTCAGGGGTCAGGCTCAGAGACTAGTAGCTATAGGATCCTCAGCACCCCCCCCCCCCCCCCCCCCAGGAGGTGAGAAAGCTGGGGCCCAGCAGTAGATATAGCAGGTAGGGGTCAAGCAGAAGCTTAGTCAGTAAACAAGCCAAAAGGTTGGTAACAAGTGGTTGCAGAAATGCAGTCAAGAAAAAAGCCAAAGGTCAGTAAAGAGTGGTAGGGAAGATAAGGACGGAAGCAGGAGTGACAAGAGAGAGAGATATTGACTGGAGAGAGCACAATAATATAGCAAACAGGAAGTGCAGAGGCATGGCCTAAGTAGGAAGTTCATGGGAGGAGCAAGGAGTTCAAGGTTTAGCAGAAACAAGGCACAAGGCAGCATTGTCCAAAGGATCAGACATCACGGGTGGCTCAGCAAGAAGCGACATCACCAAACACAGCAGAGGTCACAAGGTCCTGATATATGTACAAACATAAATGCTGTTTTTTTTTTTATTTTCCTTGCATTAGATTGAGTATTCTGTTCAAAATGAAGCTTCACCACATTCACTAAGCTCTGAGGAATTAAAAGTGAACAATGTAGAATTTTCCTTTAGTAAATAAACCCTTATCTCAAATCAATAATCGCTTGTACTGAATTCGATTTTTGATTTAAAAGTTAGGCTAATAACATTGACTTCAACTTACATGTGTTGATTTTTACATAAAACCCTATATTTCGAGTCAGGCCGGGTTCAGACTGCTGCTATGCGGGAACGCTGCGAATCTACTGCGGGTTCCCGCATCGCATGTCTCCCGCCAGCAGTTCACACTGCCCTATGCGAGCTGCTGGGAGTGTCAGTGAAATGTTAATGACACCCCCCATATCAGCTCGCATATCGCAGTGCGATCTGCAAACTCGGACAGGAATCGAATCGCATGGTGAGTACACCCATGCGATCCGATTCTGCTGCGGACCAAAAAAAGGGTCCTGTGCGAGTTTGGGCCGAATGCGATGCAAATTCAGCCATACTATCTGTGTGGCTAAAATCGCATCGCACAGAGATCGCATATGATTTGCACTGCAGTGCGGTGCAAATCATATCCGATCTCCCGCATCGCAGCAGTCTGAACCCAGCCTCAGGTCTCCATCGAGACAGGTCAACACCTGCAAGAGTTTTGCTACTTAACCACTTGCCGTCGTTAGGATGTACCTGTACGTCCTAGGGAACAAATTGTTATACCAGGATCATGGCTGCACCTATGATCCATGATTCTAAAAAAATTTTAACCAGAGTTTAGGGTCAATTTAGTCCTACCTTTAGAATATATTGGAAGACAAATTGGTAGCCGGGACTTTGTGGCCATTAACCAGCTTCATAAAGTTAAAAATGATTTTATACACAGGTTTTGCATTTGTGTTTATATAGACTGTAGCCTTATTGTAAACTGAACCCCCCATTGCAGCATGGCCCTTCCTGACCAGAGCACTTTTTACAATTTTGCACTGCGTCGTTTTAACTGACAATTGCACAGTCATGCAATGCTGTACCCAAACAAAATTTGCGTCCTTTTTTCCCACAAATAGAGCTTTCTTTTGTTGTTTTTTTTATCACCTCTGCGGTTTTTATTTTTTTGCGCTATAAACAAAAGAAGAGCGACAGTTTTTAAAAAAAAAAAAAAAAACAATATTTTTTACATTTTGCTATAAAAAATATCTCCAAAAAAAATGGCTCCATCAGTTTAGGCCAATATGTATTCTTCTACATATTTTTGGTAAAAAAAAAAAAACGCAATACGCATATATTGATTGGTTTATGCAAAAGTTATAGTGTCTACAAACTATGTTAGATTTATGGCATTTTTATGGCATTTTTTTTTTTTACTAGTAATGGCGGAGAGCTGCGATTTTTAGCGGTATTGCGACGGACAGATCTGACACTTTTGACACATTTTTGATACCATTGACATGTATACAGCGATCAGTGCTATAAATATGCACTTATTACTGTGTAAATGTCACTGAAAGGGAAGGGGTTAACACTAGGGGGCGATCAAGGGGTTAAATATGTGTCCCCTCAGTGTGTTTTAACTGTATGGAGATAGGACTGACTAGGGGAGGAGGCATATCGTCGTTCCTACTTAGTAGAAAAGCTGAATATTTCCAGAGCCGAAATCAATTGGATCTATACATCTGGCTCTCATGCGCCCCATTTTGCATAAATGGCTTCATCAGTTTAGGCCAATATGTATTCTTCTACATATTTTTGGTAAAAAAAAAAAACGCAATACGCATATATTAATTGGTTTATGCAAAAGTTATAGTGTCTACAAACTATGTTAGATTTATGGCATTTTTATGGCATTTTTTTTTTTTACTAGTAATGGCGGAGAACTGCGATTTTTAGTGGTATTGCGACAGACAGATCTGACACTTTTGACACATTTTTGATACCATTGACATGTATACAGCGATCAGTGCTATAAATATGCACTGATTACTGTGTAAATGTCACTGAAAGGGAAGGGGTTAAAACTAGGGGGCGATCAAGGGGTTAAATATGTGTCCCCTCAGTGTGTTTTAACTGTATGGAGATAGGACTGACTAGGGGAGGATGCATATCGTCGTTCCTACTTAGTAGAAAAGCTGAATATTTCCAGAGCCGAAACCAATTGGATCTATAAATCTGGCTCTCATGTGCCCAATGGTTTGAATGTGGACTGGGACATCAACTGTTTTATCAATAACAGTTGAGGTCCCCTCCATCATACATTCATTACCATATGTCTTTCTAGTTTTGTGGTCAAATAGGATGGTTAGATGACCTTAGGGACACATTTTCATCACATCACATCCAATTTTGGGGTTACATTAGATAGATGCCCTTGGGGATACATATGTTGTGTATGCATGTGTGGTTTATAAACCTTATATTTTTAATACGTTTTAATTATTTCATTGATTTTATTGTTATATATATCATTTAGAATGACGAGGAATCGTGTCCACTTAATACATTTAAAAAAAAAAATTCTATTCTTATGGGGATTTTGTTTTGACCCACAAGATGGCGTTGTGCTTTTAATCCTTTTTTAGCTGATTAGGAGCAACTGTTTAGCTTGAGTGATGGGTATATTTTTGCCTTTTATGGGGATTTTGATCTGACCCACAAGATGGCGCTGTGCATTTAATTCCTTTTTTAGCTGATTAGGAACAACTGTTTGCCTTGATTGATGGACATACTTTCTTACCAATGGCTGCACAGGTCATTCTTTTATTTAACCTATGGTAGGACATGTTTTGTTTACCAATGGGTGTAAAGGTCATTTCTATCTGACCTATGGCAACGCTTCCTTGTCTCCCAATGGGACTATTTAAAGAGCAGCACTAGGTATGTGTGTGTATCCCCTGATGATGTCATTTATGATTTAACGATCATTGGGATAGCTACGTACACATGCTGCTGCACTTGCTCGATCGCTGCTTGAAACTCACAAGGATTTTATCTGTTTGATCTGTTGATTGTGACATGATCATAGCTTGGACTTTTATGTAAGTGTACTGCTTAATAAACCGGATGTTGGGACAGTATCACATTATGTGGAGTCATTTTGTTTCCTAAACATTCTGATATTGAGGCTTCCTACACTGCATCTTGCATCCTGAGTTGCTGTGAACCTTCCAGTGTATGCCCCCGTACACACGGTCGGGAATTCCGACCCAAAAATCCGTCTGATTTTTTCCGACGGATTTTGTCCGACACTGGTGTTGCATACACACGGTCAGACAAAGTGGAAAATCCGATCATTCCAAATGTGGTGACGTTCGTTGCGTAAGATGGAACTACGTAGAGGCTAGTAGCCAATAGCTTTGGTCTCGTAATTTGATCTGAGCATGCGTGGCACTTCGGAATTCTCGACACACGATCAGAAAAAGTCAGATCGGATTTTTTTGTCGAAAAATTTGAGATCCTGCGCTCAAATTTTTTCCGTCGGAAGTTCCGACGGAAAAAGCCCGCTAGAGCCCACACACGATCGGATTTTTCGACAACATAATCCAATCTGACTTTTTCCATCGGAATATCTGACCGTGTGTACGGGGCATAAACCATCCACGGCTATAGGAGAGGAAAGTCTGGACTTCTTTCTGAGTGGATCAGAGATACAACTAAGCACTGTGTGACCTCTCGGAGTAAGAGGGGTCGCTGGCTTTCCGGTAAGCCTTAATTTTTATTATGGTGATGGGTGTCACGCCTTCAGGTGTATGATCGTCATTTCCAAACACTCTCTTCTTCCTAGAGACTTCCTTTGATGGAATCCAGCTTTATATGAACTTTTTGTTTGCACAATTGCACTTTCTTCACATGTGATGTAATTTAGCATATGTGTCTTCAAACTTTATTCACAGTTATTATTGTTTATATACTGTTGATTATCTGCACATTCGTATGTTTTGATATTTGTCTGTATTCGCACTAATGCACTTTATTGTTTAGTGCTGCACACTTTTTACATGTATTATCTGTGCCTGGTGTCCAGGTTATAGTGCACAGCTGCTTATTAACTTCAGTTCCTAGCGCGGATATATCCTTTACATTTATTTATATTGTTTATATTATCTCCTTCATGATTTCAATATTCAGTTCAGATATAAACCACCTTGGAATTGGCACTTTTTACATTTTTCTTTATTTGCACTTATGTTTTGTCACTTTATATATTTGTCTTTTTTCCTTTTATTCACAAGTGATAAGTTGTGGGTCTTCTAGTCTATATACTGTTGGTGAAAAATAAATACAAGACCCGCCCTCTATATTTTCTACCCCCACTGTGCCAAATATTAGTGAGCTATATAAATAACTCAATAAAATTACTTAATAGGAAAAATGTGTATAAGTCGACACAAGTGATACAAAAATAGTCCAAAATGTAAATAAAATTAGGTGATTCCAAATATATTTTCAAATAAAATCTTCAATTAGGATCTTCAAAGAAACTTGAATCAGCCACCACACAACGTGTTTGTGACACCACTCCCTCTGAAGAGCACACTCACCAGCTCACAATGCCTCCCACTTTCGTGTTTGGCTGCAGCGTATTTTACCCACTTTATTTAACCACTTCAGCACCGGGCCATTTTACACCCTTCCTTACCAGAGCACTTTTTACGATTCGGCACTGCGTCGCTTTAACTAACAATTGCGCGGTCGTGCGACGTTACACCCAAACAAAATTGACGTCGTTTTTTTACCACAAATAGAGCTTTCTTTTGGTGGTATTTGATCGCCCCTGCGGTTTTTATTTTTTGCGCTATAAACAAAAGAAGAGCGACAATTTTGAAAAAAAACACAATATTTTTTACTTTTTGCTATAATAAATATCCCATTTTTTTTAAAAAAAACAATTTTTTTACTCAGTTTAGGCTGATCTGTATTCTTCTACATATTTTTGGTAAAAAAAAATTGCAATAAGCGTATATTGATCGGTTTGCGCAAAAGTTATAGCGTCTACAAAATAGGGGATAGATTTATTGCATTTTTTTTTTTTTACTAGTAATGGCGGCGATCTGCGATTTTTTTTTTCGTGACTGCGACATTGCGGCGGACACTTCGGACACTTTTGACACATTTTTGGAACCATTCACATTTACACAGCGATCGTTGCTATAAAATTGCATTGATTACTGTGTAAATGTGACTGGCAGGGAAGGGGTTAACACTAGGGGGCGCTGCAGGGGTTAATGTGTTCCCTATAGGAGTGATTCTAACTGTGGAGGGAGGGGACTCAAGGGGAGGAGACCGATCATGTGTTCCTCCGTACTGGAATCACATGATCGGTCTCCTCTCCGCTGACAGGACGTGGAGCTGTGTGTTTACACACACAGCTCCACGGTCCCGCACGGTCCCGTTGTTTTAACGGGCAATCGCGGGTGCCCGGCGGACATCGCGGCCGCCGGGCACTCGCACCGGGTCCCGAGCGATGCCGCGCGCCCCCCAGGCGGCCAGGAATGGGAGGACGTCATATGACGCCCACCCAGGATGGGAGATCCACCTTGTGGGCGTCATATGACAATACGCGGGTAGGGAAGTGGTTAAAGATTTATTTGGAATCACCTAATTTTATTTACATTTTGGACTATTTTTGTATCATTTGTCACTGGGTGACTTATACACATTTTTCCTATTAAGTAATTTTATTGAGTTATTTATATAGCACTTTTTTTGCACTTTGAAATTTGTATAAGATTTTTTCTACACTAGCGCTACTAGTTTTTCCTATTAATAGTTTATTTTTAGGTTGAATTGCAGGCTTTACTAGTCTTCTAGTCTACCCTGAAGTTTTGGAAGAGGATGTGCAGCCATCAGGTTCTGTCCTACCCTGCCTTGGGATGGGAGAGGCTCTCTCTTTGGGAGAACCCACAATCTAGTACTCGTTGGTTGACTTTGGCTGACCATGAGGAGAGGGGTCCGCTGGGCCCTTTGGCTAGGTGGACCTAAGTATGCCTTGCCCCCCGTCAGGAGCTTGAGGGCCAGGGACCTTTTTTTTTGAGAGTGGACCAAAACAACATTCTAGTGCACTTTTTGCCTTTGTGTTCACATGCACTGTTTTTGGTTGACTTTGATGTTTTATTTTTAGCTAAAAAAAAAAGAAAAAGATAAAAAAAAATACTATCTTGGTTTGCCTCCTTTGTGTACTGATAATTAACCCCTAAAACCTGACTCCAGACCGAGTCCAACAGTTGAGCACCCTTAAAGTTGCCCCGATCACAGATACAAGGTCAGTGAACATGGCTGTGCAAGTTTCAGAACTATATTTTTCATTTAAATGATGGGATAGAGTAAGGATATTTTCCAGCACTGGAAGACTTTCCAATACTGGAAAGTAATTTGAATAGTGTTACATTTTATTCCCCTACAGTCACCAGTCTTGGCTGTGTAAGGTCATTAAATTACAAATAAAAGCTCATTTTTGTAGGTATAATTTTAACTTACAAATGGTATGTCATTTTTTTCTTTGCTCTTTTTATGATCCATTCATTGCCATGGGCACATAAAAAGCGTATATATTTATAGCCATGAATTGAGCAAAAAATGTTCAGGTCTCATAACTTAGAAAATTATGGAATATCCCTTGCATGGATGATGTACAATTGTAAAAATGGTGACTTTTAGAACAAAACGTAACAGACCAACTCAGGCGTGCAGTCGTTTTCCAAAAAAACTTGTTATCGGCAAAGAAGGACGGAAAGACGACAACGAAAGAAAACTGCATTGGACAACATTTTTCACATTGGATAATGCACTATTAATATTACTATATATAATTACAATAGTTAGTCAGGTCTGGAAAAATCACTGAAGCCAGATATCCAATGGGTCTAAAAATCTGAAACTCAATGGGGTTGATTTACTAAGACTAGATAGTGCAAACTATGGTGCAGCTGTGCATGGTAGCCAATTAGCTTCTAACTTCAGCTTGTTAAATTACACTTTGACAAAAAAAAAAAAAACGTGGAAGCTGATTGGTTTCTATGCAGAGCTGCACCAGATTTTGTACTCCAATTGTAGTAAATCAACCCCACTATAAATCTAAAGCATTTTTTTTCCAATGGGGAGTAGGCCAGGGAGATGCATCGAAATGCCAGCAGCCGAAACATACAGTGCCTTGAAAAATATTCATACCCCTTGAAATTTTCCAAATTTTGTCATGTTACAACCAAAAACATGAATGTATTTTATTGGGATTTTATGTGATAGACCAACACAAAGTGGCACATAATTGTGAAGTGGAAAGAAAATGATAAATGGTTTTCAATTTTTTTTTTACAATAAATATGTGAAAAGTGTGGGGTACATTTGTATGGCGCCCCCTTGAGTCAATACTTTGTAGAGCCACCTTTCACTGTAATTACAGCTGTAAGTCTTTTTGGGGATGTCTCTACCAGCTTTGCACATCTAAAGAGGGACATGTTTGCCCATTCTTCTTTGCAAAATAGCTCAAGATCTGTCAGATTGGATGGAGAGCATCAGCAATTTTCAAGCCTTGCCACAGATTCTCAATTGGAATTTGACTGGGCTATTCTAACACATGAATATGCTTTGATCTAAACCATTCCATTGTAGCTCTGGCTGTATGTTTAGGTTTGTTGTCCTGCTGGAAGGTGGACCTCCGCCCCTGCCTAAAACCTGACTCCAGACCGAGTCCAACAGTTGAGCACCCTTAAAGTTGCCCCGATCACAGATACAAGGTCAATGAACACGGCTGTGCAAGTTTAAGAACTATATTTTTCATTTAAATGATGGGATAGAGTAACAATATTTTCCAGCACTGGAAGACTTTCCAATACTGGAAAGTAATTTGAATAGTGTTACATTTTATTCCCCTACAGTCACCAGTCTTGGCTGTGTAAGGTCATTAAATTACAAATAAAAGCTCATTTTTGTAGGTATAATTTTAACTTACAAATGGTATGTCATTTTTTTCTTTGCTCTTTTTATGATCCATTCATTGCCATGGGCACATAAAAAGCGTATATATTTATAGCCATGAATTGAGCAAAAAATGTTCAGGTCTCATAACTTAGAAAATTATGGAATATCCCTTGCATGGATGATGTACAATTGTAAAAATGGTGACTTTTAGAACAAAACGTAACAGACCAACTCAGGCGTGCAGTCGTTTCCCAAAAAAACTTGTTACCGGCAAAGAAGGAAGGAAAGACGACAACGAAAGAAAACTGCATTGGACAACATTTTTCACATTGGATAATGCACTATTAATATTACTATATATAATTACAATAGTTAGTCAGGTCTGGAAAAATCACTGAAGCCAGATATCCAATGGGTCTAAAAATCTGAAACTCAATGGGGTTGATTTACTAAGACTAGATAGTGCAAACTATGGTGCAGCTGTGCATGGTAGCCAATTAGCTTCTAACTTCAGCTTGTTAAATTACACTTTGACAAAAAAAAAAACGTGGAAGCTGATTGGTTTCTATGCAGAGCTGCACCAGATTTTGTACTCCAATTGTAGTAAATCAACCCCACTATAAATCTAAAGCATTTTTTTTCCAATGGGGAGTAGGCCAGGGAGATGCATCAAAATGCCAGCAGCCGAAACATACAGTGCCTTGAAAAAATATTCATACCCCTTGAAATTTTCCAAATTTTGTCATGTTACAACCAAAAACATGAATGGATTTTATTGGGATTTCATGTGATAGACCAACACAAAGTGGCACATAATTGTGAAGTGGAAAGAAAATGATAAATGGTTTTCAATTTTTTTTTACAAATAAATATGTGAAAAGTGTGGGGTACATTTGTATGGCGCCCCCTTGAGTCAATACTTTGTAGAACCACCTTTCACTGTAATTACAGCTGTAAGTCTTTTTGGGGATGTCTCTACCAGCTTTGCACATCTAAAGAGGGACATTTTTGCCCATTCTTCTTTGCAAAATAGCTCAAGATCTGTCAGATTGGATGGAGAGCATCAGCAATTTTCAAGCCTTGCCACAGATTCTCAATTGGACTTTGACTGGGCTATTCTAACACATGAATATGCTTTGATCTAAACCATTCCATTGTAGCTCTGGCTGTATGTTTAGGTTTGTTGTCCTGCTGGAAGGTGGACCTCTGCCCCTGCCTAAAGGCTTTTGCAGACTCTAATGCCCCGTACACACGGTCTGAAATTCTGACGGAAAATCGGACCATGTTGTCGGAAAGTCCGACCGTGTGTGGGCTCCATCTGACTTTTTCCGTCGGATCCTGCTCTCAAATTTTCCGATCAGACTTTTTCCGATCGTGTGTAGAGAATTCCAACGGACAAAGTGCCACGCATGCTCAGATCACATTAGGAGACCAAACCTATTGGCTAATAGCTTCTACGTAGTTCCGTCGTATGCAACGAACGTCACCACGTTCAGAATGATCGGATTTTCCGACAACTTTGTCCAACCGTGTGTATGCAACACCAGTGTCGGAAAAAATCCGTCGGAAAAAGTCAGACGGATTTTGTGGTCGGAATTTCTGACCATGTGTACGGGGCATAACAGGTTTTCTTCTAAGATTGCCCTGTATTTGGCTCCATCCATCTTCCATCAACTCTGACCAGCTTCCCTGTCTCTGCTGAAGAAAAGCATCCCCACAACAAGATGCTGCCACCACCATGTTTCATGGTGGGGATGGTGTGTTCAGCGTTCGATTTCTGCCACACATAGCGTTTTGCTTTTAGGCCAAAAAGTTCAATTTTGGTCTCATCTGACCTTCTTCCACATGTTTGCTGTGTCCCCCACATGGCTTCTTGCAAACTGCAAACGGGACTTCTTATGGCTTTTTTTCAACAATGGTGTTCTTCTTGCCACTCTTCCATAAAGGCTAGATTTGTGGAGTGCACGACTAAGCCCCCGTACACACGGTCAGAAAATCCGACCACAAAATCTGTCAGATTTGTTCCGACGGACTTTGTCCGAAACTGGTGTTGCATACACGCGGTCGGACAAAGTTATCAGAAAATCCGATCATTCTGAACGTGATTGCGTTCGTCCGTTACGACGGGACTACTTTCAAGTTAGTAGCCAATCGCTTTGGTCTCGTAATTTGATCTGAGCATGCGTGGCAATTTGTCTGTCGGAATTCTCGACACACGATCGGAAAAAGTCTGATAGGATTTTGTTGTTGGAAAATTTGAGATCCTGCTCTCAATTTTTTTCCGTCGGAAATTCCGACAGAAAAGGTCAATGGAGCCCACACACGGGCGGATTTTTGGAAAACATGGTCCGATCTGACATTTTCCGTCGGAATTTCCGACCGTGTGTACGCGGCATAATAGTTGTCCTGGGGACAGATTCTCCCACCTGAGATGTGGATCTCTGCAGCACCTCCAGAGTTACCATGGGCCTCTTGGCTCTTCTCTGATTAATGCTCTCCTTGCCCGACCTGTCAGTTTAGGTGGACGGCCATGTCTTGGTAGGTTTGCAGTTGTGCCATTCTCTTTCCATTTTCGGATAATGTATTGAACAGTGCTCCATGAGATTTTCAAAGCTTGGGATATGTTTTTTATAACCTAACCCTGGTTTAACCACTTCAGCCCCGGAAGGTTTTACCCCCTTAATGACCAGGCTAATTTTGCGATACGGCGATGCCTTACTTTAACTGACACTTGCGCGGTTGTGTGACGCTACACACAAATACAATTGATGTCCTTTTTTTCCCACAAATACAATTTTCTTTTCGTGGTATTTGATCACCTCTGCAGTAATTATTTTGTACACTATAAACAAAAAAAAGTAAATTAAAAAAAAAAAAACATTTTTTTTTATTTTCTGCTATAAAACATTCCCAATAATTTTTTTTTAAATCAAATCTTTATTTCCCTCAGGTGTCGGATTTTTTCAGATAAAAGTGATCACTCTGATGGTTCCCGGGCTTACGCTACCGATCGCTGAGCTTGGGAAACCATTCAGCGCAGGCGGTGGCTTGCCATAGATATAAGCAATGACAAGATGGCCGCCGCTCATATATATGTAACATCATGACGTCACTTTTGGTTCTCAGGCCACTTTTTTTTTTTTAACCTCCCTGGCGGTATGATTCTGGCTGGAATTTTGTGCTAAAAGCGGTACAATTATTTTGCATGGAAATTTGGCGTTTTTATATTGTAGGCCTGCAATTCTTATGAATAACTCACTTAAATCTGTCCAAACCAGAATCTAGTAGACATCCCGGGTATGATAAAGTTTGAAACACAAAATCATAAATTATAATATAATAAAAATATATATAAAAATAATTCAATAATGTAATTAAATCAAAAACACTGAAATTTGCTCAGTTGCAGAATAGTCGCTGTCATTAAATTTATTGTTTGATGATAAATTGTGATTCTAATTTTTTATCGGTGTTTTCTAGCTGGTCTAAAACCACTTTTGACATAAAGGGACACTTTTTGGTTGCTATGGACAATCTCCAGTTTCCAGACAGAAAAAAATCTTTTTATAATATAAAATGACATGCAGAGCACTGGGCAGACCACTAGGGACAAAGGGGATGTGTATTTTTTGTATACAGTACTGTAATCTGTAAGATTACAGTACTGTATGTGTGTTGTGTTTTTAAACTTTTTTGAATTTGGCGCCGATCTCCGCTCCCGTGCGTCGGAACGTCGCAGGGAACGGAGATCAGCGGCACTCGGCACTGTGTGAATCGAGCGAGTGGACGGCTCGCTCACACAGCGGGGAGACATCGCAGGATCCAGGGGACAAGGTAAGTAACTTCCCCTGTATCCTGCAACGCAGCCTGAGTCTGGCTCGGGGTTACCGCTCCTAGCAGAAAAAACTGAACCCGAGCCAGACTCTGGAATACCGCCTAGGAGGTTAAAGCAAAGGGTAAAAAAATAAATGTTTTGCTTTTAAAGGTAGAGGAGTGATTTAAGGTCTTATTGACTCCAGATCCCTCCATAAAGAGGAACTGTCATGCTGTATTGCTCACAAAGAATGCTTACATTAAGTTACATTAAAAAAAAGAAAAACTATAAAAAAAAAAAAAAAATGTGGAATAAAATAAATAATAATAATACTTAAAAAAAAAAAATGTAAAGCGTCCCCATCTTCACGTACTCGGGTCCAGTGGTGAATGCATATGTAGGTCACTACAATGTTTAAACCACACGTGAGGCATCGCCACGAACATCAGAGTAAGAGCAATAATTCTAGCACTAAACTTTCTCTATAACTTTAAATTGGTAACCTGTAGAACGCATCGCCTATTGAGATTTTTGGGTACCATATTTTGGCACCATTCCACGAGCATGCGCATGCTTTAAAAAGCATGACATATTAGGTATCTATTTACTCAACATAACATTATCTTTCATATTATACCAAAAAATTGTGTTTTTTTTTATTTCTTTTTTATTCATTCAAGTTTATTTTCTCCCAAAAAATTGCATTTGAAAAACCGCTGCACAAAAAACTGTGACATAAAAAACTGCAACTACTGCCATTTTATTCTCTAGGGTCTCTGCTAAAAAAATATATAATGTTTGAGAGTTCTAAGTAATTTTCTAGCAAGAAATACAGATTTTTACTTGAAAAACAACAAGTGTCAGAAAAAAGCCTGGTCCTTAAAGTGGTTGTACACCCTGTACAACCACTTTTACCTAAAGGTAAGTCTATATTAAGGCTTACCTGTAGGTGCTGGAAATATCTCCTAAACCTCCACAGTTTAGGAGATATTTACTAAAAAGACGAGCGTCAATGACTACCGTGCATGCGCCAATGCCATTGACGCATGTACCTTTTAGAAAGGGCACATTGTGCCGTTTCTAATATGCTGTGACTGGCGGGCCCCCTGCGTGCAGTGCAGTGACGTCACGCGACTCCGGCCAGTCACAGAGCCGGAGTTCGCGGCCCCCGGAAAAGGAAGAGAGGCGAAGATGGAAGCTCCCTGCTCGTGGGGACAATGGTGACATTGCGGGTTTCGGTGTCAGGTAAGTGACATGCGATGCATAGTAGCCCATTATGCTTTACCTTTGCAGGGAAACAAAGAGGAAGTAAAACCCACCAGGGTTTACTTCCTCTTTAAAGTGTTACTAAAACTAGGACCCCGCATTTACTATATTTGGTCTCCCCAGGACCCTGTATTCTTTTTATCTGGTCTTCCACAATACACAGAACAAGGGAATGCAATTATTTTAGTAAATATAAACTATTAAATACCTTTTCTCATCAGCAGTATATAGCAGTGTTGTGAATTATATCAGTGTCTGGTTAAAGCTTGTAGGAGTTTTCATTTTCCTCTGCCTGTCCTATGAGGCTGCATGACCCATGACCCTCTGTCTGGACAGTGCTGATTGGCCCTGTGCTGATCACATGCATTCTCCCAAAAGAAAAAAAAATGCTCTAGCAATACACACAAACCAGAGCATGTGCGGAATGCCTCCAAGGCTCTGTACTATCAGCAGATGCATTAGGGACTGCAAAAAAAGGGGAGGATCAGACAGGATCAGGATCAAACAACCTTTTTGCACAATGCACAGGCTTAACACCTTAGATTCCACAGTGAGTATTAGAAGCCTGCACCCAATGGATACCTGGGGGTATCATCAACTACAGCATTTTTGTACTGTTCACCTACAGGGGATTAGAAAGGCGAAACTTCTCTCTGATTTTTAATCTCTATGGCATAAACAGCCAATGGATAGGGGCTTGCTCTCTATCTGCTATAAATTTCTGAATCAACGTAGTGTCACCACAGGCCTTCGATTTTTTGGGGAGTGGGAAACAGTGTTAAGCCCCATACACACGGTCGGACAATCCGCGGACCAGGTCGGTCGGATTCTGTCCGACGTACTTTGTCCGATGTTGGTGTTGCGTACACACGGTCGGACTACGTTGTCGGAATATCCGGTCCGGAAGAACGTTGTGACGTAAGTCGTCGTCCACGAGATTACAAAAGGGAAGTTCAGCACCACGTCAGGCACCCGTTGGGCTCCTTCTGCTGATCCCGTGTTTATCGAGAGTTAGTCGAAGTTTGGTGACTTAAGATTCGCGCTTCTCAGTTTTCTGACTCAGATCGTTACTGCTCTTCAGTTTGTGCTTGTCGTGCGTATCTGTTTATTAGTGCGTGTAGTCAGTTCGCATTTGTTGGTCATTGCGGCCTATATCTTGATATAGGACGCTTTGATTTTCACTGCTTATTGTCTGCTCGTTGCTGGTATTCAGTTCGTTCTTTCAGGCCTTGCTGTTTATCGGTGCTTTCTGTTTGTCCGTTCTGACCAGCCGACCTTTTGTGACCTTGTGAGCGATGTTTCCCGTGCGTACTCGTCGCCGAGTTCGTGCTGTACGCGGAATTGGTGTCGGGCTTTTAGCTTTGACCCAAGACCCGTCCATGAACAGAGTGACGAGGAGTATGTGGACCAAGAATTGGTTGCTTCAGCGTGACCAGTTCTCGCACATGCCTTTGCTTCGTGAGATCCGGGAGAATAATCCTGATGATTTCAGGAACTTTCTCAGGATGACGGACCCCGATTTTCACCGTCTTTTGGCTTTGCTGACCCCCTTTATCAGCCGGCAGGATACCTGCATGAGACAAGCCATTACTCCGGAGCAGAGGCTTGTTGCCACGTTGAGGTACTTGGCGACAGGGAGAAGTCTTCAGGATTTGAAGTTCTCTTCAGGTATCTCTCCCCAGGCCCTGGGAATCATTATTCCAGAGACCTGTTCTGCCATCATTCAGGTCCTGCAGGAGGACTATATTAAGGTAACATTTATACTTTACTATTCCCTTCTATGTATGCTCTGTTTGCTAATGTCTTCTATTTTTGACCTCCTTCCCTAATTACCATGATTGCAATATGTTCTAATATGCTGTGCCCCTTTTCTCCTTCATGCATTTTTCCCTTCACTTACCTCCCCAGCATGCTCTTCTGCCCCAATAGACACCTATGGCCTAGTCACTTAAGCAATGTCTTTTGTCTGCTGCATAGTATTGTTTGCCCCCAAACACCCCCTAAAATATGCACAAATGTTTGCTGTGTGGTTTACTTCATGTAGAGCCCCCCTTTTTTTTTTTTTTTTAGGTGGGGGGGGGGCAAACTCATTAGGAACCCCCTCCCCCAACTGCTCTGTCAGATGGTACCAATCCTTTATCTGCTGGCTTTCCCAAGGTCCATACACACTATATACCTACCTCTTTATAGTGGGCATCTTTAGGGATGAATTCAGCAAAGCATGTAGTGCAAGGGGCTGCCTCCATACATTCCATTTCCTATTTTTTTGTCTTCTTTCCCTCCTATTAGCTTGCTTGGTAATTTAATAATGTCACACTGTGCCTGCCTTTTTGGGGGGGGGGGGGGGTTGAAATGTTATTTTATCTTTCCTGTGGCCTGCCAATAGTGTTAAGTACAGAGGGTCTGGCCAAACTAGCACACATTATTGAGCCATTTGCTAATCAATGAAGTGCAGAGGGTTCCCTGTCCACCCCCCCCCCCAAAACCCTAGTTATTGCCAATGGCCCATCAGAAGTGTGGGGATTGATGGGGGGTGAGTAATCTGTGAAGGGGAGCCTCTACTTTTCTGTGCAAATACTTTCCAGCCTCCAATTTTATACAATGCTCTTGTTCCAAGATGTTGATTGTCTAATCTGCTTGCAATGTTTAGGTGCAAAGTGACTAATTATTTTTTCTTGTTTCACTCCACAGTTCCCTTCCACGCCACAGGAATGGCAGACTGTGGCCTCCCACTTTGCCAGCCGTTGGGACTTTCCTAACTGCGGAGGGGCAATTGATGGGAAACACGTCCGCATCGTCCCACCGCCCAACTCGGGGTCCTACTATTATAATTATAAAGGGTTTAATAGTGTAGTGATGTTGGCGGTGGTGTCGGCAACATACGAGTTTATGTATGTGGACGTGGGGATGAACGGCCGGATATCGGATGGTGGTGCCATTACGCACACGGAGTTCTACTGGCGTCTCCAAAGTGGCAGTCTGTGCTTGCCACCTCCAGAGGAGAATGCCGAAGGACTCCCCTTCGTCTTTGTCGCAGATGAAGCGTTTGCGTTGACTCCCCATGTGATGAGGCCGTTCCCGATGAGGACCCTCACCCCGGACCAGAGGGTCTTCAACTACAGGCTGTCCAGAGCCAGAAGAGTGGTGGAGAACACTTTTGGCATCCTGGCCAGCCGCTTCCGCCTGTTCCTGACGGCATTTAACTTGGCGGAATACAAACTGAACCACATAGTTCTTGCCTGTTGCATATTGCACAACTTCCTCAAAAGACATAACAGGAACTATGTGGTGCCCGTTGGCCCAGATGTGGAGGGCCCTCCAAATGCGGACCTCACAGCCCTTCGAGTGGCACGTCCAGGCTTGCCCCCTCTAAATGCCCGCGTGGTCCGCGACCAATATATGGAGTACTTTGTGGGTAGGGGGGCCATTGCTCTGCCTGACGATGTGTGAGAGGCATTTTTTAATAAATCTGATATTTGAACCAACCTATGATTTCTTGTCATTTCAGTATTGTTTTTAGCTTATTTTACCTTGACATTTTTTCCCTTTGCCTTCGACAGTGGGAATGCACTTTCTGGGCAAAAGGAGGTAACAGTCTCTTCTTCCCAAAAATATTCTTCTCATGTTGTGTGTTTGCTACCTAATCTTTGGTCTAGATAAGGTTTGTCCTGCATAACTGACACCCAAAATACTCCTTTTCAGCACCAGGTCTGACATGTGTGTATTCTGAAAAATGCTGGGCTCCGTGTTTTCGTACAAAGCACTGTGGGTGTCATTTACATAAGTCAAATCCGCTATGCTCTACAAGTGCATTGAAAAAGTTCCCTGGGAAAGAAAATTGCAGTGCAAAGTGGATTTGCCTTTAGTAAATAACACCCATTGCCCCCCATATCCTTTACATTTTACATACATAATGCATTGTGTTTTTTTAAATAAGGAAGCCACACATTTAGAAAAATAAAAAAGTTTACTAGGAAAACCTTCACAAGTGCGTTTACAATCTTCACGCCAAAACTGACAACATCTTGGTTATTTACAACATTGTTTACAAACATTCCGCAATTGGTAAAACCAGGCATGGAGCAAAACAGAACCTATGAAGTAGGAAAGTTCAACTTTGTAAAGTGAAGACAAGATCAGACATGACTATATGTTCAAAGTGTGTTTGATCTTGCCTTCATCACATGGGGGGGTCACCCCCGAAAAGTGGAAATTTGGAACATGCACACAATTTGGGTCTGAAAATGGTCATTAGATGGTAAAACACATGCCTAGAAGCTTCAAAAGTGCCATTTTCCATCATGGGGATGAATGGACGTTTTTTGGGGGTGCAACCCCTTCACCACAACCACTTTCGTAGTTCGTAAAGTGTTTGCACCCCCAAAAAAACGTTGGCATTCATCCACCATGATGGGAGCTAGCACATGTGGACACAATGTGTGCATGTTCCAAGTTTCACACAGTTTTTAAGTTGCAAATGTGTTCAGAAGCTGGCACAAATGTGTGTTAATTACTTTGTGCGTTTTCATATTTTTCCTAAAACATCAATGATGTTCTTTAATTTTTGGTGAACATCATTGATGTTTTGCTTTATGTAATCTAGATCTCTATTGCAGACCATTATCTCTCCGATGAGTACGTGGGCACTCTCTGTGGTAAAGTGCGATTTTTCTTCAACAACATCCACGTCACCTAAAAACCACAAACAAACAAAAATGGGGTGTTGGAAATGAGGCAGCCATACATGGATTAGCTTACCAGTAGCTGTGTTCTCACACACTCACCTGTTGTGGTGACAATTTCTCCAAGTTCGATGATCTCTCCTTCCTCCTCCTCCTCCTCCTCTGCTTCTGCTCTTTCCCCTTTTTTGGGAGGTGTTGGTTTGGGGGTTTCCGCAGACGGCCCAAGTTTTCTCTCCCCTATGAGAATGTACAAAAGGAAGATTTAGCAAGACTATCTATTGAGGGCAGAAATAGGAAATGACAAACATTGCTTGAAAGTGACGGACACTATTTTAGTTTGGCCAGTTACAAATGGCAACAACATGAATGTAGTCACTTTGTAAAGGTGCTAAACTGACTAGCTTTTTGGTAGAAGTTTGTGTGATGGAGACCCCCCTCTAGTATCCACTGGAGCACATGTGTGGAAAAGCCTAATAAAAAGTGGGTTTGGGTGTCCCAGCACTAGTGCTCTAGAGTCCAGATGGGTAAACAGCTACTGGGTGACCTCTCCTTTACATTGAATAAATTGGCTTGACATTCTTGATGACATTTCTAGTGAGAACAAACTTCCTTTCCCCAAAAAAAACACCAAACCACGTATTATAAGTGGCCGAACGTTCGAGGTTGCGTACGATCGAATGGACACACACACGACCATGACAGTGGCAGAAAGATCGAGGCTGAGTACGATCGAATGCACAGACGAACATGAAAGTGGCCATTTTGGAATGTACAACTTTGTAAAAATCAAACCACATGGAGCAGTATGCAAGCAAGAAATCAAACACAAAACACAACTACTTACTTTTTTGAAGAATTCGCTTGATCTTTCTGTACTGATCGGCCTCCCTCAGTTTCAGGTCTGACCAGCGTTTCCTCAGTTGCTCCTTGGATCGTTGTACCCCAAAATGATTGTACAGCCTTCTCACAACTTTAGACATGATCTTGGCCTTGCGGACATTGGGGTTGAGGTAAGGCCCATACTTCCCATCATAGTCGCTCCTCTTTAATATGTCCACCATCTCCAACATTTCTCCAAATGACATATTTGAGGCCTTGAATTTCAGGCTCCGGGATCGGGACGTTTGTGCCTCCGGACTTTCCTCGTCCACCTCCTCGTTGGGGGGATATTTGGGGCGCACCTGCTGTGTCCCCGCCATGTGCTCTCCCCACTGCGCCGTAAAGAGAAGGGGTGGGGAATAGACGAGAAAGATCGTCAGGGGCGGGCGGAGTTTGACGCATGCGCACTGTATATAAAACGTCACACGCCTGTGTCGTAGCCACGATCTGGGAGACGAGGGGAGAGAAAGCTCACGCACGAGACGATCGCTACAAACGAAGGTACAATTTGACGTTGGTACATAACTAGCCTAGACTGATTAGAACTTGAGGCTTCTTTATGGAGAAGATTAGGAGAGTTTAGGCTGACATTATTTATATTGTTTGGTGTGGCGTTGTGTCTTGCAGAGGTGATGGAGGCCTTCTACAACGTGAGCTTTCTACCCCTCTTCATTGATAAATACCGGCAATTCCCCCTCTTATGACAGGCGAAACACAGGGATTATAGCAACAGACCAAAGAGGTACGCAGCCCTGCTGAAACTTGTGGCATTTGTAAAGCCTACCCTGCCCATGGCAACCGTGGCAAACTTAAAAGTGAAGATCAACAACATGAAGAGTACCTATTTCCGGGAGCGCAATAAGGTCCTGAAGTCCCAAGCATCTGGAGCTGCAGCAGCTGATGTCCATGTCCCCACGCTCTGGTACTATGAGAGGCTCCACTTTCTCAAAGACCAGGCTACTGTCAGGAAGTCACTCTCGACTCTTCCTTGCACGCGTCCTTCCACGCACGCCACCCCTGATGAGGCTTCCGAGGACCAACCTGGGCCTTCCAGTATGGAAGATGTGCAGGTGCCCAGCTTGTTCCAGGTATAGTAGTTTTGGAACCAGTTTGGGGAATAATGAATGATGTTCAGTTAATTCAGGATCCCCAATTGCTTATTTCCTAACGTGATTGACATATCAACAGACAGTGGTGTGGGAGACATTTTTGGGAAGAATCTAAACTGCAGGGCTGAGAATTGTATGGTTTTGTATTTGAAAACATTTTGCAACAGTCACTAGATGAGAATTGTGTGTGTTTGATGAACAAATAACTGAAACTATGTCCCTTTTTCATACACAGGAAGACCTCGGCCAGGAGGTGGCTGTGGAAGGTGGCAGTCAGGAGGAGGCAGGGGGTAGTGGCAGCCAAGAGGGGGGTAGGCGTAGGAGCCTGACTGTCTCCCAAGTCCCTCCCCTCCGCCTTCCCTACAGAAGGGCAAAAAACATGGGGGAGGTGGGAGAGTCAGCGCTCCAGCTGATCAGAGATGCCTCAGCCTCCCTCTATGCCACACCCACCTACGAGGAGGCCTTTGCCTCCTTGGTTACCAGTAAATTTACGGGTATGGAGGCGGGCAACGCAGCATGTGTGAGGAGGTCATCCTCAAAATACTAAATGAGGGGATGGCTGGGGAGATGACTCCCCTCACACATGTTTGCGAGAGTGACCTTGCTCCGCCTCCTCCTCCTCCTTCTGCCACCCCACCAGCACCAGCACCACGGCGTGGAAGGAAGCGTACAAGGAAGACAAGAGAGTGACGACCTGGACTCAGTCTGGTCTGAGAGAAGATGGAGCCTCTCGTAGGACCAGAGCCTGGGGACCTAGATGGCATCTGCTGCAGTTCTGGATGTTTTGGACTTCAGGACCAGATTGCGCTCCCTTATTATTTAGATAGGTACTCTTCATGCCCCCAATTGTTTAAGTCTGTAAAATGATGGTTGCCATGGGTGTCCAAGGCTTTGCAAATTCCCCAAGTTTCACCATGGCTGCGTTCCTCTTTGGTTTGTTGCTGAGACCTAAATAAATGTTTTTTTGATTTGAAATAATCATTGACTATTGTGTTTTACTTTTCTACAATGACAGTTTTTCTTTGAGTAGGCAGGTACATTTCACTAATCCTAAAGTAGAATTAACAAGGGCACCAACAACCAACAAACTCCTAGTAAATTTAAGCAAGAAATACAAATGTTAATAATGTGGTTTTGCTAAGTTGAGACATACAAACCCCCTCCAAAAAACAAAAAAATTCTCCTTCAAATATGTATTCCCCAAAAAAAAAAATAAAAAAAAAAATCATGGTAAAAAAATAACAAAGATTGTATTACGATCTGAGTAAAAATAAACATGTAGTGTATAAATGCTGCAAAGTAATAAAGAAGTAAGTTTGTGAGAAGTGCGGGTGAATAGGAGCAGCTAAAACATGTCATTCTTGTTGCATTGTAAAGAAAAAGAGAATGCGCTGCATTAAAGACATTTTAACATTGCAGCGTGACGAATGTGCTGTGTCGATTAGGAAAGGTAGTTTTACCTGACCGAGCGCTTCCGTCACAGAATTGCTTCTGAGCATGCGTAGCACTTTGTCCGTCGGACAAGCGTACACACGCTCGGATTTGGTGTGATCGGACCGTGTTGACGGCAAAGATTTCCAGCAGGAGATAAGACTTTGTCCGTCGGACAAACCGACGAACACTGTCCGATGGTGCATACACACGGTCTGATTTTTCAACAACCTTGTCCGATCGGACAGAATCCATGAAAAAGTCCGACCGTGTGTATGGGGCTTTAGACCGTCACTTCACAGACTTACAGAAATGGAATATGTTAAGACATATGTTGGCCGTCACATTCCCCCCAGTCTCAGATAGATGTTGGCATAGCTGCGGGCAACAAGGCTCTCATATCCACATCTGGTGGGAATGCCCTAGGATAAGGCCATTTTGGGCTGAGCTCAGGAATTTGATCTCTAAAATAACATCAGCCTTGATCAAGGATGACCCTGTGCAATGGTGACTGTGTTGGGGGATGTGTATGAGGTAGTCTTTAAAGTTTGTTGGTTATATGTTTGTCAACAGATTGTAAAAAAGAAAATTTATATAAAGATTATATAAAAATAAAAAAAAAGAAGCATATAGAGACTGATTTTACTGTTGTGGGTTTAGTAACACTTTAAGTGGTTAATACAGAGCTTAAAAAGTCAAATTAGTGCAGCGCAATACGTAAGTCCATAGACAAATATGGGTGCAGTGGAAAGTTCTCAGCAATGACAGTTCAAACTCTAACCAGATGAGATGGACCTCTGAATTACCAGAAAGTCATACAGCCTTGTATCCACATATGGGATAGAGGCAATGTGTAGATGAGCCGCCCCCGCTTATTAAGTCCCGTAGGACGTAACGTGTACGGGGAAGGAGTCACTGTGGGGACGTCACTCGTGATTATCTTCGGCATTGTGCTGTGTTTTACTTTGGCGTTATACACGTTGTTTTTATCTGTTGTTTTGCTTATTGCCGGTTTGACTTATCTGTATTGGCTACAGGCCTTTTATACGTTGTGGATTTTTTACAATAAATTACCTTGCGGAGAGCACTTAGATTGTACTTTTCTTTCCATCCCATACACTGGTTCCTGGATCATCTGCTCCATCCGGCTCATCTACCCATTGCCTCTATCCTGTATGTGGATACAAGCTTGTTTGACCTTCTGGTAATTCAGAGGTCCATCTCATCTGGTAAGAGTTTGAATTTGGTGGTGGTGGATCAGTCACTCAGAATTGTGCTTTCCTCACAAGGTGTTCCTGCCCTTTCATTGCTGAGAACTTTCCACTGCACCCATATTTGTCTTTGGACTTACTTATTGCGCTGCACTAATTTGACTTTTATATTCTATTGTGAGGTGTTGTGATTTACCTTATAGTGTTCAGCTGCATTTTTTCCCCTATATTTGTCTAGCGCCGGGCTCCTGATGAGCATGTGCTATGTGTTTTTCAAATTTAATGTTCCCAAAACCATAGTTGGGTTTTGGGGTTAAATGTACTAAATTATGGTTTCAGTACCAGTTTGGCTGGATTGCACTGTGTTCTGCTTGGCCATAGGTGTGGGTGTCACCTCTGGCAAGTACAAGAACGCAGTCTGGCTGGACGCATTGGGTGCCAATCTCTCTCAGTGGGTGTGGTGTCTTGCTGTGAATTCTGGGAGGGGGTACTTAAGGTACTGAGATCACGTGCTACGGGGTTCCGGTCCAGAAGATCTTTCTGTCTGTTTGGCCCTGGTCCTCCTGACCAGCCCTCAGGGGCCCTCATGGCCTGGGATGTGGATCCATCCAATTCCAAGTCTCGGGGCTGGCTAGCCCAAGGTACAGTAACTGGAAGGAGGATTCTAAGGTGGTCCGGTGCTGTCTTGTCTTTGGGATATATGTGATTCACATGATTTGAGACCTACTGACCCTGGCATACACGGATAATACAAGGTGATCTCGCAGTGGTGCATTCATCTTTGGAAATCGCCCATTACTGGCAATACCTGAGTTGGATATTCTGATGCCTGTTTTATATATCATCTGGTAAGCTGAATTGACACACTTGGGTGTTTTATTGCAATCTCTGATATATCTGAAGCGGTGAAGGGTCCCTTTTCACCAGAATTGATTGAATTCTTCCTGACATCAAGCGCTGCACTTTTGGATTATAGTTTTGGGTGTTTGGTTATCAACAAACTGTGCTAGCTGCTATTTTCACCTATCATTGTACATTATTTTAGCGCTGATTTTATTACTGTTTTTATACATATCGTCTTTGGAGAGGCCCAGCAACTGAGAATGCAACCAGGGGAGGACTCTTTGGAAGAGGGCCATGCAAAAGGATAGTTCCTCAGCAAGAGCCTGGAAGCCATGTTGAAAGACACCAGGTGAATCCACACTCGTACGGTATCGCCGCACCGGCTGCAAGATACTGGTACCGTACGAGGGTTCTCTAAGTTTATTTATCCTTCAGTTACCACCAACTCTGTGGCAGAGACTTTATTCTTCAGTTACAACCAAGTCTGTGGCAGAGACTTTATTCTATTAGAACACTCTATCGGCTGCTAGGCCTAGTGAGAGGAGGTTTATCTGATAGTCGCGAGAATCCGGTTGTGAGTGGCTATTCTCTGGATCTACAAGTTGAGAGACTTTCAGCTTTCCGCAGTTCCAAGAGTACCTGAACTTTTCTCCTAAGCCCTCTATCCCTATGTAGAGACTGTGTTTTGTCTATTCCTTTTTGCAAATAAAAATCCCAAAGCGGATCCAGTGTCAGTTTCTACAGTTCTTTGGGCCATCTACCTCGGGAAACCCCTAGACGCATACGAGGTCAAGAAGGTAACGGTAAGCTCAAATCAAACCAGCAGCTCCTTCGGGGATCAGTGCTACATTTGTTATTTGTGTGCGCTGATTTGTTTCATTATTCTGATGTTAATACAGATCTACCATGCTGAACTAGGGGAGAACGTGATTGGTTCCTATTGGCAGCATAGAAAGTACTTATTTCGGGCAGTGAACATACTGTTGAAGAATTGTACAGCCAGCAAATAATGACTTATAATAAAACTCTTTTGTATTCTTCACTGGCTGCTAACAAAAAAAAGGGACAATGCGACCCAGCGCTGTGTAAATATAAAATAATTCCCTTTATGTGGTTTTGTCAAACAAAGCTGGAAAAATCTGATTGTAGCCCTACTTCTAATTTTCCGCATGCTTTCCTGGGAATTAATTTCACACACTACTACATTTTTATTAGAAGGCACGAGCTACATTGTTTATTAGGGGGATTCGGTATTTAAAGCATTCATGTTAATGACTACAATTTATATTTTAGAAGTTATTTAAAAATACAAAAAAAAAAAAAGCTGCTTTGCATAGGCACCCACAGGAAGCCGCAGATATATGAAGATATATACCTGTAAATTATCATAGAATGCCCCAGATTATTATTACATGTTTCAACAAAACAGCAAAGGTGCCTAATCAGTCTTGATTTAGGGATTCAAATTAAAAGGTAGAGCTTTGCCATGACATTAATTACATTTCTTATAATACATTGCAGTGTAGTAAGCAATTATATGAAATGGCTGCATGAGATAAAGATATACAAATACCCGGTAGAATATCTATATAGCATAATTGAGTCCAGGCTCGGTTTGTATAACAGACATTGTAAACCTGTTATTACTGAAAAAAACTGTATAATGATTCTTATCTGAGATGAGTAAGGCCCCTTTCACACGACCGGACCGCTCAGATACGCCTGTCAGTTTTGACGGCGGATCTGAACGGGCGCTCCATGTTACTCTATGGAGCGTCGGATGTCAGCGGAGACATGTCCGCTGACATCCGACCCGGTCCGATCCGCCAAAAGCAGACGGATGGCCCCACCTCCAGATCCGTCGCTGGCGGATCGGATCGGGTGAGATCGGATGAAAACGGACACACTGTCCGTTTTCATCCGATCTCTCCATAGAGATCAGCGGCGCTCGCAAGCCCCTCCCCGCTCAGTGAGCGGAGAAGTACTTGTCATCCGCCGGCTCAGCGGAGATCAACGGACAGATCTCCCGCTGAGCCGGCGGACAGAGGCGGACTCCGTGCAAGCGGAGTCCGCCTCGTCTGAAAGGGGCCTTAAGTATAGAAAATCTTCTCTATTAGTAATTCATCAACATGATAATTTGATTTTATTGGCTTTGGATCTACTGATCTGTGTTTAGCATCTTTTTATTAAAAATATTACCCCATTACAAAGATCAGTGCTAAGCAAACAGATTACTCCCCATCAGCGTTATCCATGTAGGCAGGTGTTGTTTGTTCTCCATCCTGTAGGTGACACTGTTCAGATGGAGTGTAGGCTGGGCAGACTCTGTAGATGTCTTAGACCCCTTTCACACCACACAGCCCATAGCATCGGCGGTAAAACACCGCTATTTTTAGCGGCGTTTTACCGTCCATTTGGGGCGCATTTCGGCCGCTAGCGGGCGCTTTTACCCCCGCTAGCGCCCGAGAAAGGGTTAAAACCCCCGCAATACGCCACAATAGCAGCGTTTTGCCAACGGTATTACAGCGCTGCCCCATTGATTTCAATGGGGAGCAGCGTTGGAGGAGCGGTGGAGGAGCGGTAAACACATCGCTCCTTCACCGCTCCAAAGAAGCTGCTGGCAGGACTGTTCCTGACATCCTGCCAGCGCACCGCTGCAGCCCTCGGGCTTTCACACTGCAGACACTGGTGCAGCTGTTTTAGGGTGGATTGCAGGTGCTATTTCTAACGCTATAGCACCTGCAAAATGCCCTTGGTGTGAAAGGGGTCTTAGGGGAAGCAGCTGTCCTTTTGGACGCTGTAACTCCTGATGACCTCTGGCAGCCATCTTAAATGTGGGCTGTGTTAATCTTCACTGGAAGATTGGTCAAAGTGGTGGAAGCTACAATTCAATGTTTCTAAATCCCTTGAGGCTTGGTTCACATCTCTGCGTGTGACTGCAGGTGCGGGAATAGGGTTGCCACATCATCCCTTTAATCCAGGACACATATTAATTACACAGGTTCTGAGGCCAATTTAATGCAGATAAGGCACCAAGTGAGTTTAATTACCACATTAATCAGCCACAGAACCTGTGTAATTAATGTGTGTCCTGGATTAAAGGGATGATGTGGCAACCCTATGCGGGAATTGCATCTGTTCCCACACCCGCAATCACCCGCAGCCAAATTGCGCTGCTCTTGGGAGACGTGCGGGCATAGACGTGCGCAGGGGGTGTGCCGGAAGCACACCCTAATATGTGCAATCCCAATTCTGCCTATTTACCAGGCTTCCTACCCCTTGTTGGCCCCCTTCTTTTGAAAGCTCTGACCAGCCACACATCTCGGCCCTGCAACGTAAGTTAAGTGCTTCTTTAACTTCGGCTGGAGTAATGTGACCGGCTGCTGTTCCTGACCTGAAGGTTCTCATGATACCTTGGAACTACATCTGCTGCAAGTCCAATGATCTACATCTGCAGGGACTTGTGTTCCTCCTGTCCCTCTGCGCCCCCTGTTTCACTTCCAGTGGGGCCTGGGCTGGAGATACAAGAGAGGCTGACCTCATCTCTTACAAAACATGTGTGTATATATATATATATATATATATATATATATATAATATATATATATATATATATATGGGCAGACTCGTGGACTACTCTGTCTTTTTTCTGCCGTCACTTTTCTGTGTTTCTATGTTTTGTATTAGCAAAGTGGAGAGGTTAGGGACAGGTTGCACACTGGTTAGGGAGAGGTTAGGGAGAGAGAGAAACACGACACCACTATCTTCTTCATGTTTCCGCTCATCAGAGCCGCTGCTGAGACCTTCCCTGACGTGTTTCACCACTTCTGGCTTGTTCACAAGGATAGGGGACTTCCTTTATCCTTGTGAGCAAGCCAGGAGTGGTGAGATGCGTCAGTAAAGGTTGGTTTTTGAGTGGAGACATTACCGTATGTAGTCAATTCATTGATTATTAAAAAGTAGCGCAGGAGGAGCTAAGTGGAATGTGGCTGACAGTCTTTCATATTTTTAATGCTCAAGTGCTTAGCCACCTTTTATGTATTTACAAGCGTTTAGATGCATCAGGCATTTTTTTCTACCCAAAAGCTTCTCTACTGAATGCAATTTTGGTGCGTATAGATTTTTGCCCCAAAGGGCCCCTGCCTCAAAATGCCTGTAAATGCCAAGTGTGTATGGACACTAATGCCTCGTATACACGATCGGATTTTCCGCCAACAAATGTTGCATGTGAGCTTGTTGGCGGAAAGTCTGACCGTGTGTATGCTCCATCGAACATTTGTTGTTGGACTTTCCGCCAACAAATGTTGGCTAGCAGGTTCTCAAATTTTCCTCCAACAAAACTTTGTTGTCGGACTTTCCCATTGTGTGTACACAAGTCCGTTGCACAAAAGTTCACGCATGCTCGGAATCAAGCATGAGCCGGCAGCACTCGGTCTTGTAAAACTAGCGTTCGTAATGGAGATATCACGTACGTCTTGTACGTCACTACGTTCGTAATTGTTGACCAACATTTGTGTGACCGTGTGTATGCAAGACAAGTTGGAGCCAAAATCCTTCGAATAAAAAAACACGGTTTTGTTGTCGGAAAGTCCGATCGTGCGTACGGGGCATTAGGCTAAAGGCCCGTACACACAATTGGTCTTTTTGACAACAAACGTGCAAATTAGCTGTTTTGAGGCAACATCCGACTGTGTGTACGCTCCATCGGACAAACTTTTTCGGTTTTCATTGGACTTTTGTTGGCTGTGCGAACGGACAAACTTTCTGGCAACAAAAGTCCGATGGAGCAAAGTCCGATCGTGTGTACACAGAACCATAGGACTTTTGTACAAAGTACAAACACACATGCTCAGAACCAATGCAAAAGATCAGACAACAATACAGAAGTTGACCAAAGGTGGCGCTGGAGTAATTGAACGTCCTCTTTTGAAGTGTCGTCAGTACGTTGAAACGTCACTACGTTCGTGTTTGTTGCCTAAAAAGTCAGATCGTGTGTATGCAATACAAACTTGCGGTCAACGCCCTTTGTACATAAATCCACGGGAAAGTTTGTACAAGGTCCGATCGTGTGTATGAGGCTTAACATAGAGGGGTTTGAGGGCAGAAATATATTTTTTTCAAATGCAGGAGGCCTGTGTTTCAATTCATAGACAAATATTATAATGTTAATTTTGCTAAGAAAGTTTAGCTAATTAAAACCAACAGGACAAACACTCAGTTACATGAACATCAACAGAATTAGATTCTTCTTAATAGTCCATCAATGGTTTTAATTTCTGTAACTAGACATGAAAGCTATTGATGCCTGGAATAAGCTGGCAGTGCCAGTAATATTCTGATCTGAAATGTGACCTCTCACTTTATACTTCTTTACACAGAAATTTGTGACTGAAGAGAGCAAAGAAAAATCACTATTAAAAATATCCCTTTTTACATAGCAGCTGCTCATGCCCTGGGCTTCCAGTCGGGCACCATCACTATTCTAGATCAATACGACAGAGATAAAAAAATGTTATTGATGTAGAAAAGATGACAGGCAGTGACTTATTTTCAAAAGTGTAATGCATAAAAGACGTGCATTTAAAATAATTTTATTCCTAGCCTAAGGAAATAGGCGGCGAATAAAAACTGATGTAGTCAATGGTATTTTCACCCCGCGTTCATTGTTCGTGATGTGACTTGGATTAGCAAAAGCCACACACGTGCACAAGCACTCACACACATTGAAAACTTTCTTTTACCACTTAACCTCCGGAGGGTTTTTACCCCCATCATGACCAGACCATTTTTCGAAATTTAGCACTGCGCTACTTTAACTGGCAATTGCTCAGTCATGCAACACTGTACACAGATTACATTTCTATAAAAAAAAATGATGACACTAAGAGCCCTTCCACACTGCCAGCGCGGGGCAACACTTATCATTTTTGCTGCGCTTTTCGGAAGCTAGAGTTGCCCTTTTAACCCCTGCTAGTAGACGAATAAAGGGTTAAAAGCACCGCTGCCGAGGCACTTCTGTGGCGCTGCCCATTGATATACACCACTCCTAAAGCGCCTCAAAGAAGCTGCTTGCAGGACTTTTTTGGACATCCTGCCAGCGCAGCGCCCCATTTTGAAAGCACTCGGGCTCTCACACTGGGATTGCAGATGAGGCTTTTTTCAGGCGCTTTTAACCCCCGCTAGCAGACGAACATAGGGTTAAAAGCGCCTGCAAAGCGCTGCTGCAGAGGCGCTTTGCAGGCGCTGCCCATTGATATACACCGCTCCTAAAGAACCTCAAAGAAGCTGCTTGCAGGACTTTTTTGGACGTGCTGCCAGCACAGCGCCCCAGTTGGAAAGCACTCGGGCTCTAACCCCTGCTAGTGGACGAATAAAGGGTTAAAAGCACCGCTACCGAGGCACTTCTGTGGCGCTGCCCATTGATATACACCACTCCTAAAGCGCCTCAAAGAAGCTGCTTGCAGGACTTTTTTGGACATCCTGCCAGCGCAGCGCCCCATTTTGAAAGCACTCGGGCTCTCACACTGGGATTGCAGATGAGGCTTTTTTCAGACACTTTTAACCCCCTGCTAGCAGACGAATAAAGGGTTAAAAGCGCCTGCAAAGCGCTGCTGCAGAGGCACTTTGCAGGCACTGCCCATTGATATACACCGCTTTCTAAAGTGCCTCAAAGAAGCTGCTTGCAGGACTTTTTTGGACATCCTGCCAGCACAGCGCCCCAGTTTGAAAGCACTCAGGCTTTCAAACTGGGATTGCAGATGAAGCTTTTTTCAGGCACTTTACAGTCGCTATTTTTAGCGCTAAAGTGCCTGAAAAACACTTCCAGTGTGAAAGGGGTCTAATATGGCTTTCTTTTGGTACTATTTGATCACTACTGTTTTGTTAATTTTTTTATTTATAAATTAAAAAATATATATATATTTTCTACTTTCTGTTATAAAACATATCCAATAAAATCTAATTTCTTCATAAATTTTGGCCAACATGGATTTAGCTACATGTCTTTAGTAAAAAAAAAAAAAAAAATCCCAGCAAGTGTATATTGATTGGTTTGAATGAAAGGTTTAGTGTCTACACTCTAATGCCGCGTACACACGGTCGCAATTCTCGTCGGAAAAAGCTCTGATGGTTTTCCCGTCGGAATTCCGACGGAATTTCGCTCACACGGTCACACCAAATTCCAATGGTCAGTAACACAGCGGCATAAAACACATTTGACAGCACTATAAAAGGGAAGTTTAATGCTTTCGAGCATGCGTCGAATTGTTTCCAAGCATGCGTCGGAATTTTGCGTGTCGGAATTGCATACACACGATCGGAAAATCCGATAGAAATGTTTTCTGTCGGAAAAATTAAGAACAGGTTCTCAATCCAAAGTCCGTCGGAAACTCCGACAGAAAAAGACCGATGGGCATACACACGGTCGGAAAATCCGTTGAAAAGCTCCCATCGGACTGTTTCCATCGGAAATTCCGACCGTGTGTACTCGGCATAAGTGTTGGTAGAGTATAGGAAGCTGCCATATTTTTGCTTTGTCCAAGCACAAGAACAAACAGGGCACTAGACTGGATTTTCCATGGGTCATTGAAACTGTCACTGGGCACACTGGTTTCAGCTCGGAAGCATTCCACAAAATGGGACCCAACTTTAGGAAAAGGGGAAAGCACCCAGAGCTGAGAATCCATACACACAATCCAATGAGAGTGCCAAAAAATGTCCCATAGTTCAAGGAATTTCAATGACAAAATTTGCTATTAATCAATTTGACCTCGGAGCCTTGGATGTTTGTTTGGTGCTCTCATTGAATTGTATGTGTGTGGATTATTTTTGCATTGAACATACATGCTGTTCCAAGGTGCCACCCAGGCCATATACTGGCAGCAGTGTATGCAGTGCTTTGGCAGGGTCATCCAGTGCTTACAGTGGTGAAGGAATCAGTGGCTAACAGTGATAAAGGAAGAAAATGCCCCGTGTTGGTGGTGTTACTGAAAAGATGAAACGCACCGGCAAGTCCCTGGAAGTAAATCATTTCCCTGCATTAGTGGTGTCACTGGTTGAAAAAATGTCCCTGCATCAGTTGTGTGACTATAAAATATGTCCCTGCATCAGTGATGTCACTGAAAATAAAAAACATCCCTGCATCAGTGGTATCAATGGAAGGAAAAAATGTCCCTGTGCCTGTGGTGCGAGTCTGAGGAGCAGTGGCGGCCGGTCCATAAGGGACCCCCCTCCTAGTTTGCATGCGGGGTGCCAGACTAATAGCTTTCTATGAGGTCTGTCATTGTTTTTCAAGCATGTGATCAGAGCCTAAGGCTCTAATTGGCCTGTAAAAGGTTGTCCTTGGGGCGCAGAGCACTGCACCCTGAACTCTCCCATCTGTGATACTAGCAAATCAATATTCCAGCTTCTTGTACTGGCCAATCAGGAAAGAAAGAATATCTAAAGAAAACTGGGTTATCCGGGTGGAACCTGGTTGGAAGCCACAGAAGCCGCAGCACCGGGTATCAGGGGCATCGTGACCGCTGGAGATCTCTGTTTGTGGGGTGTTTGCCACCCCCAAAAGTGTTTAGCACCAGCTGCCACTGATGAGGAGGACTGCTTTGCCATCTATGTAAGTGTTATAAAGGAGAGGATCTGGCAGATGGGCTCTGAGGGAGCGCTAAAGGTCTCTAAGGGAGGGGTGAGGCTAAGGGGTTCTTGGGGGTTCTGAGGAGAAGGGAGGTCTAGGGCTGAGTTGTTTCCCCACCCTCTGTGTACTAATTTAGTTAAGACCTCCTCTCAATCATTCCTGTTAGTAAGGTGTCGGAGAATGGAGCAGTCAAAGCTACCAGCATGAACTTCCCCCTCCACATATAAACACTGCACCCAGGGCACATGTCCCTTTTGCCCCTTTCTTGTCAAAGCCCTGAGTGTAAGCACACTGCATTAGATAGCTTACCTTGATTAAGTAGTAGTTTTAACAGAGCTTTGCTTGATGTAAGGTGTGTATTACACCTTGTCAGCCCTTTAGCTTTGTTTTATTACTTATTTTGCCTGTTACATTACAATTCTGGAAGATGCAAAATGGGAGAAGCCCTACAGTCAAATCCAACCCTACCATCAAGGGCTCTGCTGAAGAACTTGGACCCGGTACCTTGGTTATTCCAACTGCAGGGTGAAGTCCAATGTCAATTAGCATTCTTTACTTCTAAGTTATATAAACCAGTAATTTCTGAGCTCTGAGCAGTTTTTTTGTACTATTATCTCTTCTACAAAACATTTCACTTTAAACCCCATTTTAGCTGAACCAAAACCATATTTTTTTCCACGACATATTACTCAGGACAATCACAATTTTTGTAAAACATTCATTGTAATGCCGTGTACACACGGACGGAATTTCCGACAACAAATGTTCGATGTGAGCTTGTTGTCGGAAATTCTGACCGTGTGTAGGGAGCCTCGGACATTTGCTGTCGGAATCTCCGACAACAAAAATTTGAGAGCTGGATCTCAAATTTTTCGACAACAAAATCCGTTGTCGAAAATTCCAATCGTGTGTAGACAATTCCGATGCACAAGATTCCACGCATGCTCGGAATCAAGCAGAAGAGCCGCACTGGCTATTGAACTTCATTTTTCTCGGCTCATCGTACGTGTTGTACATCACCACGTTCTTGATGTTAGGAATTTCCGACAACATTTGTGTGATCGTGTGTATGCAAGACAAGTTTGAGCCAACATCTGTCGGGAATATATCCTCGGTTTTGTTGTCGGAAATGTCCAATCGTGTGTACGTGGCATAAGAGTTTAGTAGGATTAGTCAGCCATGTGCCCAGACCTTGAACTCTTTTTATATGTAATATCGCTGGAACATTTTTTTCATTGGTATGAGGGGGTGTTGTTTTCTTTGTTGAATTTTTAATTATTGCAATCAATACAGACGTTGTAGAAACCTTCTAGCCTCCCTTGCTACAATAAAAAGAATGAAGCTCCATTATGAATTTTGGGAGGTGCAGATGTACTGCTGCAGTGCGGCCGTTCTGTGCAGAATCACAATATATATATATATATATATATATATATATATATATATATATATATATATATATATATATATATATATATATATATATATATATATATATATATATATACACACACATATACATACATATGTATATATGTGATTCTGTTCATCTGCATAGGGGGTGCACCACAGGCATGCCACTTCTGCTGTGATTAGTCACAGCAGAGGCCGATCAGTGGGTGCCAGCCAATGGATGAAGGTCATCACCCACTGATCAATAAGGAGAGACACAGGACAGAACTATGCACATTTAAACAATACAGAGCTTTGTCCGGTCAGCAGGGATGTGGTGGATTATCTCAAAAGGAGATCCTGCCACCTCCTGAGTGCCCGTTTTTTCTTGCCAAATGTTGATTTTTAATGGTAAAAAGGAGCCACAGCCATGGGCCAAGTGGTTGGCTTGCAGTTGCAGCGCAGCCAGATTGACTTGAACGCATGCTGTGGTATATTTACAGAAAAGCATTGCTGCGTTGGTTTATGTGAACAGTCCCCTCCGGTTGCATAATAGATTTTACTTGGGTGGTCTGAGATAGCAGTAAAACCACGGCCCAAACAACAGTTTTTTCACCCTCTGGCTGCCTTTGCGAAAGAGGCCTTTGAAGTAGATTCAGCTGAAGTGATAGAGGAAACATATATAATGTTTAGAGAACTTAACTAGTTCCCAATCGCACTCTAGCTAAAAGACGGCCACAGTGCGGTCGTCCAGTTTTGGGAGGGTGTCCATAGATGTCCTCCCAAGAGTGCACTTCCCGCGCACCCTCTGGGGCGTGCATTAGGAAGTTTTTGTGGTCGCTGCGTGCCCTGAACACAGCACGTCACAGATAGTGGTAAAGGGCAAATTGCAGAGGCCCTTTACCACATGATCGCTGTGTCCAATCACAGACGATCACAATATATGCAGCCTAGAATGCTTGACGGTGCTCCTTGGATGTTGGGCCTCTCTGTGTCTAGCCTGTAAAAAAGGCTCACACAAGTGGTATCCCCATACTCAGGAGGAGTAGCAGAATGTGTTAATATATAACACATTCTGTTAATATAACACATAATTGTTAATATAACAATTTTGTGGATAAAAATATTTAATTTCTTCATTGTCCCTGCTAAACCAGCCGAGATTCGATCCATCTTTTTTTCTGGCTTAATAGCTAAAGCCTGACAGTAGACCTTGAGTGACTAAGGCATTTCACTGAAAGCCTCTCCACCTAGGTATGTTACCACCCAAGGGGAAGGAGAGGGGAGAGAGAAGGAGTGAAAAAAAGAAACATTTATTTTTGGCGGGGGAGCCTCCACCTCTTGCAACGCCTCTTTCCTCCTAATCAGGGAATAAATATATGTTGGGGCGATACGAGAAGGCCATAGGATATACACCATTTTTTTTGTTAAAGTCCCACAGCAAATGTTCGATGGAGCATACACACGGTTAGACTTTCCGACAACAAGCTCACATCCAACATTTCCCGTCGGAAAGTTAAGACTGGGATGTAAAGACAGGCGTCCCAAAACTTTCAGTAATATAGTGTATGTTTGTAATAGTATGAATGTATTGTATGAGTGGCACTACTGTACTGTGACCAGACCATAGCTAAGAAGAGATAAAGAAGGGCAACAAAGCTAATAAAGGGTCTGGAGGATGTTAGTTATGAGGAAAGGTTGCGAGCACTGAACTTATTCTCTTTGGAGAAGAGACGCTTGAGAGGGAGTATGGTTTCAATATACAAATACCGTACTGGTGACCCCACAATAGGTATAAAACTTTTTTTGCAAAAGGGAGTTTAACAAGACACGTGGTCACTCATTAAAATTAGAAGAAACAAGTTTTAACCTTAAACTACGTAGAGGGTTCTTTATTGTAAGAGCGGCAAGGATGTGGAATTCCTTCCACAGGCGGTGGTCTCAGCGGGGGGCATTGATAGTTTCCAGAAACTATTAGATAAGCACCTGAATGACCGCAACATACAGGGATATACAATATAATACTGACATATAATCACACACATAGGTTGGACTTGATGTCTTTTTTCAACCTCACCTACTATGTAACTATGTAAGGTTGGAAAGAAGGAAGCTAAACGAAAGAATACTAAACAACAAAATTAAAATCCAAACTTACGGAAAGATTTTAGCATTTGTCCCTGATTAGACTTCCTCTCCGGGAATTGAGCCAAATGCATCTATGTCTCAAGTCAAGAACACTAACCACTTAGCTACTGTGCTGCCAACTACATAAAACCTATCAAATATATACAGAATAGCAGACTAAAGAAATAAAACTGAAGATCGATATAAAATGTAAAGAGAAATAACGCTGTTACTTTTATGTTGATTTCCATTTTCCAATGATTTCAGCAAACCGGAGAAGAATTTACGTGTTTAATGATTAATTCTTTTAAGTTGTTTTAAATCACATTTTATATTCATGACGAATGCTATTAAGGTATGCTCACACCGCGCTTTCTAAAGCAATTTTTTAATTTATTTTTTGTAGTTTTCTCTTTTAAGCAGTGCAAGCAAACAAATACGATGTGAGCACAGATAAAAGTCTACACAAATATTCGGTCAAAGTACATTCTTCTACATCCGCCAGATTATGTATTCCTCTCACTTTGTTTCCTTCTGGCTTTGTATTATCTGAAAGGTTAAGTTGCAAGTCGTGTTCTTTTTCCTTGCTAGCATTAAATAAAGTTATCAGAAATAAGTCAGGCATAAAGTTTTTCTTCTGTTTTCATTAACATGGTATTCTTTGTCCTCAACCAGGGACACAGAAGATCCGGAAATGCTAAAGCTGGCTATAAACATCGAAAAATGGCGCCATATGCAAGCACACAATCCAGTTATTATATATTCTACCATAGCAGCAAATATAAACAGAAAATACTTGGGTAGTACAGGCATTCCTGTGTAAGCTATGGAGCAGGTAGGGGAAAGTGGCACTCGAAATGCTGAGGACTGTCCCAATCTGACTTTAGCTTAACCACTTGATCTCCTGAAGATTTCCCCCCACCTAGGGCTGGGGAAAAAATCGATTTGAATCTTGAATGGAGTTGAGAGGTCAAATCGATTAAAATTTTTAGCAAATCGGTGTCAGCGCCGGTCCTGAGGAGCTGCGAGTAGAGTTTTTTAGGCGAGGCCGCGGCTTCGGCCTAGTCCGTGAGGCTGGACACCGCGGACTAGGCCGAAGCCGCGGCCTCGCCTAAAAACTCCTGCCTGCAGCTCCCCAAGACCGGGGCTGACACCGCTCCAGTGCTGAGGAGCTGCGGGCAGGAGTTTTTAGGTGAGGCAGCGGCTTCGGCCTAGTCTGCGAGGCTGGACGCCACGGACTAGGCTAATGCTGCGGCCTCGCCTAAAAACTCCTTCTCCGGACTGGCACGGTGTCCATTAAAAAAAAAAAAACTTGATTTGAATCGTGAATTTTTTTTTTTGGAGAAAATCCCCCAGCTCGTACCGCCACCCTCCCCCCCCCCCTTCATGACCAGGCCATTTTTTGCAATACGGCACTGCGTTACTTTAACTGACGATTGTACGGTTATGCAATGCTGTACACAAATAAAATGTATGCAATTTTTTCCCCACAAATAAAGTTTTCTTTTGGTGGTATTTGATCACTAATGCGTTTTTTTAATTTTTCCTCTATTAACAAAAAAAGACTGACAATTTAAAAAAAAAAAAATATATATTGTTTTACTTTCTGCTATAAAACATACCCAATAAAAGAATAGAAAAAATCGAATTTCTCATCAATTTAGGCCAATATGTATTCTACTACATCTTTTTGATGAAAAAAAAAATCTCGATAAGCGTATTTTGATTGGTTTACACAAAGGTTATAGCCATAGGTGTGCACAGCCTATTGCATTAGGGTGTGCACCCCAAAGTTCAAACGTATGTATATGTATATATATATATATACATATATATATATATATATATATATATATACACACACACACTCTTATAAATAAATGTAAAAAACATTGTACAATGTATTAAAACATGGACGGTCAGTAGGGCAGAGGTTGGTGTTAGTAGGGCAGTGGACTGCATCAGTATTTTTTTATTTTTTTTATTATTATTATTTTATTTTTATATTTAAAAAAAAAAAAATTAGGAGCCCCATTAGGGGGCTTTGGCGAAATATCAGCAGGGGGAATCTGCACTGCACAGGGTGTGCCCAGGCACACCCCCTGCGCATGCCTATGGTTATAGCGTCTACAAACTATAGGATATATACTGGAATTTTTTTTTTATATATATACTAGTAATGGCAGTGAACAGCGACTTATACTGCAGTGGACAATCAGAAACTAACTGACACTTTTGACACTGCGGGAACCAGTTACACTAATAAAGTGATCAGTGTGAAAAATATGCACTGTCACTGTACTAATGACACTGGCTGGGAAGGGGTTAAACATCTAGGGCGATCAGTGTTTTGGTGTACTATGTGAGGTGATTTTAATAGGGGAAGAGATGGATTTTATTTCCTGCTTTGCAGGAACACAGACTCAATCCCTTCCCCCCTGACAGAACAGAACTCTGTCCATTAATGACCCATTAATAGACAGAAAACTCCTAGGGATCCTAGGACCCCTGGGATCAGTGGCAATGCTGGGGAGGGGGGTGTGATCAGTGGAAATGCTGGGGGGTTGATGGGATCAGTGTCAGTGGTAAGGGGATGGGATTATTTAGGAGGCAGTACACTGTGGCAAATTCTGAATCATGTATAGCAAAGCTGGAAATCTTTGGCAAGTATATAGTGGGAGAATCTACACTGACCACTAATGTAATGGGGAATGTACAATGACCACCAATGTGAGGGGGGATTTACACTGACCACCAATGTAATGGGGAATTTACAATGACCACCAATGTGAGGGGGGATTTACACTGACCACCAATGTGAGGGGGGATTTACACTGACCACCAATGTGAGGGGGGATTTGCACTGACCACCATGTAACAGGGAATTTTACGCCACCCACCAATATAAAGGATTTCTACACTGACACCAATGTAATAGGAGAATTTACACCATCCACCGGTATAACATGTAAAAGAAAGTTTTCCTAAAAAAATGGACTTTGAAGGACCATGAGCACTTTAGAGAGTATATTAACCGCTTCAGCACCGGGCCATTTTTTACCCTTCCTTACCAGAGCACTTTTTGCGATTCGGCACTGCGTCGCTTTAACTAACAATTGCGCGGTCGTGCGACGTAACACCCAAACAAAATTGACGTCCTTTTTTTCCCACAAATAGAGCTTTCTTTTGGTGGTATTTGATCACCTCTGCGGTTTTTATTTTTTGCGCTATAAACAAAAGAAGAGCGACAATTTTGAAAAAAAACACAATATTTTTTACTTTTTGCTATAATAAATATCCCATTTTTAAAAAAAAAAACAATTTTTTTACTCAGTTTAGGCCGATACGTATTCTTCTACATATTTTTGGTAAAAAAAATCGCAATAAGCGTATATTGATCGGTTTGCGCAAAAGTTATAGCGTCTACAAAATAGGGGATAGATTTATTGAATTTTTTTTTTTTTTTTTTTACTAGTAATGGCGGCGATCTGCGATTTTTTTTTTCGTGACTGCGACATTGCGGCAGACACTTCGGACACTTTTGACACATTTTTGGAACCATTCACATTTACACAGCGATCGTTGCTATAAAATTGCATTGATTACTGTGTAAATGTGACTGGCAGGGAAGGGGTTAACACTAGGGGCGCTGTAGGGGTTAATGTGTTCCCTAATAGAAGTGATTCTAACTGTGGGGGGAGGGGACTCAAGGGGAGAAGACCGATCATGTGTTCCTCTGTACTGGGATCACATGATCGGTCTCCTCTCCGCTGACAGGACGTGGAGCTGTGTGTTTACACACACAGCTCCACGTTCCCGCCCGGTCCCGTTGTTTTAACGGGCAATCGCGGGTGCCCGGCGGACATTGCGGCCGCCGGGCACTCGCACCGGGTCCCGAGCGATGCCGCGGGCGCGCGCGCACGCCGCCGGCGGCGCGCGCGCGCCCCCCAGGCGGCCGGGAATCCGAGGACGTCATATGACGCCCACCCAGGATGGGAGATCCACCTTGTGGGCGTCATATGACGGCGGGCGGTGTTGAAGTGGTTAAATAAAAATAGGAGTTTTATCAACCACCAGTATAAGGGGGGATATACAATGACCTCCGTGCAAGGGGGAATTTACACTGACAACCATTGTCAAGGAGATTTGTACTGACCACCAATGTAAGCTGACACTTCTACACCGAACACCAATGTTAGGGAGGATTTACACTGATCACCAATGTAAAGGCAATTCTGCACTTACCACCAATATAAAGAGAAATGTACACTGATCACCAATGTAATCAAGAATCTACACTGACAACCAATGTAATGGGGGATTTTACATCAACAACCAATAAAAGGGTATTTCTACATGATGCCTGCATCTGCTTGGATGACAGAATACCCAAACAGTGACTGCATCTGATTGGATGTCGGAATACCCAAAGAATGGCTGCATCTAATTGGACGCAACCAATGTTCATCCAACAACTTTCTGCTCACATCTATACATTTTTCACTAATTGGAGAGAGAAGAAATTAAGTCCCGGTGCCCCACATACACACGAGTGTATAGGGTATAGTGGTGAGAATGACAACCTAAGCCTGGGCTCTTACCAGGCCATTGGACCTTAATCATGGGGATCCATGATTGGGGGCGTGGCCTGGTGGGATCCCAGGCTGAGGTTGTCATTCTCACCACCATACACTCCCATGGATGTGAGGCTCCGGGTTTTCTTTTTTTCTCTCTCCAGCTACCGTCGGAGCCAACATGAGCTCCACTCCCCTGCCAGCACTCCCGCAGCAGGGGATACACCTACCACCGACATTACTCCCTGAACCATCTGAGCCTGAGCGGCACACTACATTGTCTAAGGGTCACAATTTTTCAATAATGTCAGGCTGGAGGGGGCCAACAGGGCCACCCCCTAAACAAATTGTACCCAGTTCATCAGCAACATAAAATGCAATCTACACAAGGCCAGGAGGAAAAGAGCTGACTAAGCCCGTAGCACCAGCAGATTCTACATGAACATGTTTACAATAATAATTACTTGGAATATAAATTGTTTGACATGTTTTATAACAGCTTTATAAATAAAAATAAATCTTTGTGTGCAAATTAGCTACAATCATTGATGTTATTAAGCACATTAATTTCAGCATGCTAATTTGGGCTTGATTGCATTGATGTACAGTAAGTGCTTTATACTGCTAGCGTAATAAAGCATAGGCTGCCAAGCTATCAATGGTTTCATGCCTGAAGGTGTTTATGGTTTTAAATAAGCTTCTGTAGGCTGTTTAGTAAGACAAAAATACTAGCTGGCCCATACTTAGCATGTCACAGAAAACACCTTTAACTTTGAAGCTGGCAAAGTGCTGGATTTCCCATTCCTTTCTATACTGGGGATAATGGTCACCTAGACAAGTGGTTCTCAACCCTATCCTCAAGTACCCCCGCATGGAAGAAAACCATCTGGCCTTCAGGAAGAAACTCAAGACCTACCTCTTCTAGAAGCTTGATAACCAATCGCCAATACAGCGCCTTGAGGCGATTCAGTTCGCATTGTAGCGCTATACAAGTTATTCATTCATTCATTCATTCATTCAGGCCATGTTTTGGGAATTTCTCTTAGATAAAATAGCTGTCCAAAATACCAAGCCACTCTGATTTAAAGCACCTGTGCAAGATAAACAGTGGTGTAGTGGTTTGCACTCTCGCCTAGCAGTAAAAATGGTTGCTGGTTTTGAATCTACCTGCCTAGAGTTTGCATGTTCTCCCTGTGCCTGCGTGGGTTTCCTCTAGGTACTCCGGTTTCCTCCCACACTCCAAAGACATGCTGGTAGGTTAATTGGCTTCTGTCTAAAAATTGGCCCTAGTATATGAATGTGAGTTGGGGACCTTAGATTGTAAGCTCCTTGAGAGTAGGGACTGATGTGAATGTACAATGTATATGTATAGCGCTGCGTAAATTGACAGCGCTATATAAGTACCTTAAATAAAAAAAATAAGATAAAGGAAAACCTGCAAACATGGCCTGTTGGGGGTACTTGAGGACAGGGTTGAGAACCATTGACCTAGACAGTGAGAGAAAGTAAATCTCTCCAGCGGGGGGGCCAGATATTCTGCAGCTGTTCCCCTCTGTCTCTTTAACGAGAACCAAGCAATAAAATACCACTGATCTCTCGCCAGGTCCACTTTGGGCACAGAGAGGTAACTTTAAGTCATCACTCTGTGCTCTTCCCAGAAAAGTAATAGAGGGGAATCTTCCTATGGGGACCCTAGTTCTGATGACCTGAAGGTCCCCAAGGGATTCCCTTAATTTTCAGGGATTTCCTCTCACTGATGAAAAAAATCTCACAGGGGTTATAACCCTTCCTTGCTCTATCCAGAATGGAAAAAAAGTTATAGATATAGTTCTACTTTAAAGAAAAGTGAATATTCATCCATTTATAGAAGCCATACTAGAGCTTCCATAAATGAGACATTATCTATGAATGGAAGAAAATATCCACCACCACCATTGATTGTTTTTCTTTCATAAAAGCTGTAGTTCAAATTCTTTTAATGGATGAGCTGGCCGTATAGGCGGGCATGCTTTATAGCCAGCTTTACAGCAGATCTTCACCTTCACCCTCCCCCTTACTTACCTGGTAGTGAGTTCTGCACATTTCAGATCCTCGCCTGCCCAGCAGATCCAGCATTGTCCAGCTGAGATCCTTTTCATTTCTGGCAGAGATCGGTTCTGTGCCACCATGTTTTGGTGTGACATCATAGAGAGTCTTTTGGCTGTTCTGGGTTCAGCCAGTGTGCCTCTCAATCATGCCCTGCTAGGCTTGCCCCCTCTACCTTTACTAAATGAAAGGCTTTGCCTTCTGGTATATGTGCCGTGCTTATCCCAGTAGGCAAATCGAGGACAGTGCATGTCATTTGCCCTGGCAAATGACGTGCAAGGGGGAGGGGCCCGACTATTTTTATTAAAAAAAAAAAAATAGTTAAATACAGAAAAAAAATTATCTGTTCAGAGAGGGAGTGGAGAGATCATATTTTAGAGGCTGAAGATCCACTTTAAGCTTTAACATTTTCACACTATGTCCAAAAATTAAAGGATTTGTCTGTTCCACTGAGAACCCATGATACCACATAGATAGAGTACAGAAATTTAACTATCCTAGCGAATAATATTTAGAATCAAAATTACATCCCATTAACGTTCCCAAAACGTAAAACAAGGCAGAGGAGTGACTCCTGTCTGTCATCAAAGTGATTCTGATTGCTGGCTTTGCACCTTAATTATGTACTGTATACAATGCTACTAATGTGCCTGTAGTGATGAGTGTGTAAGGAGCTGTCAGACTCATCACAAAACAGATTAATGCCAAGTGTCAAAAAACGAGAAATGTTATACTGACAGACGCCAAAAGTAACTCTAAAATGTGACGTGATGTCTAGACAGGTTCTTCTTCGGAGCCATCTTTGTTTGTAACTATTGTCAAGTATTTTAATTTCTATAAAAACAAAAAAAACCACAGCAACCCACAATGATTGAATTGCTGTGCGATAGACTGATTTTAGGGGCCACATGCACCTTTGTGTGCAAATATACTGCAGCACTTGATTAGATATTGATATATCCTATTCACAGTCAGTCAACCAACCTCATAGAGATACAGTGATACTGTAAATCAATTAATATAGTTTATTAATATCAATATTGCAACCACTACAGCCATATTTTAGAGACAATAAAATTGATTTGACGAGTTTTACTAAATGTTTTGCCTTCAGTTATGCTTAGAGTTAAGTTAGAGATGGCCCTAACACCCTCAGGTTCAGTTTACACCAGAACATTCGAACATCGCAAAAGTTTGGACACAAAAGTCCCCATTTTTAAGGCTTATATGCAAGTTATTGTCCATTAAAAGGGTATGAGGGCCATGTACCAATGAGGGGAGATGTACCTATGCAAAAAAGATTGTTTTTAAAGGAACAGTGATTTTATTGATGCTTAAAGTGAAACAGAAAAAAAGTCTATTAAATATAGTGTCTGCAGGATTCCCTTAGTCTGCCTGTAAAGTGGCGCAACAGTGCCATGTATAGAACCTGCTGCAGCAAAACTGACATTTAAACGGAAAAAAACAAACATTTAAATTGATTTTCCCTGCAAGCTTTCTTTATTTTGTAAACAACGGCCTAGGGAGCCAGTCTGTATGTAGAGGCCATGATTTAGTGCACTCCAAACAAGATTAGAGATTTTTAGGATAAATTCTGGTGTCTCTTTGGCAGACTTTGGATGGAAATAACAAATTTTTGCACCACAGTGAGCAAGCCTTATGTGAAGAAGCCAAATTATAGTACACATAGGCCAAAATTAAAAAAAAAATTAGATAAAGTTTGGTGTCTCTTTCTCAGACTAGAAAGAAGTAACGGTGGAGAAAAAATGGGATTTGGGTATTGGTGGTGACTTCACCCCATAACCTTCTAGAGGTACTCTTGATGAAAGCAAGAATTGCCCTTTCTTTAAAAAAATTAATTTGATGCCCCTGTCAAACAGTTGTGGAAAAATTAGTCTTTGGGCGTTGGTGGTGCCTTCACGCTGTAACCTTCTAGAGGTACTCTTGATGAAATCAAGAATTGACCTTGCTGTAAAAAATTTAAATTTGATGCACCTGTCAAACAGGTGTGGAAAAATTGGTCCTTGGATGTTAATTATGCCTGTAAAATCTACCCCAAAAAATTATTTCAAGATAAAATCGACACCCACGGAGCTAGGCAGCCTAGACAGTCTTCCAAAGATTCATGATCCCAATAACACTTAATCAGCTACATCGGCATCATGGTCTTGATAGCTGCTGCTAATCCAGGACTGATTCATTTTCACAAATGTCAGGCAGTCAATGGAGTCTGTGGACAGACACACTCTTTTATCTGTCACAAAACCTCTGACACTGAATGCCTGTTCGGAAAGCATGCTAGATGCAGGGCAGCCCAGAAGCTCAATTGTATTATGGGCAAGTTCTCACAAAGTTCTCACAATTTTAAAATCACTGAGGCAGCACCCTTCTCCACCGCTCCTCCTTTGAGCAACAGAAGCCTCAAAACTAGCTTTTCCATGAGACTGTAACCTACCAGAGTCTGGAAAGTAGACATGTGCACAACGGAAAAATTTGTTTAGTTTCAGATAGATGTATTATGTTACTAATTTTGTTTCGTTTGGTTTCGGAATTTGTTTAAATCAGTTTAGTTTTCGTTAAAAATTTGTTTACTTTAATAATTTTTTAATGAATTCCAACTTTTCGGAATGATTAGAATTCAGATCGTTTGAAAAATGATCGACTGATTCGAAAATTATGTGTGAAGAAATAGCTGGTTGTTAAGCAGCGGGCCGGGAAGCCGGCTGCCCACATCCCTAACAACCATGAGTCATCATCTGTCAGCGGGCTTCCCCACTGACAGATGAATGTAAAGAAAACAATGCTGGCAATTAGACATGTGCAATTTGTTTCGTTTTTTTTAGTTTTTAGTTTTTTTTCGTTATTTTCGTTCGTTTGTTTTCGTACAAATGAACGAATCATTCGAATCGTACGAATCCGAATAACGAATCGTAACGAATCCGAATAACGAATCGTAACGAATCGTTCGCATCGTACGAATCCGATTAACGAATCATTCGAATCGAACGAATCCGAAAAACAACGAAAATCCGAAAAAAACTAATTAGAAACAACGAATGTACTAATGAAGAAAATCCGAAAAAAAACGAAAACGAACAAAAAATTCGTACATTCGTAACTTTTTTTTTTTTGTTGAATTGGTAATTTTCCGTGTCCCTTACAATGGTGCTGCTAAACGTGCTTCGAATGGATTGAACAAAAAAATTCGTACATTCGTAACTTTTTTTTTTCGATTCGTAACTTTTTTTTTTCGATTCGTAACTTTTTTTTTTTCGATTCGTAACTTTTTTAATTTTGTTTTTCGATTTGTAATTTTCCGTGTCTATTGAACAAAAAAATTCGTACATTCGTAACTTTTTTTTTTCGATTCGTAAATTATTAAAATATAATAATAGCATACACATTACATAAAATTATGAATTATGCTCCGATTACGAATCTACGAATGTTACGAATGTACGAATAAATACGAATGCGTCCGAAAATTAAAAAAAAAAAAACGAAAAAACTAATCAACGAAAAAATAACTAATGTACGAATCGTTACGAATACGAACACCGACGACTTACGAATGTACGAATCGTTACGAATACGAACACCGACGACTTACGAATGTACGAATAGTTACAAATCAACGGAAACTAAAAAAACGAAACGAAAAAAAACGATTTTTTTTCGGAAACGAAAAAAACTAAACGAAAATAAATGAATTTTTTTGTTGTGCACATGTCTACTGGCAATATAAAAAAAGTTTAAAAAAGTGGTCCCCTCCAAAATCCAGACCAGACCCTTATCCGGGCATGGCAGGTCAGGAAAGGGGGGGTTCTGCCTCCCCGCCCCAAAGCACCTTGTCCTCATGCTGACGGAGATAATGGCCTTTTTCCCGAGAACCCTGGGCTGTGGTTGTTGGAGTCTGTAGGCAGGGGGCTTATCAGAATCTGGAATCCCCCTTTAACAAGGGGGCCCGCAGATCCCGGCCCACTCTATGTTAATGGGTATCGGTTACATAGTACCCCTACCCATTCACCAAAAGTAATAAACACAAGAGACAGTTTTTGACAAATCCTTTCCCCAAAAAGCAAATGAAACTCGCATAGCATAAAAACCTTATTAACTTTGTTATTGTAAGTGTTCCTTTGTCTTTTACGACTTAATACATTTATAAGGGTTCTATGCTATGCGAGTTTCATTTGCTTTTTGGGGAAATTTGCCGCATATCTGAAGCCTGTGGACCACCTTTTGAGCTGGGGAATTCTCCGGGTGTCAGTCAGCTACAAGTTGTCACATTATCATTAAGGCTGAGGAATCCCTTGTGTGCCACTATTATCCCAGGCCGGGGTTACAGCCATATGCGCAGTGTGGCCCCCTGTAATAAGGGACCACCTCTTTCTGGTAAACGTGGCAGTGTGTCTTTGTGGCGGAGGCTCTTCACATGTCCGTTTGCGTGGAAGTTTGGGTGCCACATCATTTTAAAAGAATCACGGATATTTAAGGACTTTTTTCATATACGTTAATCACCTTCATTGCATGTGATCACTTTTAAGTTTGGACTTTTTACAGTCTTGTGTCTCTATTCAAGTTTATGACACAATTTGTTACAATATTATACTATATAAGAAATGTCAAAGCGCAGAGCCAGCATACGGTGGGAGGCCTCCCAGGAGGCAAGAGCGTTTTATTTTTTTCAGGGTCCGGCGGGTGGCGTGGTTGATAATGGATTTACATTAAGGGACACTATTTTTTTTTTTTTTAATAAAGAATTTGTCAAAAACTGTCACTTGTGTCTATCACTTTTTGACACTTTTTTGGTGAATGGGTAGTGGTACCCCGTCAACCACAGCCCAGGGTTGTCTGGAAGAAAGCCCCCCTGCTCCAAAGTACCCACCTTCTCATGTTGAGGGCATGTGGCCTGGTATGGTTCAGGAGGGGGGGGCGCTCGCTTGTCCCCCCTTTCCTGACCTGCCAGGATGCATGCCCGGATAAGGGTCTGGTATGGATTTTGTTTTGTTTTTGTTTTTTTATTAATTTTGGCATAGGCTTCCACCCGAAGTGTCTGGTATGGACTGGGGGGTAGACCCCATGCCATTTTTTTTTTTCCATTCATCATTTTCCTTTCATTTGAAAATCATTCATCATTTTCCCTCCACAAATTATATGCCACTGTGTTGGTCTATCACATAAAATCCCAATAAAATACATTTACATTTTTGGTTGTAACATGACAAAATGTGGAAAATTTCAATGGGTATAAAAACTTTTTCAAGCCACTATATATCCAAAACTCTTTTTTTTTTTACAGACCAAATAATCTTAGCCAGAGTCAAGGCCAACACGATAAATTTGAGCCCAGATTTGTTTTGGCAGGTAGGATTTTCCATCCTGCCTTTTTACCATTAGGTTTGATCTTTTCAAAATTGACTTCATCTGAGACGCCGATAAATTCAGAGATGGTAGATGCAAAGTGGCAGCCTAGCCTATTGTTTCGACCCATTGCAAAAGCATTGGAGTGTTAAAAGCTTGTAGTACATCACAACACCGCAATGACCTGGCTCTATGAGCTAACCTAAAATGCTTACATTGCATAGAAATGTCTTTCCTTGAACTCAATATTATTTAATATTTCCACAAAGCCTCAGCTTGCTATATCCATTTATTTTACAAATGGCAGCTATAAAAAGCAGCTGCTTGCCTTGAATCATATATTAAATCCCGGACTGTGCCCATGTCAGGACAAGAGTGCAGAACTGCAAAGTTTTCAATAGGCATCAATCAGTTAGCAGAGTCTGATGAAGTAATGTGCTTTCTACACACACAAGTGGGTGGAATATAATATCACTGATGAATACAAAAGGGAGTCTGATGCGCTGACCCCAAGAGCTGTATTTTTCATACATTTTGTGAAGGAATAATACTCTGAGATGGATACATTGGTGCATAAATAATATTTCTAAAAGGGATGGTGCTGGTAGGGTGGGACGTAAAAGCCAACAAAAATGTTCCAATTTTACTTTATGTACTTTCTAAACCCAGTGCTTAGAATTTTGTATTGCTGGCACGACTGACCTGACAAGTTATTTTGGACTTGACCTGATAAAACTACTGAAGACTACTAAAAATATTGCAGGCTACAGTGAATTTTGTTATTTGGTTAGGTGATGACAATCACAATAAAAAACATTTTTATCAGTAGAATAAGGGAAAGTTATGCCGTGTACACACGAGTGGACTTTCCGACAGAAAAGTCAGACGGGAGCTTTTCATCGTATATTCCGATCGCGTGTGTGCCCCATCGCACTTTTTACGTCGAAAATTCTGACGGACCTAAAAAGCGAATATGTTCTAAATTTTCGGGAAAACCTCTCGTCTGTATGCTTTTCCAACGGACCAAAGACGACGCATGCTCTGAAGCAAGTATGAGACGGAAGCTATTGGCTACTGGCTATTGCACTTCCTTTTTCTAGTCCCGTCGTACATGTTGTACGTCACCGAGTTCTAGACGGTCGGACTCTGGTGTGACCGTGTGTAGGCAAGACCACTTGAGCGGAATTACACTGGAGAAACATTCAGAGTTTATTCCGAAAGGCAAAACCGCTCGTGTGTACGCGGCATTAGAACATCAGTGAGCTATGTATTGCTGTCTCTATATAAAATCTACATTGTTTCCGGGAAAGAAAGGGAGAAAAAAAAAAACTACTCATTGGGGCAAAATAAAACAAAAAACATAAAAAATAAAAAAATGGGAAAAAAATGAATCAGGGCACAAATCAGAAATAATCCTGTATATTTATAAATCAAATATCTATGATATTGTGTGTGCATTCTGCTAGATATTATATATTAATCGCATTAAAAGAAAAGAAAAACAATGTTTTTGTATTATTGTTCGGAGATTGGGGTTGATTTACTAAGGGCAAATCCACTCTGCACTACAAGTGCAGTCGCTGTAGATTGCTGTAGATCTGAGGGGAAGCTCGGAAATGAGGAGAAGCTCTGCTGATTTTATCATCCAATCATGTGCATGCAAAAATGCTGTTTTTTATTTTCCTTGTATGTCCCCCTCAGATCTACAGCAACTGCACTTTAAAGTGCACTTGTAGTGCAAAGTGGATTTTCCTTTAGTAAATAACCCCTATTGTTTTCTATATCATTCGTTTATATGCCTAATGAAGGGGGTTAACTAATACCGATCGACCACTGTACAACCAACCTGTCGGTTTTTTCCTAGAATGATCAGTGCCGCCCGCTGGTCTGCCGGGAAATCTCCCCACCGTCAGAATACAATAGCACAGCAGGAGCGATTCCCCCATCCAGCTCAAATGTGTGGATAGGGGAATCAGGTCATTCTCTTTTCTTTCTTTTTTTTTTTTTCGTTCAACCTGCTATTTGAATGAGAAAAAAATATATATATATATATTAATGTATGGCCAGCTTAAAGCAGTTTCCCCCTCCAAAAATTTAAAGTCAGCAGCTACACGTACTGTAGCTGCTGACTTTTAATATTAGGACACTTGCCTGTCCCGGAATCCAGCGATGTCGGCACCCCAGCTGATGTTTTCATCGACTGTCGGGTGCTGCCGCAGCAATTGCCGGTAAGGGAACCCGGCAGTAAAGCCTTGTGACTTCATAGCTGGGTCCCTACTGCGCTCTCTTACTTGCCCGGCAGCAGGGGAAAGAGGAGGAGGGGGCCCGAACCTGTGATGTACCTCCTTTCAAAACAGGTTCCTGCTCCCCCTATCCCCCCCCCCAAATGTGGCACCTGAGGGTGGGGGGGGGGGGTGAGATAAGCAGAGGTTCCACTTTAGGGTGGAACTCCACCTTAACAGAATCCTGGATCCACATAAGCAAGGTGGGAATGTCCCCTGCCGTGCTACAGAATACACTGATCAGTGCTGCTGCCAACATCTGCAGACTGCTAATCAAAAGGAGGTTTTCCAGCAGGACCGTTCAACAAAAGCCAGACTGACAATCGGCTTCTGTCAAGGGATGTATGACCACACACAGATCAAAATTCAGCTGATTAAAAGTGTTACTAAACCCAGGAGCCTGCATTCACTATATCTGGTCTCCTACAGTACTAGACATGTGCACACTGAAATATTTCGTTTTGGAATTTCGTTTTCGTCCGAAAAATTTATTTATTTAGTTACTCCCGAAATTCGTTTTTATTTATTTCGTTTTTCGTTAAAAATTGCATTCGTCCGAAAATCCAAATGAATTAAGGTCAAATCTGTCATTGAAGGCTTATGGTGTCTGTCGAAAGTTCAAAGAAGATTCGACGGAGCAGCTAAACTGTATGACTCTGTATAGTTTAGCTGCAATTCCACCCAATTCCAGCAGCAATCTTTCCTCTCTACGTCGAATCTTTCCTTTCTACGTCGAATCTTTCCTTTCTACGTCGAATCTTTTCTTTCTATGTAGAATAATCTTGGACTAATAGAGTTAAGGTTAGGCACATTCGACCATAGGTTCAATGGACACAGATTGTTATTGTCAGCGTCGAATCTCCTATCTATATCGAACTGTTGTCACAACGAAAATAAAGCATTTGTTTATGTCGGATCTTTTGTTTTTCGGATTCTGCACTTTCGTTATCGTTTGTTAAAACGATAACAAAAATACCTGAAATTCGGACGAAAATGCATTCGGACGAAAACGAATGCACATGTCTATACAGTACACAGAACATGGAAATGCAATAGTTTTAGTAAATATAAACTGCTAAATACCTTTTCTCATCAGCAGTATATAGCAGTCTTGTGACTTATATCAGCGTCTGCTTAAGCTTGTAAGAGTAGTTTTCATTCTCCCCTGACCATATTTCTGGACAGTGCTGATTGGCCCTGTGCTGATCACATGCACTTTCCCAAGAAAAAAAAAAAAAAAACTCTAGCAATACACACCAAACTGAGCATGTGCAGCCTGACTCCTAATGCTCTGTTCTATCTAGAGATGCATACCTCCCAACATTTTGAGATGGGAATAAGGGACAGCTACTAGCAAACGTATGTAGGCATAGGACACGCCCCCTGCCACACCCCCTTAAAGGAGAATTAACCAAAAAAAAGGTTAATTAAATCCACAAGAGCTTTTTTTACCACTACTATTCCTTTATATTGGCTTTTAAAAATTACAAATGCAGCAATTTAGAAATTTGTAAAGTGCATTTTATATACAACTATATAGATCAGACCAAAATGAGGGACAGAAGAGGAGGAAAGAAGGAGAGAGGGAAATTGCTCCAAATGAGGGAGAGTCCCTCGAAATCAGGGACAGTTGGGAGCTATGAGAGATGGGTTGGAGCCAGTTAAAGAAGAGGAGGATCAGGGAAGACAGGATCAAACAACCTTTATACACAATGCAGAGGATTAACCCCTTAGGTTCCACAGTGAGTATAACAAGCATGTTTTACTGCATATACAGACCGATTATGCTGTTGTGAGTTTAGTAACACTTTAAGCATTTCGATCTGTGGGTACCCAGCCTAAGGAGACCTTTCTTAACTGGGATGTTGTCTGGGTTTGAATTGTAAAAAAAAATTGCGGTGAGGTGAATTTCTAGTTCTAGAGCACCATTTATAATCAATAAATCAAATAGTGTGGCGCTAAATTAATACAACATGATAGAAAATATACCATACTTATTGTGCATAAAACTCATAATATAAATAATATATATAAACATAATATAAATTCATGATACAAGCCTCAATTTATAAATTGCAAAAATGTGAAATAAATGCAAATTTACATTTCATTTAAAAAAAAAAACAATATTCAAGTCCTATAAACAAAAATAAAAGTGATACTAAAGTATGTTTTTAAATTTTTTCCTAAAAATAACAAAAATGTTATACTTACCTGATCTGTGCAGTGGTTTAGCACAGAGCAGCCCAGATCTTCCTCTTCTCAGCCCCCCCCCCCCCGGGGCGCTACTGACCCCTCCATCCTGTTGAGTGCCCCCACAGCAAGCAGCTTGCTATGGGGGCACCCGAGCTGAGCCGCTGCTCTGTGTATCCATTCAGACACTTAGCCGGGGACCAGCCCTGAGCCCCTCTGTCTCTTCAATGGCTCACTGACTTTGATTGGCAGCAATGGTGCCTCCTGTGTGTCTTAGCCAATCAGGAGAGTCCTGGACAGCTGAGTATTTTGTACAACCTTGCTGGATCGAGATGGGGCTCAGGTAAGTATTAGAGGGCTGAAGGGGGCTTTTTTTTATCTTAAAGCGATTGTAAAGGTTTTCTTCTTTTTTTTTTTTTAAATAACAAACATGTTATAGTTACCTTCTCTGTGCAAGCGTTTTGCACAGAGCGGCCATTATCCTCTTTTTCTGGGGTCGCCCGGCGGCGCTCCTGGCTCCTCCTCTTCTCAAGTGCCCCCACGGAGAGCCACATTCCATGGGGGCACTCATGCAGGCGCGCTCCCGAGCCCTGCTGCTGTGTCAATTGACACAGACAGCTGGACTTAGCCCCACCCCCGGCTCCCGTGTCACTGGATTTGATTGACAGCAGCGGGAGCCATTTACATTTTTTTTTAAAGATTTCCATAACCCACGTTGCCACGCACACTCAGGGTGCACACACGTTTGTAAACTGCGGTCACACCACACCATGTCACCGTGAGAACATAAATTCTAGCACAAGAGCCCCTGTTAAACTCTAAACTGATTAACTGTAAAAGCTTTTAAAGCGTCACCTATGGAGTGTTTTTGGGTACCATTTTTTTTTTTTTTGGTGATATCACAGGCGCACGCAAGTTTAAGACTTACATAGTTACATAGTTAGTTAGGTTGAAAAAAGACACAAGTCCATCCGGTTCAACCACAAATAAAAAAATAAATAATAATATCATACAATCCCATATACCCCATTCTATACCCACAGTTGATCCAGGGGAAGGCAAAAAATCCCAGCAGCGCATGCTCCAATTTGATAAAGCAGGGTAAAAAATTCATTCCTGATCCCCGAGAGGCAATCGGATTTTCCCCGGATCAACTTTACCTATAAATAGACTTGGCATGTTTGGTATCTAATTACTCCATGCTACCTCATCTTTTATATTTTACCAAACAATGGGTAGTGTGTGATTGTGTAATTGTGATATACAGGCATACCCTACTGTTACTGATGAAGAAATTAGATTTTTTACATTTTTTTTTTTTTGGAAATGTTTTATAGCATAAAGTAAAAAAAATATTATTTTTTTTCTAAATTGTCAGACTTTTTTGTTTATAGCGCAACAAATAAAAACCACAGACGTAATCAAATACCACCAAAAGAAAGCTCTATTTGTGAGAAAATAAGGACATCAATTTTATTTGGGTACAGTTTTGCAGGACTGCGCAATTGTCAGGTAAAGTAACGCAGTGCTGTATCACAAAAAATGGCCTGGTCATGAATGGGGGTAAACCTTCCGGGGTTGAAGTGGTTAATAAATTATATAATGTTCTGGGGGTTTAAGTAAATTTATTGGCAAAAATTAAGATTTTTACAAGTGTGCAAAACTTTGCTCTATGGTTAAAGTGGTTGTAAAGTCTAAAGGTTTTTTAGCTTCTATGCATGAAGGTAACAAACCTTCTGTGTGTTGCTCCCCCCACAGCCCCCCCAAAAATACTCACCTGAGCCCTCTCTTGATCCAGCAATCTGCACAGCTGTCCCAGTCTCTCGCTCCTCATTGGCTGAGATACAGCAGCGGGAGCCATTGGCTCCAACTGCTGTCAATCACAGCCAGCGAGCCAATGAGGTGAGAGGGGGCGGAGCCGAGCCACCGCTCTATGTGTCTTAAAGTGGTTGTATACCCTAAAAATTAACTTGCACCTACAGGTAAGCCTAGATTAAGGCTTACCTGTAGGTACAAGAAATATCTCCTAAACCTGCACGGTTTAGGAGATATTTGAAAAGAACGTTTTACAACGTTGTCTACGGCACATGCGCGCCGTAGACAACGGTGCATTTACAGGGTTAATCCACATCTTCAACTGCGGCTCACCGCAGTTGAAGTGTCCCGCGCGCATGCGCGGAGCGACGTCTTCGCCGCTCTGGCCAATCACAGCGCCGCAGCGGCGCTGTGATTGGCCGGAGCGGCGATACCCGGAAGGGTATCTGTTTTGAGATGGATGCGGCCGGAGGGGGAGAAGAACACGGCGTCGGGGGCCCCGATCTAAGGTAAGTGATGCATAATGAGCTAGTATGCTAGTCATACTAGCTCCTTATGACTTTCTCTTGCAGGTAGTTACCAAAAAAAAAAATGTTTAAGAGGGTATACAACCACTTTAACCACTTCACATCCCGACTATTGTCAAATGACATCCACAGAAGGGATCTCCCATCCAGGGCGGGCGACATACGACGTCCTGGGCTTTCCGGCCATCTAGGGGGCGCGCGCTACTTCACTCAAGAGCCGGTGCACAGCCGCAATGTCCGCCGGGCACCTGCGATTGCCGGTAACAGAACTGTGACGTTGGTCTCTGTGTGTAAACACACAGAGATCCACGTCCTGTCAGGGGAGAGGAGACTGATCATGTGTTCCCAGTACAGAGGAACACTGATTGGTCTCCTCCCCTTGTGAGTCCCCTCCCCCTACAGTTAGAATCACTCCCTAAGTAACACATGTAACCCCTTGATCACCCCCTAGTGTTAACCCCTTCCCTGCCAGTGACATTTATACAGTAATCAGTGCATTTTTTATAGCACTGATCGCTATATAAATGTGAATGGTACCAAAATAGTGTCAAAAGTGTCCAATGTGTCCGGCGCAATGTCACAGTCATGATAAAAATCTCAGATCGCCGTTATTATTGGTAAAAAAAAAAAATAATAATAAAAATGCCATAAATCTATCCCCTATTTTGTAGATGCTATAACTTTTGCACAAACCAATCAATATAAGCTTATTGCGATTTTTTTAAACCAAAAATGTTGAAGAATGCATATCGGCCTAAACTGAGGAAACATTTAATTTTATTTTTTTTAATTGGGATATTTTTATTATAGCAAAAAGATAAAAAATATTGTGTTTTTTTAAACTTGTCACTCTTCTTTTGTTTATAGCGCAAGAAAAAAAAACGCAGAGGTGATCAAATACCACCAAAAGAAAGCTCTATTTGTGGGAAAAAAATGACAAAATTAAATTTGGGTACAGTGTAGCATGACCGCGCAATTGTCATTCAAAATGCGACAGCGCTGAAAACTGAAAATTGGCCTGGGCAGGAAGGGGGTGAAAATGCCCGGTATTGAAGTGGTTAAGGATGTATAGTGTGGGGCTCGGGAGCCAAGACCATTGCACAGAGCAAGTTCCACATGTTTGTTTTTTTTTTCTTGTATTTTTTTTTTTTTTAAAGCCGAAGCTTTAATATCACTTTAAGTAGGACTCTGCAGCATATACAGCAGTGATTCTCAACCAGGGTTCCTCCAAAGGTTGCTAGGGGTTCCTTCAGCATTGGGAAATTTCTGCCTCTCAGATAAGTTCCCACTGACACCATTGATCTTTTTAGCCATCTGTAAGGAGGTAATTCTTCCCAATGACCACAAGTGTAAGGACCATTCTTGCCACTGACTAATGCCCCGTACACATGGTCGGATATTCCGATGGAAAAACTCAGGTCGGATTATATTGTCGGAAAATGCTCCCCTGTGTGGGCTCTAGCGGCCTTTTTCCGTCCGAATTTCCGATGGAAAAAATTTGAGAGCAGGATCTCAAATTTTCCGACAACAAAATCCGATCGGACTTTTTCCGATCGTGTGTCGAGAATTTCCGACGGACAAAGTGCCACGCGTGTTGAGATAAAATTACGAGACAAAAGCTATTGGCTACTGGCCTCTACATAGTTCCGCCATACGCAACGAGCATCACTACGTTCGGAATGATCGGATTTTCCGTCAACTTTGTCCGACCATGTGTATGCAAAACCAGTGTCGGACAAAATCCGTCGGAAAAAATCCGACGGATTTTGTGGTCGGAATTTCTGACCGTGTGTATGGGGGCTAAGTATTGTATCATGAGTTGTAGATTTCTAATTTTTAGCAGGGGTTCCCGAGACTGGAGAACTATTTGAAGGGCTCCTCTGTGTTGAAAATGTTGAGAAAGGCTGATATACAGTATGAAAAAGGGGAGGAGATATAGTACTGCATTCCACCAACAAGACTCTGGACAAAAAAGGGAATGTACAGTAATGCCGCGTACACACAGTCGGAATTTCCGATGGAAACAGTCCGATGGGAGCTTTTCATCAGATTTTCCGACCGTCTGTATGCCCATCGGTCTTTTTCTGTCAGAATTTCCGACGGACTTTGGATTGAGAACCTGTTCTCAATTTTTCCGACGGAAAACCTTTCTATCGGATTTTCCGATCGTGTGTATGCAATTCCAACACGCGAAATTCCGACGCATGCTCGGAAACAATTCGACGCATGCTCAGAAGCATTAAACTTCCCTTTTATAGTGCAGTCGAACGTTTTTTAAGGCGTGGTGTTATTGACCGTCGGAATTTGGTGTGACCGCGTGTAGGCAAGACGGTTTGAGCGAAATTCCGTCGGAATTCCGACGGGAAAACCATCAGAGCTTTTTCCGACGAGAATTCCGACCGTGTGTACGCGGCAAAAGAAGACTTCTTGAAGCATCAAGTAGTAGAAAAGTTTATCAGTTTCCAATTTTAAGCATATTTTATAGCAAAAATCAGAAACTTCTAGAAGACATTGGGAAAGCCAAATCTTTACTTGCTCTTGTATTGATTCAATCCATAATGATTTCATGTAAAATTTTCTTTTTACTGTGGATAAATGAAAACATCTCTGAAGTACATATCTGAAGAGTTTTCTTCTATCCCACCACAAGAATAAACTAAACATAAAAGAAAAGTAGCAAACTAGAAGCATGAAGCATTGCTGAATATTGACTTGGGTGTCCATTAAAGTTATTGGAAATCCAATTGTGTGTGTTCCAAGGGAGATCTAGACTTTGCTTTATTACCCCAATGCCCTTCATGGGATTGCTGGCATAAATAAATCCAGTTCAGATGAACCACAGATGTAACATTAAAGAAAGTATTTTAACTGTGCTTATGTGTAGTTATTTCTTGTCATAAATAATGTATTATCCTTTAAGTGATCCTTGTAAAAAGTCAAGTACTGTTAAAAGGTCATAGTTTGTAAATTTGCTCTTACAAATAAAACAACACGTTTAACTACTATTGATATTTGTGTTCTAATTATTCAACGGTTGTTTGCCAGAGGCGAAGGTTTAATACAATATTATCAGATACTATTTTTTAAATACAGTTTTATACAGATGTAGCAAATTCAGCTTAAAGGGTAACTCCACTTGTGTGGAGGGAAAGAAAAGAGCAAATAAAGAAAAAATAATATAGCGTGTACATTTGCGACACAAGTCATATTGTAATTGAATGTTATTAAAAATTAGACATGTGCACAACAAAAAAATGTGTTTATTTTCGTTTTGTTTTTTTCGTTTCCGAAAAAAAATTGTTTATTTTCGTTTTTTTCGTTTCCGTTGATTCGTAACAATTCGTACATTCGTAAGTCGTCGGTGTTCGTATTCGTAACGATTCGTACATTCGTAAGAATTATTTTTTCGTTGATTCGTTTTTCATTAGTTTAATTTTTGGACGCATTCATATTTATTCGTACATTCGTAACATTAGTAGATTCGTAATCGGAGCATAATTCATAATTATTACATTTTAATAATTTACGAATCGAAAAAAAAAAGTTACGAATCGAAAAAAAAAGTTACGAATCAAAAAAAAAAAAGTTACGAATCGGAAAAAAAGTTACGAATGTACGATTTTTTTTGTTCAATCCATTCATTACGAATCGAAAAAAAAAAGTTACGAATCAAAAAAAAAAAGTTACGAATCGAAAAAAAAAGTTACGAATCGAAAAAAAAGTTACAAATGTACAAATTTTTTTGTTCAATCCATTCGAAGCACGTTAAGCAGCACCATTGTAAGGGACACGGAAAATTACCAATTCAAAAAAAAAAAAAAAGTTGCAAATGTACGAATTTTTTCGTTCGTTTTCGTTTTTCGGATTTTCTTCATTAGTACATTCGTTGTTTCTAATTAGTTTTTTTCGGATTTTCGTTGTTTTTCCGATTCGTTCAATTCGAATGATTCGTTAATTGGATTCGTACAATTCAAACGATTCGTTATTCGGATTCGTACGATTCGAACGATTCGTTCATTCGTAGGAAAACGAACTAACGAAAATAACGAAAAAAAACGAAAAACAAAAAAAAACTAAACGAATTGCACATGTCTATTAAAAATGACCTTTCCTTTTCAATCTGCAGCTGCTGTAATTTTCTGTAAATGCAATGCAATATGGCCACCTGGAGTTGTTCTGCACACAGAGGGGGTTATTTACTAAAGGCAAATCCACTTTGCACTACAAGTGCAAACTACAAGTGCAAAGTGCACTTGAAATTGCACTGAAAGTGCACTTGGAAGTGCAGTCGCTGTAGATCCGAGGGGGACATGCTAGATAAATAAAAAACAGCATTTTAGCTTGCACATGATTGGATAATAAAATCAGCAGAGCTTCCCCTCATTTCAGATCTTCTCCTCAGATTTACAGCGACTGCACTTCCAAGTGCACTTTCAGTGCAATTTCAAGTGCACTTTGCACTTGTAGTGCAAAGTGGATGTGCCTTTCGTAAATAACCCCCAGAGTGTGTACTGACCACTCCCCAGAAACATAATTTCCTGCTTGTGTGATTGGCCCACCAATTTTCCCAGAAGTCTGCCTAATGCTGGCCATACACTATACAAAAAATCGGCCGAACCCATTTTTCGAAAAACGAACGTTCGGCCGCGAGCGCAAACGATGGTGCCATCATGTAATGGCCGATAAATCGTTCAGTGAAAATAAATAAAAAATTTTTTTTTACATATACCTAGTGCAGACAGGTCGGACGGGAAACACATTAACCTTTCAATTTATCGTTCGTTCGGCAGAAAATTTCCAAACTTGTCCTTCGTTTTTTCGGCTCAAAAACTTCCAAATGATTATCGATTTTGTGTCCATTAACTAGCCGAAAAATCGAACGAACGATTTTTGTATAGTGTATGGCCAGCTTAAGATACAAGTCTGATCTCAGGCATCCCCTGCAACAAAAATGTCATCTTTGGTGAGATACTACCTGTAGGAACACGTCTAAAGGGAAGCAGGCCCAGCAGATTTTCCTCAGTAGTGCTGTGCAGGTGCACACCTGATAGATAATTATAAAACCACTCCCATTAGACCCACTTAGCACAGAGGAACACGCATGGATTTTTTTAGAATAACAAAAGGTAGTAATCTGCAAAAAAGGGTGTTATAATCCTTGCAATGTACATAGATCACCCAGAGGGGAATGTTTATTTCTCAACAAAAGTGGTTACGCTTTAACCACTTGTGGACCGCTGCCACGCAACTGAGCCTAAATCCACAGAAGAATTGTGGTTATTTCTCCTAGATGTTTGGAACAACCTACCTTCCGAGTTCCTATAAACACTGGGTTAACTAAAGATACAGAACAGACACTGCTTTGTACTACACGGGCCATATAAACACTACAGGCATACCCCACTTTTAAGTACACAATGGGGTTTATTTACTAAAGCTGGAAAGTGCAAAATCAGGCCCACTTCTGCATATAAACCAATGAGCTTCCAGGTTTTATTACCAAAGCTTAATTGAACAAGCTGGGGTTAGAATCTCACTATGCAACAGTGAGCCTGAGTTTGCACTTTTCAGCTTTAGTAAAAAAGAAACATTGTGTACTTAAAAGTGGGGTATGCCTGTATAGAGTTCAAATACATGGATGATCCAACTCTGTGACGTGTGACATCATACTCATCACTCCGGAAGGGCAGCCGTTTTGTTTCATGTACTTATGTAAAAGTGACTAACTTTACAATAAAGTGGTTTTATATTGTATTACACCATGGAGACCTTTTTAATACTCCTATGAGGTATAATTCAATTTATGGCAAGACAAGTGATTTGTGCATGTGTGGAGACTGGATGTTGGAGATACTTTGGAGTATTACCGCTTAAGACCAGGCTGGTTAAACCTGGATGCTGGTGTCTCCACTAATGCCGCGTACACACGAAGGGACTATCCCGCGGGATTATCCGCTGGACTCAAGTCCACCGGACAATCCCCTCGTGTGGGGGCGCCGGCGGACTTTTTGGCGTCAAAAGTCCGGCGGACTAGGTTTTAAGTTTAGTTTTAAAACCTAGTCCGCCGGACTGCATAGTCCGCCGGTCCGGCGGACAATCCCGCCGTTAGTAGGCTAGTCCGCCGGGACTTTTGAAATGAACGGACTTGCCGCTCATCGGAAAGTCCGTTCATTTAGAACGTAACTGCAGGTAGACGGAGCTAGCGAAGGCAGTGAATGCCGGCGCGCTAGCCCCGTCACCTGGCATGGATTTAAAGGGAATCCCCACGCCGAAAAAAACACGTGCAGCCCCCCCACCCCAAAGCACAGAGGATGCTGGGACTGTGACATCACAGGGGGGCGGGGTCACCATGTGACATGAGCATGTGACCCTGTCCCCTTGTCCCTATATAAGTCCCAGCACAGCGCGGCTCTGCCATTCCGGCCAGAGAGAGCGACGGGTCAACATCGGAAGAAGAAGAAGAAGAAGAAGGCGGCGCCGGCGGCGCGGAAAACGACGACCGCGGCAAGAACAGAAGAGACCCCGGAAGACCCCCGAAGGCGGATCGAGACCCCCAGACGACGGCGGCGACGACGAAGAAGGTAGCCGGACTTCTCCCTGCTAGGTAAAAGAGCTAGGTAAATGGCGGAGGAGTCCGGCGAGAAGACTCCCAAGACGGAAGAAGACCCCCGGAGCTGTGCAATAAAATATTTTTTCAAAAGTGTGTGTTTTTTTACTTTACATTTTACACCTTAGGTGAATGGGTAGGGGTACATCGTACCCCATACTCATTCACATAGGGTGGGGGGCCGGGATCTGAGGGCCCCCTTAGAAAAGGGGGCTCCCAGATTCCGATAAGCCCCCGCCCGCAGACCCCGACAACCAACGGCCAGGGTTGTCGGGAAGAGGCCCTTGTCCTCATCAACATGGGGACAAGGTGCTTTGGGGTGGGGGGGCCGCACGGCCCCCCTTTCCCTAGGGCACCCCCCATGTTGAGGGCACGCGGCCTGGTACGGCTCAGGAGGGGGGGGGCACTCGCTCGTCCCCACCCCTTTCCTGGCCGGCCAGGCTGCGTGCTCGGATAAGGGTCTGAGATGGATTTGGGGGGGACCCCCACGCCGTTTTTTCGGCGTGGGGATTCCCTTTAAATCCATGCCAGGTGACGGGGCTAGCGCAGCAGCATTCACTGCCTTCGCTAGCTCCGTCTACCTGCAGTTACGTTCTAAATGAACGGACTGCTCCGTGTGTGGGCAAGTCCGTTCATTTACAAAAGTCCCGCCGACTTTGTCCGGCAGATTGTGCGCCGGAGAAGTCCGTGCGTGTGTGGGCAAGTCACACGCTCGGAAGTCCGGGCGTGTGTGGGGAAGTCCCGCCGGACCAGGTCGCCGGACAAAGTCTGAACGTGTGTACGGGGCATTAGAGTGGCCCGGAGAGCAGCATTATCATGTGTGGAAGTGGAATACCAATTGAGCATGAATGACCACTCTATGATTTGAGGGTCATTGCTGTTTTGTAAGTAGTTTGGCTATATCACTGTGTTTTGGCATGGATCAATTTCTGCCACTGCAGACGTTGCTGGGATTTACTTGTTGGATCATCCTTGTATATGAACTATATATCAGGGTTTACTTCCTCTTTAATTTCAAGTTCACCAAAGCCCGCTACAAATCTAAGGGAGAACGAAGATTCGCAGTACAGGGACCTCGGCTATGGAATGCTCTACCAAACAACATCCGCTTGGAAGAAAACTATCGGGCCTTCAGAAAAAAACTCAAGACCCACCTCTTCTAATATAGCAGGATAACAAGGACAGACCTAGTGCCTTGAGGCGATTCAGTTCGCATTTGCAGCGCTATACAAATCATTCATTCATTCATTCATATACTGAGGTTTCATAATTTGGTTTCGGCATTTACACCAATCAGCCATATGATTCTTATCAGCCACTAGACCTCTGAAGGTACACTATGGTATCTGGCACAAAGCCATAATCAACAGATCCAGTTGTAATATGGGGCCTCCCTGGAATCAGACTTGTTTTTCCAACACATCCAAACTCATTGTTGTGTTCCTCAGACCATTCTTGAATTCATCAGACCAAGCCACATTTTTACAGTTCTGATGCTGACATGTCCATTATAGGCACTTTTGGGCACTTCTGGTCAGCATGAGCACCTGTGTTTTCTGACACCTTTCTATCATTGGCTGCTGGTGGAATTTTTTTTTTTGGGGTGGCGTTTTCTGATTGGCCGGATTGAGGATCAGTGTTTCAACAGCGAACATTCATTTGCTGTTGTAACACACCTGGGTAGGCTCTGGTCGCATTCTCTGCGACCCGAGCCCACCCTATTTTAAAGGTGCTTAAAAAAAAAAAACATGCACCTGGTGCCCGGAAGGGACCAGATGCATGGATAGGGGGTGGCCACGGCAGCCATGGATAGATTCATGCTATGCATAAATGTATCCATTACCATATAGGGGGTGGGTGAGCAGTGGCTAATGGATGGGCCGCCACTGCTTTCTATCGGAACCAGCTTTAACATTTTCAGAAATCCGAGCTACAGTAGCTTTTCTATTGGATGGGAGTACATGGGCCAGCCTTCCCTCCCCACATGCATCATTGATCCTTGGCCATCCCTGACCCTGTTTGTCGGTTTTCATTCCTTGGATCACTTTTGGTAGGTTCTGACCACTGTAGACTGGGAACATCCCACAAGAGTTGCAACTTTGGAGATGTTCTGACCCAGGCAGCTAACCATTACAATTTGGCCCTTCACAAAGTCGCTGAAATCCTTATGCTTGTCCATTTTTTCTGTTTTTAACACATCAAATTCAGGGACAACATGTTCACCTGCTGCCTAATAAATCCCACCCACTTTAAGATTCCATTGTAGCGAGATAATCAATGTTATTCCCATTACCTGTCGTTGGTAATGTATGGCTGATTGGTGTAGGTTTCATCCATGTTATGGAATGGTTAAGAATTCTTTTACTTTTATGGTTCTGTTGATACCTATCGCAATATATATATATATATATATATATATATATATATATATATATATATATATATATATATATTTCCTAGAGTTAAAAAAAAAGATACACACACCTTACTTATGGGCCAAAAAAAAAGCCATAATGTTTTCTTTATGATCTTTATTACATGTTGTGAATTATTTTCCCTTTGACCACATGGAGTGGCTAGAGGGAGTTTCACACCAGATACCTGGCATTAGTTATTTATATGACACTGTTTTGGTTTTGCTTTACAAATGTTTTCTCTGTACATTTCTTGTGTATCAATGTTCTCTTGATCTAGGGTAAAATCCTGGAAATGCCATACGTCTTTAAAATTCCCAACTAAAATAAAAGTACCTTTATCTCATAGTCTTCGTTCTCGTTCTCTCGTTCTCTTTCTCTCTCTATCTAGTTCTCTCTCACTCGCTCTCTCTCTCTCTCGCTCTCTCTCTCTCTCTTTTTCTCCTCTCCCTCTCTCTCTCTTCTCTCTCTCTCTCTCTCTCTCTCTCTCTCCCTCATTCTCTCTGTCTCATTCTCGCTCTCTCTCTCCCTCGTTCTCTCATGCTCTCTCTGTCTCATTCTCTCTCTCTCTCGTTCACTTTCTCTCTTTCTCTATTTTTCTCTCTTTCTCTCTCTCGTTCTCTCACTCTCTCGTTCTCTCACTCTCTTGTTCTCTCACTCTCTTGTTCTCTCACTCTCTTGTTCTCTCACTCTCTCGTTCTCTCACTCTCTCGTTCTCTCACTCTCTCTCTCTTTCTCTCTCTCTCTCCTTCCCTTTCTCTCTCTCCTCTCTCTCTCGCGTTCGCTCTCTCCCCTTCTCTCTCTCTCGCTCTCTCTCTCTCTCTCCTCACTCTCTCCTTCTCTCTCTCGCTCTCTCTCTCTCTCGTTCTCTCTGTCTCGCTTTCTCTCTCTCTCATCCTCTCTCTCTCTCTCTCTCTCGTTCACTTTCTCTCTAACTCTCGTTTTCTCTTTCTCTCTCTTGTTCTCTCTCGTTCTCTCTCTTTCTCTCTCTTTCTCTCTCTCGTTCTCTCTCTTTCTCTCTCTCGTTCTCTCTTTCTCTCTCTCGTTCTCTCTTTCTCTCTCTCGTTCTCTCTTTCTCTCTCTCGTTCTCTCTCTTTCTCTCTCTCGTTCTCTCTCTTGTTCACTTTCTCTAACCCTCTCGTTCTCTCTTTCTCTCTCTCGTTCTCTCTTTCTCTCTCTCGTTCTCTTTCTCTCTCTCGTTCTCTCTTTCTCTCTCTCTCGTTCTCTCTTTCTCTCTCTCGTTCTCTCTTGTTCTCTTTCTCTCTCTCGTTCTCTCTTTCTCTCTCTTTCTCTCTCTCGTTCTCTCTTGTGTTCTTTCTCTCGTTCTCTCTCTCGTTCACTTTCTCTCTAACTCTCTTGTTCTCTCTCTCGTTCTCTCTCGTTGTCTCTCTTTCTCTCTCTCGTTCTCTCTCTTTCTCTCTCTTTCTCTCTCTCTCTCGTTCTTTCTCTCTCTCATTCTCTCTTTCTCTCTCTCGTTCTCTCTCTTTCTCTCTCTCGTTCTCTTTCTCTCTCATTCTCTCTTTCTCTCTCTCGTTCTCCCTCTTTCTCTCTTGTTCTCTCTTTCTCTCTCTCATTCTCTCTTTCTCTCTCTCGTTCTCTCTCTCGTTCTCTCTTTCCCTCTCTTGTTCTTTCTTTCCCTCTCTCGTTCTCTCTCTCCTTCTCTCTCTCTCTCCTTCTCTTTCTCTCTCTCGTCTTCTCTTTCTCTCTCGTTCGCTCTCTCGTCTTCTCTCTATCTCTCTCTCCTCTCTCTCTCTCCTCTCTCTTGTTCTCTTTCTCTCTCTACTTTGTTGTCTTGTCTCTCGTTCTCTTTCTCTTGTTCCCTCACTCTCGTTTTCTCTCTCTCTCTCCCCCTTGTTCCCTCTCTCTCTTTCTTTCTCTCTCTCTCTCTCTCTCTCTCTCTATCATTCTCTCGTTCTTGCTCTTTTGTCTCTTGTTCTTTCTCTTTTTCTTTCTCTCTTTCTGGTATATATATATATATATAATTCACCATTATATTATATCTAGTTCTATACATCTAATTCACCAAGAAAAAATTATATTTTCTATAACATATACTACTACCGTAGACTGACCCAGCGTGCAGTCAGATCAATCTTAAATTTGACACATCCCCCTATCTTAGAAATACAATATTATGAACATCAGCTCATACCAGCACATTACTTTGATGTAAGTACATTCTATTGTAAATGATACAAATGATGAAACCCCTGCCTGTGTATTCATATTGACAGAGTCCCACTGACTTACATCCTACAATGGGTTTGTTTGCTTTTATGGATAGCTGACAAAATATGTTTTGAATGTATTTGAATATATTTTTGTCGCCGTCAAACTTGTCAAAGTCTTCAGTAACTATCAACAATAAGTGACACTTACAAAGGAATAACTCATTATCCCACTGTTAAAAGTAGCTCACATCAAATAAGAGAACAAATATAAAAAAAATCAATACCCCGGGAGTGAATCTTATTGTGTCGCATCATAATATTTTACAGTGAATGAGGAAAAAAAATTATTAGGTATGCTGCTTCTGCAGCAGATGTCAGTATTATGTATGCTTCAAATTCACTGAGAGACTTTTATTTTACAAAATGTTCCTATTAGAGATGAGCAATTTTTTTTAAAACCTGCTCTGTTCTAACTTTTAAGCATGCAAATCAGACTCCTCAGAGTGTGTGCCAGTCTAGAGTAATCTGCTTGACCATTTCTTCTCTTTGTAACCTATTAGTAAAAATATACAGTATCGCACAAAAGTGAGTACACCCCTCACATTTTTGTAAATATTTTATTCTATCTTTTCATGTGACAACACTGAAGAAATGACACTTTGCTACAATGTAAAGTAGTGAGTGTACAGCTTGTATAACAGTGTAAATTTGCTGTCCCCTCAAAATAACTCAACACACAGCCATTAATGTCTAAACCGCTGGCAACAAAAGTGAGTACACCCCTAAGTGAAAATGTCCAAACTGGGTGCAAAGTGTCAATATTTTGTGTGGCCACCATTATTTTCCAGCACTGCCTTAACCCTCTTGGGCATGGCGTTCACCAGAGCTTCACAGGTTGCCACTGGAGTCCTCTTCCATTCCTCCATGATGACATCACGGAGCTGGTGGATGTTAGAGACCTTGCGCTCCTCCACCTTCCGTTTGAGGATGCCCCACAGATGTTCAATAGGGTTTAGGTCTGGAGACATGCTTGGCCAGTCCATCACCTTTACCCTCAGCTTCTTCCATTCCTTGCTCTGCTTCAGTATGTCACAGTACATGTTGGCATTCATGGTTCCCTCAATGAACTGTAGCTCCCCAGTGCCGGGAGCACTCATGCAGCCCCAAACCATGACACTCCCACCACCATGCTTGACTGTAGGCAAGACACACTTGTCTTTGTACTCCTCACCTGGTTGCCGCCACACACACTTGACACCATCTGAACCACCTAAGTTTATCTTGGTCTCATCATATCACAGGACATGGTTCCAGTAATCCATGTCCTTAGTCTACTTTGTCTTCAGCAAACTGTTTGCGGGATTTCTTGTGCATCATCTTTAGAAGAGGCTTCCTTCTGGGACAACAGCCATGCAGACCAATTTGATGCAGTGTACGGCGTATGGTCTAAGCACTGACAGGCTGACCCCCCCACCCCTTCAACCTCTGCAGCAATGCTGGCAGCACTCATACATCTATTTCCCAAAGACAATGTCTGGATATGACGCTGAGCACATGCACTCAACCATGCACTCAACTTCTTTGGTTGACCATGGTGAGGCCTGTTCTGAGTGGAACCTGTCCTGTTAAACCGCTGTATGGTCTTGGCCACCATGCTGCAGCTCAGTTTCAGGGTCTTGGCAATCTTCTTATAGACTAGGCCACCTTTATGTAGAGCAATAATTTTTTTTTTCAGATCCTCAGAGAGTTCTTTGCCACGAGGTGCCATGTTGAACTTCCAGTGACCAGTGTGAAAGAATGAGAGCGATAACAAGGGGACAGGACGAAATGCTAGTCAGTGCACCCACTAAGGGCGATCAGCATACCACCCTGATATCAGCCGCTACAGCTTGTTTTTTTATGCTATTTTAGAGTGGCGCCTTGACGAGCCATGCAAATGTGAGTACCCTGCAAGGGATTTTTTACTGTGTTGATAATAAATGTTTTAATATACTACACTGTGAAGTCCTCCTTTTTCTATTGGTATTACTGAGGCACAAAATGGACTCCATTACCATATTGAAGCTCAGAGTGAGGCCACCACAGGAATCCGGATTTACCACTGAACCATTTACAGGTTCCAATGCGTGTATTGACCAAACCTAATCAGCAAAGTCACACGCTCTAAGGTGAGCGGCCATTACCTGGGGGGAACACCTGAGTGCACACGCAGCACCTTAAAGCGGTTATGCACTCTATAAAAAATTTTTTTTGGGACGGAATATAAAGGATGCTTACCTTTATTGGGGGACTCACCTGTTCCATCTTCCATCTCGATCGCCGCCGGTTTTCGTCCGATGAAGTTCCTCGTCTTCTTCTTTAGTGCTGGGGGCCATCTTGCCTGTGGGCATGTGAAACACCCACAGGAACTTTAGATGGCCCAGCATGCACCGCCGTTACTCGCGCGTGCGCAGTAACGGCACATCTGCCGACATCTCACGAGATTTCGGCAGATTTCGGAAGATGTGGCCGAAATCTCGCGAGATTTCGGAAGATGCCCGCACTGACTCCTGGGATCAATGACACCAGATCCCAGGAGACAGTGCGGCGTGACGACGATCGACGCAGAGACCCCGCCCGCCGCCGCAGAGAGAGAAGACCGGAAGTCTTCAATTACAAGGTAAGTAAAAAAAAAAAAAAAAACATTTCATTTAGTACTCTTTGCCTGATTTGGAAGGCAAAGAGATTTACTAAATGAAATGGGTGCAGAACCGCTTTAATATTGGATTGATATCACAGCAACCACTGAATCGCATTGGATCGCATGGATTACATTGGAGCACTTTTGAACTTTTTTTGATTGCACAGCACATTGTATTTTTTCTCACATATATATATATTTTTTTTTTTATAAGGATTTTTATAGTTTGGTTCACCATTATATTGGTTTAAGGATTTTATTGATTGCTTTTTTTATTGATTGCTGTGGTGCTGCTGTCTATACATTTATGGGAGTTATTATTGCTTCCACTGACACCAATACTGGGAGTTAATAGTGCGTCCGCTGACACCAATACTGGGGGCTAATAGTGCATCCACTTACACCAATACTGGGGGATAAGTGTGCATCCGCTGACACCAATACTATGGGTTAATTGTGCGTCCACTGACACCAATGCTGGAGGTTAATAGTGTTAGGTTAGTACAATAGAGAGGTATCATTGCATGTCACATTTCTCTCGTATTTTGTAATCTTATTTATATATACTTATTCAGTTTTTTCAGTGGTATGATTTAGTGGTGAAAATTATTAGTAACCCCCCCCCCCCCCCAGTTTTGACTGTGGTTTCTTATGTGCCCCCCTAAATATTATGTGCAGCCCTTTTAGAAAGGGGGCTGACTATGGTTCACTGTGGCCCAAGGAGACCATTGTGCTGCCAGGGAATAGCAGGTGTATGGACAGGCTAAGGGTAAGGGTGTCTGTCTGTCTTTACTAGCCAGGCTGGCATATATATATATATATATATATATATATATATATATATATATATATATATATATATAGTATGACAATTTAATTCCCAGAATGCCCGAGACAGAGCGCAATGGTGGTGAGGCACACAGTCATTCGAACTCAAGAGTGTCCTGAGATGTTCTAACTTGCACTCTCCTTGTTCACAGACCAGTCAACTCAGTCTTTACAGAGTAGTAGAATAAATAACACTCTGACTCTGACCTCTCCTTCAGCCCCCACATCCAATCACTGGCTAAATCCTGCCGCCTTAACCTTTGCAACATCTCCAGAATTCGACCCTTCCTGACTAATGACACCACAAAGCAACTTATTCACTCCTTGTTTATTTCCCGCCTTGACTGCTGCAACTCTCTCCTTAATGGCCTACCCTAGGCATGCTATCCCCCCTTCAGTCTATTATAAATGCTGCTGCTAGACTAATACACATCACGAATCAATCCATGACTGCTGCTCCTCTCTGCCAATCCCTTCACTGGCTTCCCCTACCCCACTCAAAATGCTAAGCACAACATACAAGACCATCCACAACATCGCCTCCAGCTACATCACCAACCTCATCTGCAGATATCACCCAAATTGTCCTCTCCGCTCCTCCCAGGACCTCCTGCTCTCTAGCTCTCTTGTTACCTGCTCTCATGCTCGTCTTCAGGACTTCTCCAAAGCCTCACCTATCCTCTGGAATTCCCTGCCCCGGTATATCCGATCAGCCCCTAACCTGTCCACCTTTAGGAGATCCCTAAAAACTCACTTATTCAGGGAAGCCTATCCCACACCCACCTAATAACCCCATCAAATAATTTCCTGCATCTATTACCTTTTGTACCACCACCCCCTCTACATTGTAAAGTTCTGCATAAACTGTTGGCGCTATATAAATCGTAAATAATAGAAATAATAATAATAACACGTGTGTGCATTGTGATGTTGGTGGAAAATGAGTGACCGGAATCTGGAGCAGCGGAATACCATCAAATTTTGCGTGAAAATTGGCAAAAGTGCGAGTGGAACTTTAACTCTGTTACAACAGGCTTATGATGAACATTCTATAAATAAATCAAGTGTTCTTGAATGGCATAGGTGGGTTAAAGAGGGGTGGGAAGATGTCTACTATGACTGAAGAAGTGGGCAGCCAAAAGCACAAATGATGGATGCAAATGTGTACAGAGTGCAAACCTTTGTATGCTCAGGACAAACAGAGGGAGAAATTAAACAAGAAAAAATTCCCCCAATGTTGTCTCCTATTAATTCTTTGTAGTTTTTGCCTATGTGATCTCTCTTCGCTATAGGAATTTTGAAGTGGTTTCTTATACAATTTGTTCTTTTTTCCAAAATGTATTATATTAATCTAGCAACAGGTCTCCCGCCGTTCTTCTTGGTGGATTTTTTTCTTGTTTAATTTCTCCCTGTTTGTCTTGATATGCTCTAAGACCGGGGCAGTCATGGTTTCTGATGTCAGTCTAGAATTTAGTTGCAGATTTAATTTTTATACATTAAGCTTAATTAAACTAGGTCGATCCAGGCACCAAATATATATTTTTCCTTTGTACGCTCAGATTGAAGATTGAGTGTGCGAATGATGGCAGAAGAATTGAACATGCACAGATTCTAATGGAGGATTTGTTAATGAGAAATATTTCCACAAAGATGGTGCCTCGCATCTTGACAGAAGATCAGAAAGAACGTTGTTTTCAAGCTTTATCTGATCTTTTGAAGAATGCAGAGGTGTCTAATGCTTTCTTTTTTTATAGGCCAATCCGGGAATTAAGGAAGGGTAGCACTCAGTGCATAAAGCAAAGGTCCAGGTGCTCAATCACAAAGCAATGCATACTAATCCAAAACAAGTATAGTTATTGGTAGGGTTGAGCGAACCCGAACTGTAAAGTTCGGGTCCGTACTGGACTTTAGGGTGTTCGGGTCCCGATCCCGAACCCGAAAAATTGACTGTATGTTCGGGTTCGGGTCCGGTGTTCGGGGATTTAATGTTGCTTTTTAAAATGTCTTTTAAAAGCACTCGCGGCTATATGAATTGATATTCATATAGCCGCGAGTGCTTTTAATACAGAGAACAGTCATTGAAGTCATTTATTTTTAAAAAGTTAGTCATAAAAAGTGTTTGGGGAACTGGGTCCTGCCCCAGGGGACATGTATCAATGCAAAAAAAACTTTTAAAAACGGCCGTTTTTTCGGGAGCAGTGATTTTAATAATGATTAAATTGAACCAATAAAAGTGTAATATTCCTTTAAATTTCGTACCTGGGGGGTGTCTATAGTATGCATGTAAAGGGGCGCATGTTTCCTGTGCTTAGAACTGTCTCTGCAAAAAGTGTCATTTTTGCAGAAAAGAAAGCTATTTAAAATCACTCGCGGCTATATGAATTGTCGGCTCCCGTAATACAGAGAACAGTCATTCATTGAAAGTCATTCATAAAAAAAAAGTCATTGATAAAAAATAAAAAAACAAAAAAAGCGCGGGGGTCCCCCCAAATTCAATAACCAGGCCCTTCAGGTCTGGGATGGATATTAAGGGGGATCCCAGCCAAAAAAAAAATGGCATAGGGTCCCCCTCAAAATCCATACCAGACCCTTGAGGTCTGGGATGGATTTTAAGGGGAAACCCAGTCAAAAAAAATGGCGTGAGGTCCCCCTCAAAATCCATACCAGACACTTATCCGAGCACGCAACCTAGCAGGCCGCAGGAAAAGAGGGGGGGACGAGAGCGCCCCCCCTCCCACCTGAACCGTACCAGGCCACATGCCCTCAACATTGGGAGGATGCTTTGGGGGTCTAAGACCCCCAAAGCATCTTGTCCCCATGTTGATGAGGACAAGGGCCTCATCCCCACAACCGTGCCCAGTGGTTGTGGGGGTCTGCGGGCGGGGGGCTTATCGGAATCTGGAAGCCCCCTTTAACAAGGGGACCCCCAGATCCCCCCCCCCTGTGTGAAATGGTAAGGGGGTACAAATGTACCCCTACCATTTCACCAAAAAAGTGTCAAAAATTGTAAAAATGACAGGAGACGGTCTTTGACAATTCCTTTATTAAAATCTTCTTTCTTCTTTCTTCTGGTCTTCCTTTCTTCATCTTCTCCTTCCGGCATCTTCTTCTTCCATCTTCTTCTTCCTCCGATCCGCTTCTTCTTGGCCTTCTCGTCCGTGACGTGGGGAAAGCCATAGGGAACTCCCCATGACGTCCCCATGCGTCAGAGGGGGGCGGGGTTACCAGGTGGTCCCGCCCTCCGTTATAAAAGAACTGTCAGCCCAAGCAAAGCCTCACACACCGGGAGCCTCCTATTGCGAGGAGTGGCCCAAGAAGAGACCGACGCCCTGGAAGAAGATACCGGAGAGAAGCCTCAGAGACCGACGCCGTGGAAGAAGATACCGAAGAGAAGCCTCACCCAGCGGGAGCCTCCCATTGCGCGGAGCGGCCCAGAAGAGACACCGATGCTGGACGAGAAGGCCAAGAAGAAGCGGATCGGAGGAAGAAGAAGATGGAAGAAGAAGATGCCGGAAGGAGAAGATGAAGAAAGGAAGACCAGAAGAAAGAAGAAGGAAGATTTTAATAAAGGAATTGTCAAAGACCGTCTCCTGTCATTTTTACCATTTTTGACACTTTTTTGGTGAAATGGTAGGGGTACTTTTGTACCCCCTTACCATTTCACACAGGGGGGGGCGGGATCTGGGGGTCCCCTTGTTAAAGGGGGCTTCCAGATTCCGATAAGCCCCCCGCCCGCAGACCCCCACAACCACCGGGCACGGTTGTGGGGATGAGGCCCTTGTCCTCATCAACATGGGGACAAGATGCTTTGGGGGTCTTAGACCCCCAAAGCATCCTCCCAATGTTGAGGGCATGTGGCCTGGTACGGTTCAGGCGGGAGGGGGGGCCGCTCTCGTCCCCCCCTCTTTTCCTGCGGCCTGCCAGCTTGCGTGCTCGGATAAGTGTCTGGTATGGATTTTGAGGGGGACCTCACGCCATTTTTTTTGGCTGGGTTTCCCCTTAAAATCCATCCCAGACCTCAAGGGTCTGGTATGGATTTTGAGGGGGGCCCTATGCCATTTTTTTTTTGGCTGGGATCCCCCTTAATATCCATCCCAGACCTGAAGGGCCTGGTTATTGAATTTGGGGGGACCCCCACGCTTTTTTGTTTTTTTTATTTTTATCAATGACTTTTTTTTTTTATGAATGACTTTCAATGAATGACTGTTCTCTGTATTATGGGAGCCGACAATTCATATAGCTGCGAGTGATTTTAAATAGCTTTCTTTTCTGCAAAAATGACACTTTTTGCAGAGACAGTTCTAAACACGGGAAACATGCGCCCCTTTATATGCATACTATAGACACCCCCCAGGTACGAAATTTAAAGGAATATTACACATTTATTGTTTCACTTTAATCATTATTAAAATCACTGCTCCCGAAAAAACGTCCGTTTTTAAAAGTTTTTTTTGTATTGATACATGTCCCCTGGGGCAGGACCCAGGTCCCCAAACACTTTTTATGACTAACTTTTTAAAAATAAATGACTTCAATGACTGTTCTCTGTATTAAGGGGGACGGGAGCCGACACTTTATTATAGCCGTTCGGGTCCCTATTGACTTTACTGGGGTTCGGTGTTCGGGGTCAAGTTCGGGTCAAGTTCGGTCCCGAACCCAAACTTTTTTCTGAAGTTCGGCCGAACCTGCCGAACCCGAACATCCAGGTGTCCGCTCAACTCTAGTTATTGGCTCTATACCCGTGGATGACCTTGGATGGTCAGGTAAAAATGAAATATTGCATATTAATATTGTGCTCTTCTATTCATTTACTGTATATGGTGGAGCTGTAGGATCTTTTTCCATTTTTTATCTGTCTCCTTTGTGTTAAAAGCATGTTGTTTATAAAAAAAATAGTGACTCCAGCGGAAATCTATACACTTAAAGTGGGGTGCCCCTTAAAAAAAAAAAAAAGTCAGCAGCTACAAATACTGCAGCTGCTGACTTTTAATAAATCGGACACTTACCCGTCCCAGGGTCCAACGATGTGGGGGAATAAAGTCAAAGTCCCGCTCGTTCCCTGCTCTGCTCGGCGGCGGCGGCATTCTTACTGTGGGCACCCGGCTGTGGCTTCATAGGCGGGCACCCACTGCGCATGCGCGAGCCGTGATACGCCGCGCAGTCATTTGGGACCTGTCATGTGTCCCAGATGACTGACTGCGCCGAGGGGAAGTGATGTCACCAGCCCGGGCACTGAAGGAGGCAGACTATCAGAGACCCCCTAGCAACAGGCATTTAGAGGTAAGTTAAAAAAAAAATCCAAATGTTTTTTTTTATTTATTTTTTTAGGAATTTTAATTTGGGGGGGGGGGGGGGGGCACCACTTTAATTGAATGAGTCAGAGGAATAACTAACCTTATTCAGATCACTCAAGCTTCCAAATTAAAAAACAGAATAGAAAAAATAAATGATAGTTTCCCTAAATAAAACCTCTCCACCTCTTTGATGTAATGCAGTCTTCATCAACTTTAATTCACACTTCTGTATTATTTTGAGTAATGTAAAGGGCCCGGAGTCTAAAGTGTCGTGTTTATAATGTTTCTGGACATGTAAGATGTTCTCTGTACCTTGTAAGGCCCTTGATTGAATCCACAGTAGGTACTCTCCATTGTGTAGCTTCTTAAAACACCCATCTCGCGCCATACCACAACACGGGCTGTAGACTCTCGTGCCTTTTCCACTAAAAAGCTGCTGTGGGCCATTGAGAATGGAGGAGCAATCTTATCCAGGATTTTAGGTAAAGTCTAAAATAGAGATTTAAAAAAAGAATGTCATGCATGTCATAAAGCATCAGTTTCTGTATATAGTTAATGTATTCACTTGAGCCACGAGAAAAGAACCTACCGTAGCTGGATTCAGATTTGTTGCCTGTTTTTCAGGACACTGTTCTCTACTGCAAAACCATGGACCCAATGATTATGCTTGGGACTATAAATTCCTTTTTGTTTTAGTCAGTACATTTAAAATAATGCATATGACTGTGTTTTATTTACTAAGATCTTTAGAGGAGAGCTCTAGAATAAGCTGATTTGCAAAGTTTCCCAGTTCTTTACTTCTGTGCTGTTAAGTGACTGTATTGATCTTCTGCTGTATCATGCTGTTCAAAACAGTTCTGTTAACAGATATTTGTAAGGGTCCTCCTAGCTAAGAACAAGATGATCACTCTTGCAGCTCTTTTCACCTGTAGCAAACACCTTAGAAGAGTGCTTGTGGGTCGGTGCAGCGTGGTGCGTGAAGTAATGACAGAGTCCGGGTGCAGGAGCAAGAACTTTGTATTGAAAAAAAGGCTCAACTGAACAGACAACCCAAACAGGAGAGCACCATGCCAGGGTAACACTCGCTTTTCAAAATGATGCAGAGAGCAGCAGGTAAAGATGCACCGACAGTGTCTGTGTTTAGAGGGTAGAATGTAGCTTTTCCCTGCCACTATCACTTTCCCTGACAGATGGGTGCTCTTTCACTACTCTAGCCACCTCAAAAAATGCATGCCAAACCCTGAGGGCAGGGACTTATAAAGATTCTGCTGATTCAAGATGGCTGCCAGAGGTCACCTGAATGCAGCGTTGCCAACCGATGTTCTGTCAAAATAGCCAACTTACAAACTGATACCCTACCATCCCTGGATCTGACAACTTGTTCTAAATTTAATAATGCTTCACCTGCCCTGATCTTTGCCTTATTTCATTGTCTCTGTAACAATCTTTACTGTTGCACCTCTTCGAGTATTTTCGCCCTTACTGTTTAGTGCCACCTACAGTGGAGAATACAGACTGCACTTGCCTACGTGCTTCATATGCTTGCACTGATATTCCAGATTCCCCATTAATCTAAGCTCTGGGTTACTTGGATTTAACAAGGAGGCCACTACCTAGCGCGGGTGAACTAGGAAGTTGGGTCATATTAATGTAGCGGCCACAACCCCTCGGGCAGCCATGAATTTTCTGGGCTTACCAATTACCTCCTCCTTGTAGCACGTCGTCCGTTGTCTAGGGGTTCCCAGGGTTAGTACCCAGTAACTTCAGAAGCTGACACGCAAAAGTCCTTTTAAGGATTTTTATTTGCAAGGGTAACATTAACACAGTCTCTCAATTGGGAATAGAGGGCACGGGTGAAACTCAGGCACTTCAGAACTGCTGACATCAATTGAATGTCTCCTTAGATAGCCCAGAGAGTAGCCACTCACAACTGGGTGCTTCACTGCTGGATAAACCTCTAACTGTAGATTTAGCAGCCAACCAGTGACTCAAAAGTATTTCAAAGTCTCTGCCACAGACTAGGTTGTAACTGAAGATAATTTAGGAACTTCCCACGGTACCTGGATCTTTCAGCCACCTTGGCGATACCGTAAGATTCACTAGTGTCCATACAACTTCAGCTCCCAGGCTCTTACCGAGCAGCCAGCTTCTTGGCCCTCCTACGAAGAGTCCTCCCCTGGTCGTTTGTACGAGTTGCTGTGTCTCTCCAATACCGAGAGTACACCGGGACACCTCAGAATCCTCCTTCAGTTACTGGGCCTCGAACTAGCCAGTTCCGAGGCTCGGGAACGGACGGATCCCCACCCCAGACCATGAGGGCCTCTGGGGCTGGTCAGGGTGACCATGCTTACGGGGACGGCAGACACTCCTGGGCCCGGGACCCCTCACGGGTTGGTCCGGACCGGAACCAGGAATCAAAGAGCAAGCCGAACCCTGAACACGTGACTTCAGCATCTTAAATACCCCTTCCCAGACTACAAAGCGGTGCCAGACGCGCCCACTGATTGGCTCCAAGAAGGATTGGCACCCAACATGTCCAACCAGGCTTGGTTCTCAGCCTGTCAAAGGTGCCTCACTGCACCTATGACCAGGTAGAACTCCATTATAGACCAGCCAAACTGATGCCAAAGTAAAAGACCTATACAATTAACCCCCAGAACTCCGTTACAGTTCTGGAAAAAAAAAATTAGCATTATAGCGCACACTTTAGAAAAGTGTTGGAGCTACATTAAACTAAGCAGAGTCAGGGCTAAAAGGGAACCAGAAATACAGTACATACACGAAGAGGTGCAACAGTAAAGATTGTTTTATATATAATATAGCAAAGATCAGGGCAGGTGAAGCATTATTAAATTTAGAACAAGCTAGTTGTCAGATGGTATCAGGGTATGAGAAACCCAAACTCACAGAAGACTGTTCTACCTTCTCTTACAGTTACAATATTCAGAATCTTAAACTTTTTTAGTCTGCTGTTTACATAATGAGATGTGATGCTAGTATACTACAACATTAGCATAATAACTGGAACTTACGTACCCTGTATCCAACATCCTCCAAAAGAACAGAAGAATCCACCACACATCCCGCTTGCCACAAGGTCTCCTTTATGCTGCATCCATAGAAAAACACATTCTTCCTTTGAGAATGGCCATGATAATCACAGAAAACCTGCAAACAAAGATAACATTTAAACACAAAACAAACTACCCTTTTTACACTCACTTCCAAAAAAAAAACATGAATGTATTTTACTTTTCAAACAGAGTCTTCTTTTCTGTTTAATTTAATTTATTTTAATTCATTTGGAGTCAATGTGCTTTTATGTCCTGCAGACATCATTTTATATACTGCAGCTTAAGGGCACAGATTTTTTTAGCTGTAGGCAAGAACTCTAAGATTCACATGGGAGACATACAATGGTGTAGCTCCATTTATTAGTCATGCTACTTGCAGGCAGTTCAAATAAACCCAGTCCAGGGTTCAGAAGGCACTGAATACAAACCAGATTGAAGTAAAAAAAAAAGTTTGTTTGGGCCTCTGGAGGGCAACTACAGAAACTGAATGCAACAAAATGGCATGACAAGCCCACCAAATGTTGTTTTTTAAAAAAAAGGGATGGGGATGACCACAGTGTAGGGGCAACATTGGAAAGACACAAATCTTTGAGTTTACAGCTTTGTGGGGTTCTCTCGTGAATTATGTTATGGAATCACTAAGGCCCCTTTCACACTTATACGACTTGTCCCACGATTTGGGACTACAAAGTAGCATGACAAGTCATTCCCCATGATTTCCAATGACAGCCATTCATATTAGTACGACTTCAAGTCGTTCCGACTTCAAAGTAGTCCGTGCACTACTTTGGTCCGATTTTTGATGCCACTTACGCAGGCATTCCTTGAAATCGCGGCGGAATCATGGCAAAAATCGCGGTAAGATCGCGTGACTTTGAAGTCGCACAAGTGTGAAAGGGGCATAAGGGTTACTTGTGTTACTCCCAACAGCGACACCATATGTTAGCAGCACATACTTTGCTTTATATATATTTTTTTTAAACTCTGTTTACCATTTTGTAAATAAATGTCCGTCAAATTAAAAGGTTTTCCTCTTATTGTATACACTCATCGGCCTCTTTATTAGGTACACCTTGCTATTACCGGTTTGGACTCCCTTTAGCCTTAAGAACTGCCTTAATTATTCATGACATAGATTCAACAAGGTGTTGGGAACATTCCTTAGAAATTTGCTCCATAGTGACATGATAACATCACGCAGTTGCTGCAGATTTGTTGGCTCCGCATCCATGATGCGAATCTGCCGTTCCACCACAGCCCAAAGGTGCTCTATTGGATTGAGATCTGGTGAGATCTGGTGAGTGTGGAGGCCATTGGAGTACAGTGACCTCATTGTCATGTTCAAGAAACCAGTGGTGAGATGATTTGAGCTTTGTGACATGGTGCATTATCCTGCTGGAAGGAGCCATCAGAAGATGGGTACACTGTAGTCATAAAAGGATGGACATGAGCAGCAACAATACTCAGGTAGGCCGTGGTGTTTAAACATCCCCCACACCATTACACCACCACCACCAGCCTGAACAATTCATACAAGGCCGGATGGAGCCATGCTTTCATGTTGTTTATGCCAAATTCTGACCTTACCCTCTGAATGTCGCAGCTGAAAACGAGACTCATCAGACTAGGCAACGTTTTTTCCAATCTAACTTTGGTGATCCTATACGAATAGTAGCCTCAGTTTTCTATTCTTAGCTGACAGGAGTGGCACCCAGTGTGGTCTTCTGCTGCTGTCGCCTATTTTCTTCAAAGTTCGATATGTTGTGCATTCAGAGATGGTATTCTGCATACCTTGGTTATAACTAACGAGTGGTTATTTGAGTTACTGTTGCCTTTCTATCATTTTGAACCAGTCTGCCCATTCTCCTCTGACCTATGACATAAACAAGGCATTTTCCTCCACACAACTGCCACTCACTGGATATTTTCTATTTTTTGGACCATTGTCTGCAAACCCGAGAGATGGTTGTGCATAAATATCCCAGTAGATCAGCAGTTTATGAAATACTCAGACCAGCCCGTCTGGCACCAACAACCATGCCACGTTCAAAGTCACTTATATCCCTTTTCTTACCCATTCTGATGCTCAGTTTGAACTTCAGCAAGTCATCTTCATCAAGTCTAGCTGCCTAAATTCATGGACGGTGAGTACAAGTCCCAACTAATGTCTTTTTTAACAAACGGTATTAGCGGTGAACTGGTTTGCTCCACAAAAAAACTTATTTCTTAGTAGTTGCTAGAAGGACTGCGCGCTAGAAGCAGAAATAGACCAAACAGGCATCAGTCACAGTAATCAAAAATTAGAGCTTCAGCCCTTTGAGTTTGAGGGTCAAAAAGTACCATGTGGAAATGTATTTGCGGGGGAAAGCACAAACAGCTATCTTACTAACAAAAAAGTGTCAGCCCACCCCTTTTAAGTCTCTCTGTCTAAAAAATTATGATTGCCCTTGAACAATTTACCACACGTTTCCCAACCACCCACTTTTCAACAGAGACTGGGAGAGAGAGCTGGTCTATTCCCTCACTGTTGAGGATTGGGAAAAGCCATTGTATCTTACATTCAAATTGAGATTTCTCACTCATGTCCAGGAGAGAAACTATAAAATATTGTCCAGGTGGTACATGTTTCCTGCTAGACTACACAAAATGTTGCAAAATTATTCTGACCATTGCTGGTGTTGTGAAGAAGAAATAGGCACCATGCTCCACATATGGTGGACCTGCCTCTGGATAAAACCGTTTTGGGAAGCAATATTCCAGTTGTGTTCTCATATTACAGGCAGGGACTTTCTGATGTTGCCGGTGTCTTGTCGAATACTGTCCTCCCCCGAGGACAAGGAGACGCCGAAGCTCTCCGAAGATGAACGGCGCCTGCGCACTAAGTCCAAGTTCAAGCCCCACCATCCAAGTGGACACAGAGTTAGAATAAAAAATAGCCAAGCAAAGCAAAACCGTGCCCGAAGCGTGGCGAGCGAAGCGTAGCGAGCGAAGCGTAGCGAGCGAAGGCCCCGCGAAGGGCCCTGTTACTATGTGCTACCGTATGTCCACTTGGATGGTGGGGCTTGCACCTGGACTCAATGCGCAGGTGCCGTTCTTCTTTGGAGACTTACGGAGTCTGCTTGTCCTCCGTACTGCACAAGTGCTGCGCCAGCGCAGTACGGGGTGGACACTATCCGATGGCCGGACACTTTGTGCCAGAACACCGGAACTGGCATTACTCCCTTTTTCCATGTTCTCCGAATCCCCATTAGTGGCCAAAAAAGGCTTGCTTTGCTTCCTTCTTTCAGCAATTAGGTCCCTAATACCTAGATGTTGGAACTTAACAACTGTGCCAAATGTTAGAGAATGGGTGGCGGAACTCACACATTAAGAGAATGGAAGAGTTTACAGTGAGTCTACAAAAAAGATATTCTGAATTCACGACCACGTGGTATGCCTGGATTGAATTTTTGAATCTTCATCTCCTATTTGTGTTGATGTTGTCACTTGAATTTCTTTAGCTTGATATTTGTTGCATATATAGAGGTGTATACATTGAGGAAGCAAGACTATTGCAAAATGTGTTTATCCATTATGCCAATTTTCAGCTACTTACTGTATATGAGCCATTTGAACACAATGGTATATGACAGCAAGCACTTGTTTCGTTTAATGATGTTTAATTGTACAATAAAGATGCTGTATATTTTAGCGATTTATTCTTGTATGTTCTCTTTTTGGCACATTTAAAGTCCCAAAATGATTCTCCTTTATTGATTGTGCAGCAGGAAGTATATTGCATGGTAAACAGTAAAGGTAGTTTATGGCTATGCTGCTCTGTGCCAAATCTAATATGCTGCAATTGCAAATGTGGTAGAAATAAGCCCCATGGCACAAAGCAATGAGCAGTAATGCCCTGTACACACAATATGATTTTCCGACAGAAAATGTTAGATGGGAGCTTGTTAGAAATTCAAACCGTGTGTAGGTTCCATCGGACATTTTCCATTGGCATTTCTGACACACAAAATTTGAGATCTGGATCTCAAATTTTCCGACAACAAAATCCGTTGTCATAAATTACGATCGTGTGTACACAATTCCGACACACAAAGTGCCACGCATGCTCGGAATCAAGCAGAAGAGCCCCACTGGCTATTGAACTTAATTTTTCTCGGCCCGTTGTACATGTTGTACGTCACCGCGTTCTTGACGTTTGGAAATTTCGGACAAGACCGTGTGTATGCAAGACAAGTTTGAGCCAACATCTGCCGGAAAAAAAAAACATGGATTTTGTTGTCGGAAAATCCTATCGTGTGTACAGGGCATAACAGTGGTTCACAATATACATATTCAGTGCTAGTCCCTGCCTAAAAGACTCTGCGGGTACTACTAATGCTGCGTACACACGACCGGACTTTTCGACAGACTAGGTCAGATGGAACAAATCCATCGGACAATTCGATCGTGTGTGGGCTTCATCGGACCTTCGCTGTCCAAAAATCGGACGTACTTTAGAAATAGAAAATGTTTCAAATTTTTCCGAAGGACTCGAGTCCGGTCAAAAAATCGGTTTGTGTGTATGCTAGTCTGACGGACAAAAAAACGACGCTAGGTCAGCTATTGGCTACTGACTATAAACTTCCTTATTCTAATCCGGTCGTACGTCATCACTTTAAAATCCGTTGGACTTTGGTGTGATTGTGTGTGGCCAAGTCCGTTCATTCGGAAAGTCCGTCGGAACTCCGCCGAAAGTCAGTCGGGAAGACCGTCAGACTTAGTCCGTTGAAAAGTCCGGTCGTATACGCGGTATTAGTTCTAATATTCTGCAAATTCTGTAGCATATGCCCCACACAGAGGTAAAAATGATCTATCCCCTTACAAACATCCTATTTATCTCCACAGCAGAGCACTGATCGAACTAGTTAGATCACCAGGCTGTGAATCCCTGGTGACTGTAAAATGACTGGCATTTAAAGGCCCCAGGTGGGGCAAAGTTCCAGGTGACTGTGGGCATCCAATAGGATGTCTTTCACCACAAACATGGCGTTTAAAGTCAATGACAGAGACATGTTTTTCCCCAGTATTAGTATTTGATGTTCCTGCTCATTCCTGGGTGCTAATTGGCTGCTGTGGATGCCAAGGGTATTTTGGGATAGCCCATTGAATTATCCCTCGAATGTCGCATTTATTCGGTTCCCCCATCAAATATGCGACTTTCTGGAACAAATTCACTTTTACTCAAACAGAAACACTATTACTAATTACAAAACTCTATTATATGATTAAAGTTAACTTTCATCAATGTTGCAGTGACCGTATCAGGTAAAATAAGAAACAAAATACATTATTTTTTACTAGGTTTACAAATTTTAAGCTATCTTTCTTTTTAGTTTGTATTCCCTAAGTGACAAAAGCAGAGAAGCCTTCTTGCGAGGAGTTCCTTCGGGGAACATCTAAATAAAGAATAAAGAGAGGGTAATAATACTCCAGAGACAGTTAAAAATGAGCTGATGCTGGCTCTGGTTGGAAATTCTCCATATGCCATTGTGCAGAGCAGTTTCTGCCTATTATAAAGTCTACCTGGGTAACCAACAGCAGTTTAGGTTCCTAAAATAATGAAATTATGAAAATCAAACAAAGGTTTTAAGAACAGTTTCTCTCTCAAGAGTTTTAGTGTAAGCAGAATAAGTTTGAAATATGCTCTTGGGTCATGGCTGAAAATGAAAATAGCTTCTATTCAGCAAGTCTGCTGATAAAAAAAGTATATTTTAAAACACTAGTTGGAAAGTTTTGCTCAATATTTATTAATTACATTTTAAAATTAAAATGCTCGTAATACTGTACACTTTTCAGGGCAATGTGGTTAAAAAAATTAAAACTAGTTAGTATGTAGCTTAGAAAATAAGCCCATGTTATTAAAGAATCATAAAGATATGACATGCACAAAGAATGGTCAAATATTCCCATAGACACACTCCTAAACCTTGTGGACAGCCTTCCCAGAAGAGTTGAAGCTGTTATAGCTGGACAGGGTGGGCCAACTCAATATTGAACCATACGGACTAAGACTGGGATGCCATTTAAGTTGCTGGGCGTGTTAAGGCAGGTGTCCCAATACTTTTGACAATATAGTGTATATTCCTAAAGTTTTTTTTTTATCTTAATGCATTCTAAAATCCTTCTGTGTGTAGCAGCCCCCCTGAACCCTCTTAATACCCCTCTTAAGCCCATCTCTATCCAGCGATGTTGCAGGAGAGACTCGGCCACCCGAGACTCTCCCTGCTCATTGCCTGAGACCCAGCAGCAGCGCCATTGGCTCCGGCAGCTCTTAAACAAAGTCAGTGAGCCAATGAGGAGAGAGAGGGGGCAGGGTCTAGTGTCGGCTCTATGCCTGAATTGAAACAGGGAGCTGTAACTCGGCCCTGGTGCCCCCATAGCAAGGGCACTCATCATCAGGAAGGGGCCAGGAGAGCCAAAGAGGGACCCGAGAAGAGGAGGATCTGGGCTGCTCTGTGAAAAACCAAATGCACAGAGCAGGTAAGTGTAACATGTTTGTTAATTTTAGGCAAAAAACAAACAAACAAGACTTTAGTGTCACTATATATATATATATATATATATATATATATATATATATATATATATACACACATATATATATATATATATAATCTACATGCAGGGTACCGGACGCATGGATTTCAATGTTTTTTCTATTTATTTTTTTTAAGCATGTCACTAGAGCCTAATGCCCGGTACACGTGATCGGCAATTCCTCCAGCAAAAGTCTGATGTGAGCTTTTGGTTGGAAATTCTGACCGTGTGTATGCTCTATTGGTCTTTTGCTGGCAGAATTCCCGCCAGCAAATGATTGAGAACAGGTTCTCAATTTTCGGTCGCAAGAAGTTCTGATCCGAAATTCCAATCGTCTGTACCATTTTCTCGGCTCGTCGTAGTGTTTTACGTCACCACGTTCTTGCCGGTCGAAAGTTCAGAGAACTTTTGTGTGACCGTGTGTATGCAAGCCAAGCTTGAGCGGAATTCCGTCGGAAAAAACATCCAAGTTTTTTCCGACGGAAAATCCACTCGTGTGTACGGGGCATAAGGCTCTAATTGGCTTCAAACTTTGGCAACTTTGTGTGACCATAGCGAATCCATATTTGCTATTGTCTTCCTGATTCTCCTCCCGGCCAATCAGGAATCAGGTCCTGAGAGAGACCCGATTGGCCAGGAGTCTTAGGACTCCCAGCCAATCGGGTCTCAGGACCCACTTCCTATTCAGCTGGGAGGAGAAGCAAAGGCCCAGTGTCACGGCAAGCTGCAGCAGGTCGAGGGGCAGCTTCCAGGAGCCCAACCTCGGATCCAGCACCACCTCCTAAGGTAAGGACATGGATGGCGTCCAACCTGTCCAATTGAGGAGCCAGGGGCAGCTTCCTGGAGCCTGCACCACCTCCGATTCCCATTCATCTCCCGTGGAGGGGGGGGGGGGGGTGGGCGCTTGGACATGGATGGCGTCCAACCCGTCCAGGCGAGGGGGTCATGTGCTAGTGCGAGTGAGGAGGCCAGGGGCAGCTTCCAGGAGGAGGATCTCTGATTTCAGTCTTTCTTCCACAGGGGGGCGGTTTGTTTTCCGTCCCCCCTCAAAATATTGAGCACCCCATTGCCACTGGAACATGTGTATTGATTTGCGTTTGAATCACATATCCCATACAAGCCAGCAGATTCCCATATACCTCAACGATACAGTGTGATGTGCAGAGGCCAATTAGTTGGTTGCAAATATACAAAAAAAAACGGTTTCATAAACCTTACGAAGTGAGCGGTTCTCATTTTGTTGCTTACTAGCTTGATATATATCCCTAAAATGAGTTCCCTGTAGCAGCAGACTTTTATAGTCAATGCAACCAGAGTGCCTGATAATTTACAGATTACTAAGCACAACAGAGGTTTTATACATTTTCTAACCTCGAGTATTCACTATTATTACTGCCATTGAACTCTTACACCAATGTTATGATTATCAGCCATCCATTGTAATCTTGAAGAACCTCAAAGAAATTCTTTTACCCTCAGAGGATAAAAATATATTTGGTACTGCTTGTTAGCTGAAATCAATTTTTAGGGATAAAAAGAAATCAGTGTTATATCGTCCTTTCATACAATGGCAGCCCAGGTAGGACAGCAAAGAGATCAATACTCCTCATACTAAAATATATTGACAATGTCCTGTGGCCTCAGGGCAAGCTGTTTTTCGAGAGAGCTGAAAAGTCTAGAGAATGGGTAATGCTGAACTATAACACTGCGATATTCTCCAGGCACTTAATACCTACCAAGAATATGCAATTGCTCTCAGCCCTCATGTTGGGGCTGTATATTTGCTAAAACTGTACAAAATCTAATCTAGTCTATGTGCAGAAGAAACCCCACCAACACAGTATGAACTAAGAAAAAAAAAAATGAACGGAAGGGTAAAGTAATCACTGGAAACACAAAGGCAATCATAACAAGAAATTTTCCACGGCAATTTGTTTTCTTTAAATAATTCATCTAAATCCTGTCTAAAGTTATAAATATATCTAAAGGTGACCTTACACTTTACTATCCAGTCATACAGTACTGATCATTTTTAGCATTCCCAAAGCATACTGCAGTGGCATTTTCTAAGAAAACAGAAGAACAAACACCAGTTGATGATACTAGTGTGTCCTTAGTTAATTAGCTCAGGACTTCTATAATATGGTTGTAGTGGGTCCTTAAAATTTTGAAAGAATTTCTCTGGTAAAAGAGGTGTAGCACCCTCTAGTGTGTGCTACTAGAAGTGAGAGTAAGTAAAAGCATTTTCTGGGCAGGGATAAACGCAAGTCACTGAATTGGGTCAGGGTTGCTAGAGGCTGTTACTAGAGGCCCGGCCTGGATGACTCATCCTGGTGGCTCTCTGGTGTCTCCCCCTAGTATCTGGAAAGTTGGTGAACCTTCTAGAACTAGTGGGCGGAGGTTATAAGGAGCTGCCTTGAATATTTATGGGCTCTCAGCCAATCCCCAGAAGTGAACTGACAGGGAACTGAGATAACCCATAAATAGACATGGGTCATGAGAGCAAGGTAGTCAGGTTAAAGATGAAGAAGCAGTGGTGAGGAGAGGCTGTCAATGGCCCTTGAGGGACCCCTGCCGGGGAGGGGTTTTACCTTGGGATGGGAGCTCACAAAAGCAGGCCTGGAAGGATCCTAACACAGGAGGCAGTGGAAGGATTCATGCCGTTGAGGCAGCAGGGGGAAGCAAGCATAGACAGTGAGTAGATCAGCACGGTGCAGGGACAAGACAAGGGGAAAGACTGGCAGCTGTAACAGTGCTTTCTTGAAGACCCGGTTGCATCAAGACTTCTAACCTTGCCATGGGAGGTCTCCATGTGTGTGTGACAGTCAGGCAGGACTGGGGCAAAGAGTCAGTCAGGGGGACTCGGAGAAAGATCAGCCAGATGTGGCTGGTGGCAGCCAGGTGGACTAGCATTCTGCAGGCAAGTGGAGCTGGGATCAGTGGCCACAGGAAAGCAGAAGGAGAGATGTTATGCTGGTCACTTCATCTGTGCTGTTTTGTCAAGTGACAGAGTTCCTGCCTGTAATGGGCCTTTGCTGAACTAACAATATTACTGCTAATTCCTTCAGGCATCTGTCTGTTTCCAGTGGGTAGAAAGTATAATTTAAAACTGAAAATGATGTCCTAGGATAGGTTTGAAAGATTATTTCATCAGTTTGATATTCTAAAAAAACTTATAAGCTGATTCTGTAATTTGAGTTTCTCTAGTCATATCTGCATGTCATTGTAGTATACAGACACAAAAGTTTGTTGGCACACTAATGCCCCATACACACGGTCGGAAATTCCGACGGAAAATGTCCTATCGGACCATGTTGTCGGAAAATCCGCCTGTGTGTGGGCTCCATGGGACTTTTTCCGTCGGAATTTCGGACGGAAAAAATTGGAGATCCTCCTCTCAAATTTTCCGACAACAAAATCCGATCGGACTTTTTCCGATCGTGTGTAGAGAATTCCGACGAACAAAGTGCCACGCATGCTCAGATCAAATTACGAGAACAAACCTATTGGCTAATAGCCTCTACGTAGTTCTGTCGTACGCAACGAACGTCACCACGTTCAGAATGATCTGATTTTCCGACAACTTTGTAAGACCGTGGGTATGCAACACCAGTGTCGGACAAAATCCATCAGAAAAAGTCTGACGGATTTTGTGGTCGGAATTTCCGACCGTGTGTACGGGGCATAAGTGTATGAAAGCTACAATGGAACTTCACAGAAGCGGTTCTGCCTTGAGATATATGTGGGAGGGACTTCCACATGACCATACCACTTCTTCTGTAAAGTACAGTTGTAGCTTTATTTTCCCATTTTACTGAGTATTGCAGTGGTGGCCATTCATAAGGGGCGCACCCCCCCGAATCCATGCACCTGGCCCCTAATCTCCATGCAGGGTGCCGGATGCATGGATTTGCAATGTTTAGCACATGATTAGAACCTGAGGCTCTAATTGGCTTAAAAAAAAGGTGGACTCGGGGCACAGAGCACTGCGCCCTGAGCCCATCCAATTGAGAGGCATAAGCAAACTACTATTCCCTAATGTCTTCCTGCTTCTCCTCTCGGCCAATCGGGAAGTGGGTCCTGAGACCCGATTGGCCAGGAGTCCTAAGATCCGATTGGCCAGGAGTCCTATGACCCAATTGGCCAAGGGGAGAAGCGATGCAGGGTAGAAGCGATGCAGGGTAGAAGCCACCGAAGCTGCGACCTGGATGGGGTAAGTGCGGGGCTGGCGGGCGGGCGGCCTGGCAGGCAACGAGCGAGCTGGCAATCGATTGACCCTGGGGGGGATGTGGGTCGGGGGAGTGAGTTGACCAGGTTTGTTTGCCGCCCTCCCAAAAAAATTGAGCACCAGCCGCCACGGTAGTATTGTATGGGCTGGCTTTAGAGAAGAAGAGGCTGATATGCCAGTACTGTGTACTGCCGTACATGGGAACATTAAATTAGAATGTGTGCCAAAAGCACACTTATCCAGTAATTTACAATAAGGGGCATTTCTGAAAATGTTAATACTTTAGTTCATGCCAAAAGCATGCTTAGCACCATGGATAATGGAATCAGGAGAATCGCTGAATCATCACTTTCTGATTCTCCTAATTACACAACTTAGCAATGTAAGAAATCATAATTCATTGACTGTATGGTTTTTTTTTTTTTTTTGACTGGACAAATCTGCGCATAGATCAATGTACAGAAAAAAAAAAAAGGGTAAATTATAGATTTTCCTGGTTTTCAAACTAATTTGTTCATTACTACTTGGCACAATGCCCTCACTGGTTACAAAATAACTCAATCTCATATAAGAGTATTCTGGTAGCAAGATAAAATTGTGAGCGGGGAGCCCAGTCCCTCTTTACATGGTACATTCACTGATACATGCAGCCAGGCCCTACCTACGTACAGTGTCTTAAAGTGGAACTTCACTCTCTCAATCAACATGGATTATTTTTAACCCTCATGCTGCTAGCATTAGTAAATAGATAGGAAAGCACGGTGTGTTTCAAAAAGAATGACCCAAGTCCAAATAGTTGTATTTAATAATGAAAATGTGTTATGCTGCGTACGTACACACGGTCGGAATTTCCGACAATAAATGTTCGATGTGAGCTTGTTGTCGGAAATTCCCAGCGTGTGTAGGCTCCATCGGACATTTTCTGTCGGAATTTCCAACAACAAAAATTTGAGAGCCGGATCTCAAATTTTCGACAACAAAATCCGTTGTCGGAAAATCCTATCGTGTGTACACAATTTCGACACACAAAATTCTACGCATGCTCGGAATCAAGTAGAAGAGCAGCACTGGCTATTGAACTTTTTTTTTCTCGGCTCGTCGTACGTGTTGTACATCACCGCGTTCTTGACGTTCAGAATTTCTGACAACATTTGTGTGATCGCGTGTATGCAAGACAAGTTTGGGCCAACATCCGTTGGAAATAAATCCACGGTTTTGTTGTCGGAATGTCTGATCGTGTGTACAAAACAAATTGCAAAGTATTAGGTAAATCCTCAAGTTTCACTCACCATGTTATAAATGCTCCATGTGCCCTCCACCTGCTGCAGGGATAACATCAAGATGATAGATGAATTTGTCCCCAACGCATCTGACAGTGTCTAATTCCACAGAAGTTACTGCAGCCGTGATTTGGTTTTTGAGCTCAACCAAGTAAGCATGTAATGGTGGAACATAAACACATTGTTTTACATATCTCGACAAGAGAGAGTCACAGGGCGTAATGTCTGGAGATCTTGAGGGCCAAGAGTGTAGAGCTGCAACTAACGATTATTTTGTCCGTCGACTAATCTAGCGATTATTTTTTTGATTAGTCATCGACTAACCAAGGACCACGGCTATGGAACGCTCTACCTACGAACATCCGCTTGGAAAAAGACCATCGGGCCTTCAGGAAAAAACTCAAGACCTACCTCTTCTAAGAAGGAATCAACGCAGGTCGGATCAAGCGCCTCGAGGCGATTCAGTTCGCAGTTGCAGCGCTATACAAATCATTCATTCATTCATTCATTCAACGATTATTTTTATTAAATTTTTTTACTTAATCTAGTGTTCTTTTGTTTGAGTAGCCAATTAATCCTTTGGATAACTTTACAAAAAATAAGTACAAAAAAAAAAAAAGGTAAGATAAAAGAATATAACTACATATATATACATATATATATATATATATATATATATATATATATATATATATATATATATATATATATATATATATATATATATATATATATATATATATATATATATGTATGTAATTATATTCTTTTATCTTACCTTTCTTTTATGTACTTATTTTTTGTAAAGTTAAGATAAAATAATATAACTACTATATTATATATATATATCTATATCTATATCTATATATATATATATATATATATATATATATATATATAATGTATGGAATTATATTCTTTTATCTTACCTTTTTTTTATGTTCTGTTTTTCTTTTCTGTTCAGAAGTTTATAATTAGTTTTTATTTTTTACAATGCTTTCTTTTTTTAAGGGGGGGGGGGGGGTTGTGGGGACATTGTCAGTGTGTTTTTTTTTTATTATTATTTTTTTATTATTTCTTGCAATTTTTTTTTATCAGTCCTGTTGGGAGGCTATGGTGAGATAACTTAACAGACCTCTGACATCTCCCATTTGAGACAGGGAAAGGGACTAGGGACACATATTCCCCAGCCCCTTTCTCTGTAGCCTCCGCTGCACTGATAATGAATGGAGAGAAGACAGCGGCTTCTCTTCATTCATTAATGTGAATGGACAGAGTCAGTCACTGACTCTGTCCATTCAGAAAACTAAGGAGCCAGGTTTACGGGCTCCTACCTCCCCTCTCCATCCTGAGATACCAAGGGGAACGGCAGCATGGAGGGGGAGAAGAGAGGGGGACAGATGCACAGAGGGGGACACGGAGAAGAGAGAGGGGGACAGCAGCATGGAGGGGGACACCCACGGAGAAGAGAGGGAGACACGGAGCAGCATGGAGGGGGACAGCAGCATGGAGGGGGACACGGAGAAGAGAGGGGGACAGATGCACGGAGGAGAGAGGGGGACAGATACACGGAGAAGAGAGGGGGACACAGAGCAGCATTGAGAAGGACGGATGGGGACTGGAGGATAGGAGACAGTCAGCGGTGATGTGTGTGGGAGAAAAGCACCGTGCTGAAAGCCGCGGTGGGGGTGTATTTACCTGCAACTCGCAACGTGTGACGCGTTGACGCCTTTCACGCACGTCAACGTATTTTCTTTGTCGACATAGTCAACTACGTCGACGCGTCGTGGCAGCTCTAGTGTAGTGCCAAGTCCTGGGGTCCCATCCGACCTATCTAACGTTGAGACAATGTTTAATTTAGAAGCCGTTGAACTTGGTTGTGCCAATCTGGAGGCACTCCGTCTTGCTGAAAAATAAAATCTTCACAAAACACATACATTTTTGGTGAATCTCGCTCATGCTGTACAAGTTTGTGTGGCTTCTCAAGTCCCCATATGCGAACATTGTGGCGCAAAACATTACCGCTTAGGTGAAATATTGCTTCATCACTAAAAATTAACCGTTTTAAGAATCTGTCATCCTCCATGTCATCTTATAGCATATGCCAGTAATCTAAACGTTTTCTTCGGTCACTTAAACAAAGAGCTTGCACCAGTTGCAATCAGAATGGCCTCAGAAACAAATGTTGTCTTAGCACACCCCAAACAGTCGTATGAGGGATCTCAAGTTCTCGGCTAGTATGATGAGCGGACTTGTGCCCGGCTTCACTCTCTTGAATTCGTTGCACATTTTCCTCTGAAGTGTGTGGTCACCCTGGACTCCTCCCTTTACATAAACTCCCTGATTCTTCAAATTGTTTATACCAATGACAAATTTTCTTTGGTGGATCAATCTCGAAACGCTATAGAAACACACGCTGCACTGTTATTACTAATTCAGTCTTGCCAAATTGGAGAACACAAAACACCTTCTGTTGCATAGATTCCATCTTGTTAACGAGTTAAGAGCTAGTAGTGGTATCTAGTGGCCATCATTTGAAATTATAGGCCACGCCCATTCAAGTAGTTGAAAAGTAGGTTTCATTCATTGGCGGTGCATGGTTGCACAGATATAAGGTTTTAAAATTGTGTCATTCTTTATGAAACACACTGTATATCATATTTACTTGTTTTAAACATTTTTTTTTAACATTTCTTCAGTTACTTCCTGGTTTCTTGCATAGGCAAATGATGTCATACAGTCATACATCCAAGGTGGCTACAGGAGGGGGAGGAGAGGAGGTGTTTTATTTTATTTTTAGCTAAGTACACCCTCCTGCATGCATGCCTGAGCTAAGGGCAGATTAATTCCAAGAAGTAAATGCCACATGAATCATTTGCCCTCATTTAAGATGGCCATGGCCAGAAATGCTAGGGGGTTGTTTTTGAAAGGAGACATGGATGGAGTAGATTTGTTTAAATATTAAAAATGAATGAATCCGTGTTTTTGGTTTGCGGTGCTCAAATGCAGTGAAGATTTGCTTTAAGGGCAACATGCTTTACTCTCCGCCTAAACCCACACATTGTTCATGTGCACGGATTTAGGTTCTGGACCTTCTCTCCACATCCCCCTGGTCACAGTTCACATTACCCCTTACTTCTTACATTGGCCTACGTTTTCCATGGTCTAGATACAGGCTCCAGAAGATCAACCAACCACCTGGGGCCCATGAGGAGGCCCGGTCTACCTGATGCGTGATACATAAAGGGGTTCTCTCTCACCGCCAGGGGGGGACTCCTTTTCCTCCATCGCCACCCACTCCTGAGTTGTCCAGGCTTAAATCAATAAATACTGTACACATACTGTATTGCCTCGTACACATGGTCAGAAATTTCCGACGGGAAAAGTCTGATTGGATTATGTTGTCGGAAAATCCGATTGTGTGTGGGCACTAGCGGACTTTTTCCATCGGAATTTCCGACGGAAAAAAATTGAGAGCAGGACCTTAAATTTTCCGACAACAAAATCCGATCTGACTTTTTCCGATCGTGTGTAGAGAATTCTGATGCACAATGTGCCACACATGCTCAGAATAAATTTGGAGATGAAAGCTATTGGCTACTGGCCTTTATGTAGTCCCGTTGTACGTGTTGTACGTCACCTCATTCAGAACAATCAGATTTTCCGACAACTTTGGCTGACCGTGTGTATGCAACACAAGTTTCGGCCAAAATCCGTTGGAAAAAATCCGACAAATTTTGTGGTTGGAAAATCCGTGTGTACGGGGCATAACTCTTCTCCCCAGCCATTGGCTGAGCACCGTGCATTATTCTATATTGCTTCCATGAAGGTAGTCTGAAAAGTTTATGGCCTGACCACACAGACATGAAACTTTAGCACTGCACCAAGCCACTCTTCTAGATGTTTACAACTGAAAATGGCGCATGTGCGCTATGGTTTTCACACGCGCCCTTTGCAAACAGTTGGTGTCCCCTGTTATCAAGTTGAAAATGAAGAAAGTGGAAGAAAAAAACTTGAAGTGTTCCCTCTACGAGCAAAGTGATGGAAACAGTCTTCTGTGAGTCCAAGGATGTGCAGCAGCAGTGCAGAAGACTTTAAGTAATCATCTTCTACCTTCTCCATTTTCAACTTGACCACGGGAGGGGTGCCAACTGTTTGCAAAGAGTGCATGAAAATTGTATAGCACGCCATTTTCAGCGCTGAGCGTCTGGAAGAGTGGCTTAGTGCAGTCATAATGTTTCATATGTGTGTGGTCACTCCTTCTATATCGGGCCATGAACTTTCCAGACTACCTTCATAGCAGAACACCACACAGAGGCTTCAGGTTGAAAAAATAACGACTTTACTTGCAAATTTAGTAACAAATGTTTCATTCCAAAGGCTGTCATGGTTTCCAAATAATGGCAATAAGAGTAAGTTCAGTCATAAAACTTGTAAATGAAGGGAGGGAGGAAGGGAACTTTGCAGTACTCACTTTAGAATGTCAAAGTCCTTCTCCTGATTCCCATACTCAGGCCTAAATTCTGTAATCATTTTAAAGTCCCTCCTCTGCTCTCAATGGCTCTCTTGTGTGGTCAACCCATTTCCAACCTTTGGCTCCTAAATTGGTCCTTCCCAAGCCTTAAATCTCAAAAATGACCCCACAGCTCTTCCAATAGGGAAGACCAACAATTAGAGGAACAATCTAATAATCCCTGCCTACAAATGAAGGAATTAAACAAATCAGCACAGGTGACTCACCATTGGCGTTCTTCCAATGCTGCTTAGATAGTACAGCAATCCCTTCACATGATAAATAGTAGGCTGTAGATTGCATTTTGGGGAGAGCCATTGTCTGTTTAAATCTTCACCATTTAGGGAGCACCTGTGACTGAAAAAAGAAGAGAAAAAATAAAGCAATACATAACAGCACATATTTTACACCATCATCGAGGAAAGATGCTAAATGCAGTTAGTGGCTAGTGGTGACATATCTGTGTTCTTTGTTGGTGCAATCATTATTACACTGTGTGGGTGGTTCTTAATCTATGCAAAGTAAAAAAACAAAAATTACATTTAAACTTTAAGTTTCAATTCTCATTTGTTTCTTTGCGTTTCCTTAAAACTGTACTACTCTGTGTAGTCCCTATGCAAAACCTTACAGTCGTTCCAGAGATCCACATGTACATACATTTTCTTCATGCCTGTGCCTACAATTCTGGATGTAAACCCAAAAATTATTTTTTGATGTCATAATGTAGAGAATACGATTTCCTTTCATTTGAGCCCAGTCTTGCCACACAGATTTACTCGAGGCCTGAGACATCCTCTTTTATTGTTCAGTTAGAGAAATCTTGACAGAGTCTTGAAAAACTTGTCAATTACGCCCCCTTGCTGTGAGTGACAGGTGATTTACATATCTCATGCACTAGCCTGAGACAGGCACATCCTGTGTAAAAAGTTCACAATTCACATCCCCCTCCCCTCCCCTCCAGCTCTCCCAGCTTTACTATGTGTTGACTGGATGTTTCTCATCATGGGATGCAGTGAACAGTCAGCAGACTATAGACAGACAAGTGATTTAGGGGACATGTATGTAGTCAGAGCTGGGCAGAGTAGAACATCCAGTGATCTGATGATAACCTGTCTCAGGCTAGTGCATGAGATATATAAATCACCTGTCACTCACAGCAAGGGGGCGTTTTTGACAAAGTTTTTAAGACTTTGTCAATATTTCTCTAACTAAACAATAAAAGAGGATTGCTCAGGCCTCGAGTAAATCTGTGTGGCAAGACTGGGCTCAAATGAAAAAAAAAATGGGGGTTTACATCCACTTTAAGTGTTGTTTAGCAGCTTGATTACTGTACAGAAGATCCTTATAATTCAAGAAGCTCTTTATAATAAAGTGGTTCACACGGCTGAGTGTAGGTCAGCAGTGATTCCTGCTGATTTTTTACGTTTGTCCACTGACAAAGAAATTATCAGTCTATAATTTTAATGGTAGGTTTATTTTAACAGTGAGAGACAGAACAACAACAAACATATCCAGAAAAATGCATTTAAAAAAAGTTATAAATTGATTTGCATTTTATTGAGTGAAATAAGTATTTGACCGCTTTGCAAAACATGACTTAGTACTTGGGGGGTAAAAGACTTGTTGGCAATCACAGAGTTCAGACGTTTCTTGTAGTTGCACACATCTCAGGAGGGATTTTGTCCCACTCCTCTTTGCAGATCCTCTCCAAGTCATTAAGGTTTTGAGGCTGATGTTTGGTAACCTTCAGCTCCCTCCACATATTTTCAATGGGATTAAGGTCTGGAGACAGGCTAGGCCCATCCAGGACCTTAATGTGCTTCTTCTTGAGCCACTCCTTTTTTGCCTTGGCCATGTGTTTTGGGTCATTGTCACGTTGGAATACCCATCCATGATCCATTTTCAATCCCCTTGGCTGAGGGAAGGAGGTTTTACCCATGATTTGACGGTGCATGGGCCATCCATGGTCCATTGTCCCATTGATGCAGGGAAGTTGTCCTGTCCCCTTAGCAGAAAAACACCCCCAAAGCATAATGTTTCCACCTCCATGTTTGACGGTGGGGATGGTGTTCTTGGGGTTTATAGGCAGTATTCCTCCTCCTCCAAACACGGCGAGTTGCGTTGATGCCAAAAAGCAAAATTTTGGTCTCATCTGACCAAAACACTTTCACCCAGTTCTCCTCTGAATCATTCAGATGTTCATTAGCAAACTTCAGACAGGCCTGTACATGTGCTTTCTTGAGAAGGAGGACCTTGCGGGCACTGCAGGATTTCAGTCCTTCATGGCGTAGTGTGTTACCAATTGTTTTCTTGGAGACTATGGTCCCAACTGCCTTGAGATCATTGACAAGATTCTCCCCTGTTGTTCTGGGCTGATTCCTCACCGTTCTCATGATCATTGAAACTCCATGAGGTGAAATCTTGCATGGAGCCCCAGACTGAGGGAGATTGACAATTATTTTGTGTTTCTTCAATTTGCGAATAATCACGCCAACTGTTGTCACCTTCTCGCCAGGCTGCTTGGTGATGGTCTTGTAGCCTATTCCAGCTTTGTGTAGGTCTACAATCTTGTCCCTGACATTCTTGGACAGCTCTTTTGTCTTGGCCATGTTGGAATCTGATTGAATGATTGCTTCTGTGGACAGGTGTCTTTTATACAGGTAACAAGCTGAGATTAGGAGCACTCCCTTTAAGAGAGTGCTCCTAATCTCAGCTCATTACCTGTATAGAGGACACCTGGGAGACAGAAATCTTGTTGATTGATAGGGGATCAAATACTTATTTCACTCATTAAAATGCAAATCAGTTTATAACTTTTTTGAAATGCGTTTTTCTGTATATTTTTGTTATTCTGTCTTTCACTGTTAAAGTAAACCATTAAAATTATAGACTGATCATTTATTTGTCAGTGGGCAAAAGTACAAAATCAGCAGGGGATCAAATACTTTTTTCCCTCGCTGTAACTATTCTTAAGATGGCCATACAGTGAGCAAGCGTCATCAGAAACTGATCAAAATTCACTTTGTGGCTGGCCCTATCAGAGCCCTCCTACCTGACATTAGACATGTGCATTCGTTTTTGTCCGAATGCATTTTCGTCCGAATTTTAGGTATTTTCGTTATCGTTTTAACAAACGATAACGAACGTGCAGAATCTGAAAACCGAAAGATCCGACATAAAAAAATGCTTTATTTTCGTTTTCTTTGTGACAACAGTTCGATATAGATAGAAAATTAGACATGACGCTGACAATAGTGATCTGTGTCCATCGAACCTGGTCGAATGTGCCTAACCTTTGCTCTATTAGTCCAAGATTATTCGACATAGAGAGAAAAGATTCGACATAGAGAGAAAAGATTCAACATTATAGAGACAATAGCAAAAAAGGTCGAATGTGTCTAACCTAACTCTATTAGTCCAAGATTATTCGACATAGAGAGAAAAGATTTGACATAAAGGTTCGACGAAGCAGTCGCCACAAACGGACATTTATGGTCAAATGCTCCGCCCATAAGCTATAGAAGAATTCTAATGTTGGTTGACTAGTAATAATAATTAATAACTATAATTATTACTAGTGTCATACAACATTAGAATTCTACTATAGCTTAGGCGGAACATTCGACCGGAAATGTACGATTGCGGTGTCGTACAGTTTAGCTGCTTCGTCAAATCTTCTTAGAACATTCGACAGACACCATAAGCCTTCAATGACAGATCCGACCTTAATTATTTCGGATTTTTGGACGAATGCATTTTTTAACGAAACAAAATAAATAAAAACAAATTTCGGGAGTAACTAAATAAATGTATTTTTCGGAAGAAAACTAAATTCCGAAACAAAATATTTCAGTGTGCACATGTCTACCTGACATTCTTCAATTGAACAAATCATAGAAAGAAACCAGAGGGGGGGGGGGGTTCAGCCAAAGAGCGGCTGCATACAATGAAATACAGCCACTGTTCTAGACATGGGAGCCATCAAAAAATTTGTTTTGTTTCGTTCCGTTCCGTATAAAAAAATAAATCGTAATTCGTGTACGAAATTTAATTTGGGTTCGTACGAATTACGAATTTTGTACGAATCGTTACGAATCGTTACGAATATCGACACTCTACGAATAATAACAAATTATCCGAAAACGTATTAACGTTACACAACACAAGTCTATTGTTTATTGTTCACCAATCACTCAGACGAAGGATGAAATACAAAATTTTGTTTATGAATACGAAATTTCGTATTTCGTACTTTCTCTGAGTGATTGGTGAACAATAGACAATAGACTTGTGTTATGTAACGTTAATACGTTTTCGGATAATTCGTTATTATTCGTAGAGTGTCGATATTCGTTATACTGAATCACGAATTCATTCGAATCATTCGTTATATCCGCTATAATTTCTTTCATATTAGTTGAAATTCATCATTTGGTAGTTTGGATTCGGATAATTTGGATCTGAAATTCGTAAACTAAATTTCGTATTTCGTACAGAATTCGTATTCGTAAAAATTCGTAATTCGGATTCGTACCAATGTACGAATTTCCGATTCGTACAAAACTAATCGCACATGTCTACACTGTTCTGTTATTCTATGAGCAGCCATCAATGGCTTATTGAATATAATAATCAGCATTGCAGAATTGTCCATACGTGTCGTATAGTGTGGATGGATCTGTTCTGTCTGCAGGATCAGTATATGACCAGATTCAGGCTTTTACTTTTTTGCAAGTATATTTCTGAAAACTGCTTTCCATTTTGAAGACATAACTCAGGTGAAAGTATCTTTTTTTAACTAAAGGGACGGTTGCAAATATAAACGGTGACTAGCTGTTAGCAGCTGTTGAAGAAAACAATTGACTGCTGGTGACAAGAGGTTTTATTTGCTTTTTGATGTTATCACAGTAGCTACAAATGAACACAGTTCAAGCCGTTGTGAATGGCATTCAAGGGTGAAAGAAAACCTATTGGAAAGATCTTTTCTTGATATTAAATATGAAGCAAACGCCTGAAATGGCTTTCCTGCGCTGTCCTCAATTTGATGAAACTTTTTTTTCTGCCAGGATTTTTTTTTTTTTTATTGTAATCAAACTTAAAGCAGAAGTCAACCCAACCATAAAACAGTTTCATTTCCAGCACGTGCCAGAAATGTAACACTCCCATTGGTTGTGCTCTCAACCAAACTGTCAAACCATCCAATGGCTGGTGTCATAACTGATCACATGTGCAGCATAATGGCAGTTGTATATTAACCACTTTCCACCCGGCCAATGCACATAAACGGCCGGGTGGGCGCTCTCTCCTTCTGAGTGGACGTTCAGTCACCCGGACACATCGCATCTCTGATCGGCAGGAGGGCTCTGTGATTGGCCCTCCTGATCACATGATGGCCGTGTCCAATCACAACCGTCATGTGATGTAAACACAGAGCCGGTTGATAGTCAATCGGCTCTCCTCTCCTCACACGGAAGTCGTCGGTAAGGAGAGGAGAGCGGATCGCTGCAGCCGGCTGGTGATCAGTGAGTATGTGCTGTTTTTTACAGCTTTTTACTCAATGATCACCAGTCTAGTGTAAACACACAACACACCACACAGTATAAATACACATGTCCCCACACAATGTCCCCAAAACACATGTCCCAAAATAATAAAAACACATGTCCCCAAATAATAAAAACACAAGGCCCAAAATAATAAAAATCACATAATGAGTTACAACACAAAGGGCTAACGCGTTTCAGCTACAGAGCCTTACTCATAGCTATCATTTAACCACCCAAAGCTCTCCTCTGGCCCATTCACAGAACCCCTTGTATTGTATTCTAAACAATAGGATGGCTTCCCTGTATGAAAGCCACAGCTCTCAGCCACAAGCCTGAAAGTACAGCTTCAGAGATAACCTCCTGCATATAGAAATGTATGAATTATAAATATATAGAAGGGTCCTATACAGCTTACACCTACCTAGAGGTAACTTCTTTGTACTATTAAGAATTTATAAAAATGTGCTGTATGTGCTTGGAGTTTCTCTTAAAGAGGAAGTAAAATCTTCTTGTTTAATTGTAGACAAGTGCACTGCCAAAAAATGTGTTTGTTTTCGTTTTCATCCCTTTTTTTTATTTCATAGACATGTGCACTGCTGAAAAATGTGTTTGTTTTCATTTCATTCACTTTTTTTTTTTTTAGTTTTTCAGGTCATTAGTTATGATCGAAACTCGTAAAATTCATAAAATTCGTAAATTTGAAAATCTGAAAATTCAAAAATTTGAAATATAAACTAACTAACTAACTAATTAATAATAACTATTAAATTATAGGTATTGGAATTCCCTTTCAAATGTGTCTGTTAGTCAATGTAACGAATACAAATTTATGGAACAGACTTTTTTTTTAATAATATTAATAAGAATAATAAAATATTTTTTATTATTATTATTATTATTATTATTGTTATTTATTATTATTAATTTGTTACGTTCCATTCGTTTAGATACAGCATTCACTATTTTGAGTAATTCGTAACTTCGGATAAATTCGTATTCATTACATTCACTAACAGCTAAATTTTAAAGGAATTTCCAATACCTATAATTTATTAGTGAGTAATAGCTAAGTTGCTATTAGTTAGTTATTATTTCAGATTTTCTAATTTTCGGCTTTTAGCATTTTCAGATTTTTGTTCTCATTTTCAGATTTTCGTTCTTTTGAATTCTCGTTCTTATCTTATTATTTTCTAATTTCCGGATTTTCAAATATTCTAATTTACGACTATTCGGAAAAAATTGTTAAACAGGTTTTCGTTAATTCAGGTATTTCGAATTAACAAATTTGTAAAAAAAAAATGAATTGCACATGTCTATTGTACCTACAGGTAAGCCTATAATAAGGCTTAGCTGTAGGTACTGTAAATATCTCCTAAACTTGAACCGTTTAGGAGATATTTACTATTTACGTCACTGGCTACGTCATTAGTGCATGTGCTCTGAAGGAACGGCTGCCCATGATGTTTTTTCTGGGCCATGTGCCGTGCCCGGTGGCTCCCGCACTCATGCCAATCACAGCGCCGGAGGCCGCAAACCCGTCTCAGCAGTGTACGGGCGACGCTGCAGGGCTTCGTTCTAAGATAAGTACTTCATAATGAGCTAGTATGCGATACATACTATCCCATTATGCCCTTGTCTTACAGGTTTTTTGTTTTTTTTTATCTTTAATTAATCCTAAAAAAATATTTTTATGACAGAAGAGACCCTATCTCCACATGTGCAGCTCAGTGTACATTTATGGCACGACAGCACAGCACTGGAGGGGATAAGTAGACAGGTAGGTCTGCCATAATGTGCTAACATGCTGTGCATACTAATACATTATGGCTGAAAGCTTCTGGGGCCCAACTGATTTATTTATTTTTCAGAGGTTTAATTCAACTTTAAAGAAAATATAAATGCATGAATGTCCATGGATGTGTAAACACAGAGATCCCGGTTCTGTGAGGGGAGAAGTGACAGATCGTCTGTTCATACAGAGTATGAACAGCGATCTGTCATCTCCCCTACACAGTCCCCTCCCCCTTCAGTTAGAATACACATAGGGAACACATTAACCCTTTGAGCGCCCCCTAGTGTTAACCCCTTTGCACAGATCGCTGTATTAATGCCAATGGTCCAAAAAATGTGTCAAAAGTGTCCGATGTGTCCGCCATAATGTCGCAGTCTTGATAAAAATCGCCGCTAGTAAAAAACAAATAAAAATAAAAAATGCTATAAATCTATTCCCTATTTTGTAGATGCTTTAACTTTTGCGCAAACCAATCAATATAAAATAAAAATATGTAGAAGAATACATATCGTCCTAAACTGAGAAATTATATATATGTATATATATATATATATATATATATATATATATATATATATATATATATATATATTTTTTTTTTTTTTTTTTTTTTTTTAAATGGGGATATTTATTATAGCAAAAAGTACAAAATAGTGTTTTTTTCAAAATTGTGACTCTTTTTTTTGTTTATAGCGCAAAAAATAAAGGCTGCAGAGGTGATCAAATATCACCAAAAGAAAGCTCTATTTGTGGGGAAAAAAAGGACGTCAATTTTGTTTGGGTACAACGTCGCACGACCGCGCAATTGTCAGTTAAAGTGACGCAGTGCCGAATCGCAAAAAGTGCTCTGGTCAGGAAGGGGGTAAAATCTTCCGGGGCTGAAGTGGTTAAGGAGGCTCCTTTAAAGTGGTTGTAAACCTCAGACATGAAATATGAACAAAACATATCTCTCTATAGTGTGTACTTGTCTCAACCCAGAGCATTAGGTGTAATTTCTATCTGCTGCTTCATTCCTCTGCTATCAGCAGGAGTCACTTCCGACAAGTTTTCCCGACACCAAGAGAAAAAAATGTGACAGGGGAGGGAGCTCCAGCTGATTGACATCCTCAGCGCTGTTCCTGTGTACTGTGTGGAGCGGGCGTGTCCCTTCAGAGCTCTCCGCCCCCTTTTTTCAGATAAGCTTTAAAATTCAGCACTTTGAACAGTGGGTGGGCTCTTCTTTTGGGGGGGCGGCAAACAAAGGAACAGTCTGGTATTCACCAGCGGGCGGGGCTGTGGTGTTCTCTCCTCATCTCCTCCTTTCCTGGGGAGCGGGCAGCGGCCATGGCGGCTCCGGTATCCACTCCTCCGGCTTCCTCTGCCGTGTGTCTCCTCTTCCGCCAAAGCACTAGGCATCCAATAGAATCGACCGACGATTTGGCCAATCGGGAAACAGGTCTCACATACCTGCCTCCTGATTGGCGGGGATGAAATTCATTCGCTATGGTCACAAAACTGTGTGGCCTCAGAGCGCAATGCTCTGCGCTCCGAGGCTACCCTTTTTTTTAAGACAATTTGGAGCCTCTGGCTCTAATCAGGTGCTTCAAAAAACACCCACCCTGCATTGAAATTCATGGTCCGGCACCACTGATATGTAGATCAGGGGGCCAGAGGCATGGATAGGGGAAGCGGCGCAAGTGCACTCTCTATGGACAGGCCGCCACTGACTTTGAACGGATGTGACGAAGAGAAGACCGCAGATAATCAGGTACAACTTATGTAGGAGGGTTTGTTGCATCTCTGTGTATCACCTGAGACCAGTCACTTCACCGGGGATATGTAAGGGTTTACAACAGGGGTCTCAAACTGGTGGCCCTCCAGCTGTTGCAAAACTACAAGTCCCATGAGGCATTGCAAGGCTGACAGGTACAAGCATGACTCCCTCAGGCAGGTAGTTCCGCAACAGCTGGAGGGCCACCAGTTTGAGACCCCTGGTTTACAACCACTTTAACAGCAACTGACCAGTATCAGTAATCCACCCTGTGTATGGGTGCCAACTACTTCCTTCTCCTCGTAGTGGAAACTATATTGTGCATTCTTGGCTTTAGATTGCTTGAGGGACATTGCACTTGTCCCACAGAAGAGAAAACCATTGGTCAGTACACATAACCAAGAAAAGATAGACAATGCTTTCTTTCACTTACCTGTTAGTTATATAACCCCTTAAAACCCAAGATAACCAAAATAATTTGACATAGAGAATTTAGTAGACAGGTGGGAGCTCAGGTCTAGGTTCTCCTCTTACCAGGAAAGTAACTAGTAGGCTCAGTAGTCTATATTGACCTGGGGGGCAATGGTGCCTTGGTCCACTACTGATAATGATCACAACAGGTAATCTATCACCACGTCTTTGTTATAAGACCATATCTATGGGTCTTAATCCCAGTATTAATGTAACCAGCGTTATAAATATGATTCATTTCCTACAAGCGCAATACTAGGAAATATTTCACCCAAATGACCCACTGAGCCGCCAGTCTGAAGATACATCCACAGGGGGATAAATAACCGAAGGAGAAGAGAGACATGAAGTAAATAGTTATAAAGAAAATTTAATGCCACAGCTGGGAAAATAAACTTATTTTGAAAAATCTCCCATCCATTACAGTTAAATGTCGAGACAGGGCCCATCATAACTGGTGACTGATGGCTGACGTGATAATGGTGCCTTGGGCACTGTAAGTCATAAACTCTAAAGGGATGCAGAGAGTTTGATGTTTATAGAACATCACTGTTCATTGTAACTGGTAGAAATAAGATGAATATCGATGGGTATCTATATAAATAAACTAACCACAGAAAATATCATAATCCTCTTATGACATTATGAATGAACATCAATATGGCAGCTAGGCGTTCCGAATTGTAAGCTGCAATATGTCCCCAGACTTTTCTACTTACAGGCTGTACTTAAAATATTCTTTATTAAAATAAACCTAGGTGGTACTGAAGGTTTTTGGAATTGTAGAGCACATTCTGTTACTGAATACATTTTTGGTTAGAGTGCAAAATCCTGTTATTATTTAGAATAAGCCGATTTTAGAATGTATACTATGGTTTTGCATAAAAAAAAAAAAATATTAAACTTGCTGGAATTTTAGGCTGAATATTGAAAACATTATAAAGATGTATAGTGCCCTGAAAAAAGTATTAATTTTCATTAAAGAGGAAGTAAACCCTGATGGGTTTACTTCCTCTTTGTTTCCCTGCAAAGGTAAAGCATAATGGACTACTCTGCATCGCATAGTAGTCCATTATGTGTCACTTACCTGACACAGGAGCCAGCAATGTCACCGCTGTCCCCTTGTGTATGGAGCCTCCATCTTCTTGGTGGGTCTCGCTGCTCCGACGCTGTCATTTGCCGGAGCCGTGATGACGCCACTCGTGGCATATCGCAGTTGACAGCGGCGTGCATGCGCCGTAGACAGAGGTGCCTGTCTTTTGGCAAATATCTCCTAAACCGTGTAGGTTTAGGAGATACTTCTTGGACCTACAGGTAAGCCTTAATCTAGGTGTAGCGGCCATAACCCCTTTGAAGGGCGGCCTTGACTTTTGGGCTTACCAGTTACCTTTTCTTGGCTTGTCGGTGAATGTCCAGGGGTTCCCAGGGTTGATACCCAACAACCTTGGATGCTGACACATAAAAAGTCCTTTTGAAGGTTTTTATTCAGCAGTGGTAGCATCCAACATAACACTCATATCAGTCTCAGATAGGAATAGAGGGCAAGGGTGAAGAAACTCAAGCACCTTGAACTGCTGACATCCACAGAAGGTCTCTAATGAACCCAGAGAGTAGCCACTCACAGCTGGGTACTTCAATGCCGGACAAACCTTTAGCCAGAGGTTTGGCAGCCAACAATGAGATCCGGAAACTTGCAAAAGTCTCTGACACAGAATAAACTTGCAACCGAAGGTGAATAGGAAACTTTTCCCACAGTACCTGGAACTTTCTCTATCTCCTTGGCAGCACTGTGGAAGTGTGGATTCTTTAGTGTCCATACAACTCAGCTTCCAGGCTCTTACTGAGATGCCAGCTTGTTGGCTCTCCTCCGAAGAGTCCTCCCCTGGTCACTTGTACGAGTTGCTGTGTCCCTCCAATACCGAGAGCACACTGGGACGCCTTGAATCCTCCTTCAGTTACTGGGCCTCGGGCTAACCGGCTCCGAGACTTGGGAACAGACACATCCCTGCCCCAGACCATGCGGGTCTATGGGGCTAGTCAAACTGACCATGTTTGCGGGACGGCAGGCGCTCCTAGGCCCGGGACCCCTCGCGGGGCTACCCCAGTCCAAATCCAGGAACAGACAGCTACGGCCGAACCCCCGAACACGTGACTTCAGCACCTTAAGTACCCTTCCCCAGACTACACAGCGGGGCCAGACGCGCCCACTGATTGGCTCCGGGGAAGACTCCATTTACAGCCCAGCCAAACGGATGCCAAAGTGAACTTGTACAATTAACCCTCAGAACCCCATTACTGTTCTGAGGGAAAAACTAAATTTCCAAGCATAGTGCACACTTGTCCAAGTGTGACCGCTACACAGGCTTACCTGTAGGGTTTACAACCACTTAAAATTTTCTACATTTTGTGATGTTACAACCAAAAACGTAAATTTATTTTATTGGGATTTTATGTAATAGACCAACACAAAGTGGCCCATAATTGTGAAGTGGAAGATCATGATAAATGGTTTTCAAAATGATTTACAATTAAATATCTAAAAAGTGTGGCATGCACTTATATTCAGCCACCTTTACTCTGATACCCCTAACTAAATTCTAATGGAAACAATTGCCTTTGTACGTCTCCTAATTAATAAATAGAGTCCACCCATGTGTAATTTAATCTCAGTATAAATACAGCTGTTCTGTGAAGCCCTCAGAGGTTTGTTAGAGAACCTTAGTAAACAAATAGCATCATGAAGGCCAAGAAACATGCCAGACCGGTCAGAGATAAAGTTGTGCAGAGGGTTAAAGCAGGGTTAGGTTATAAAAAAATATCCCAAGCTTTGAACATCTCATGGAGCTCTGTTCAATCCATCATCTGAAAATGGAAATAGTATGGCACAACTGCAAAACTACCAAGACATGGCCGCCCACCTAAACTGACAGGCGGAGCAAGAAGAGCATTAATCAGACAGTAGCCAAGAGGCCCATGGTCAGAAGCATAGCTTGAAGCTTGTGGGCCCGATGCAAAAGTTGACCTGAGCCCCCCCCACTACTTCCAACGTGCGTGCAGATACATCCGCTGCACGCCAAGATACTCAAAGTGGTTTAAGAGTTTTGAGTTCCCAGTTTACATCAGAGGACAGGGATTACCGCTGGAGAATTAGATGACAGGGATCACCACTGGAGAATCAAAAGACAGGGATCACCGCTGGAGAATCAAAAGACAGGGATCACCGCTGGAGAATCAAAAGACAGGGATCACTGCTGGAGAATCAAAGGACAGGGATCACCGCTGGAGAATCAAAAGACAGGGATCACCGCTGGAGAATCAAAAGACAGGGATCACCGCTGGAGAATCAAAGGACAGGGATCACCGCTGGAGAATCAAAGGACAGGGATCACCACTGGCAAATCAGAGAATATGTCACTTGGCAGAGCTCCTTTCCCATCCCAGCACAGTGTACAGCCCCCCCCCCCCCCCCCCCCCCACACACACACACACACACTACACAGGGCTGAAATCACATTCCTTTACACAGTCTGTCAGTCTTCACAGGGTGTATCTGGCTTTTATGTTGCCCTTCTGACCTGTGAAATTATCTGGTGGGAACGGCAGTGTAGTTGCAGTAGGCAGATGCACCATGTGCAGATCATAGCTAACTGGCTGTGTTGTAAAGGAATGTGAATTCAGCCCTGCGGAGGAGGAACAGTATAGAGTGCTGTAATGGGAAAGGAGCTCAGCAGCCGGGCATAGCATGCAGGGTGGAGGGGGTGGTCTTTGTGGCTTTGAGGGGGCAACTTAGATCTGGGAGGGCAAAGCCACGTGACACAAAATCTGGAGCCTGCAGCCCGTCAGGGGCCCTCAGATTAGGTGTTAAGGGATTTGTTTTAGCAATTTCTTAAGGTTTCTCTGTCAGTGTTGGCAGATGTTGGGGGAAGGTCTCCTCCCAGAGGTGTGTATCTTTTCCCCAGTTGTCAGGGAAGTGGGGTAAGTAGACATCCCCGGGTGGGGGGTACAGAGAATCCCAGCTGGTGACTAGGAGACAGTGAGCAGTGTCATACCTCACCAGTGACATCGGCCCCATTGTGGCTACAGGACGGCACTCTCCTTCTCTTGCCTCACTGAGCTCGGTTACCATTCCATGTTGCCACCACACAGCACAGACACTTCCCCCTGTTGTCACCTCAGGCTCCTCTCTATTGAGGAAATGGCTCACAGCTTCTCCCCAGCCAATGGGAACAGAGGAGTGTGGACTGTGGAAGGCAAAGTAGAAGCTCAGTACTGGAGCGTGGCTGTGGGGCCCTAGGGCAGATCAGAGCTGGATTTTGTGGAGGATATGATAATATGACAGGGAGGCTGCAGGGGGGAGCTAGAGGCGGGGTTGCGATTGTGACCCCTGCAACCCCTTATGGTTTGAAATGTCATTTTGCTGTGGTACTGTTATGAACATGGGAAAGATGCGCTACTTTACAGGCAGACTAAGGGGACCCCCCCCCCCCCCCGCCAGGCACGAAAAAACTTGTTATGGCAATAACTTACATATAAGCCTTTAAAATGAGCACTTTTGATTTTTCATGTTCGTGTCCCATAGACTTTTAACGTTGTTCACACAAATTTTGCCTGTTCGCATGTTCTGCTGCAAACCGAACCGTGGGGGTGTTCGGCTCATCCCTACTCATATGTTGATACTTATCTGCAATGTCTTTTTGAAATGATTCATTTTCAGATATTACCATGCTTGTATTTCTTGTTTACATACTTTTTCAATAAAAAAGATTGAAACTAATACTGCTCCCTCCCCAACCTCCAGAGGCCTGGAAGGGTCGAAATTCTTCCTCAGGGTGCAGGTTACTAGGCATGGTGGGTGTTGTACAAGGTGGAAAGGTCGGCGCCAGACACTTTTAAAAATGAACAAATATATTTTTATTTCTCTTAACATGAACTATTTGAGAGAAGGGTAGGGCACAGGAGACTCTTCGGCAAATGCAATAGCAAATTAGCAGACCAGCAGTCTCCTCAGACAAAATGTAAAAAAAGGTAGACAGCAATACAGAAAAAGTGCCTTTAACCTGGACCGTAGCTGTCTCTTATGGCAACAACCTCAACTCACAGCATCTCACTGAATTTCCTCAGATGAGTTCTCTCCTGAAGCTTCCCCAGCCACTTCATAATCCTTGGTTTATGAAGTCTCCTCTGGTACTTCCTCAGAACTCCATCCCTCTCAGCATGCCACCGGCAACAAGAGGTGTTGACCCTCTGGCAACTTCTTCTCACATGCCTCCCGGCATCGACCAGGCTCTCTGGCTCTCTCCGACAGAGCCCCAGAACACATGACTAGGCCTCAGGTTCAGGCCTACACCTCCGCAGCTGCTCCTCACACACCCACCCAGACCACAGTCCAGATGGAAAGAACCCAGATCTGACCTCCTCCAAATAAATACCTTCTCCCAGCATCCTCAGTGGCCAAAGAAACTTCTACTGATTGGCTGAGAAAAGTATACACTCATAACCTGCATTTTCTGTCATTCATCACACCAATGCCAAAGGCAACAGTGCCACCTATTGACAAAAGGGAGAAACCACAGTTAATGGGATGGGCAACTACATGGCAAATGAGGTTCAATGTAGAAAAATTTAAAATAAGGCATTTGGGTGGCAAAAATATGAATGCAATCTATGCACTGGGGGGAGAACCTCGGGGGGAATCTAGGATGGAAAAGGACCTGGGGGTCCTAGTAGATGATAGGCTCAGCAATGGCAGGCAATGCCAAGCTGCTGCTAACAAAGCAAACAGAATGTTGGCATGCATTAAAAAGGGGATTAATTCCAGAGGTAAAATGATAATTCTCCCACTCTACAAGACTCTGGTCCGGCCGCACCTGGAGTATGCTGTCCAGTTCTGGGCACCAGTCCAAAGTACAAGTACAAAGAAGGGCAACAAAGCTAATAAAGGGTCTGGAGGATATTAGTTATGAGGAAAGGTTGCAAGCACTGAACGTATTCTCTCTGGAGAAGAGACGCTTGAGAGGGGATATGATTTCAATATACAAATACCGTACTGACCCCACAATAGGGATAAAACTTTTTTTCGGAAGGGAGTTTAACAAGACTCGTGGCCACTCATTAAAATTAGAAGAAACAAGGTTTAACCTTAAACTATGTAGAGGGTTCTTTACTGTAAGAGTGGCAAGGATGTGGAATTCCTTTCCACAGGCGGTGGTCTCAGCGGGGAGCATCAATAGTTTCAAGAAACTATTAGATAAGCACCTGAATGACCGCAACATACAGGGATATACAATGTATTACCGACATATAATCACAAACATAGGTTGGACTTGATGGACTTGTGTCTTTTTTCGACCTCACCTACTATGTAACTATGTAACCCAGGCTTAGGAGAAACCCATTTAATCAAAATACAGTAAAACCTTGGATTGAGAGCAACTTGGTTTGAGAGCGTTTTGCAAGACAAGCTAAATTTTTAAATACAATTCGACTTGATATACAAGCGATGTCTTGATATACAAGTAGCGTCACATCACAACTGAGTATAAAAGAGAAGAGAGGCGCCTCTAAGTGTAGCAATATGGTTACATTTAATGATGGTTCAACATTTAGCAACTCACATGGTTGATGATTAAAATGGACACATCTAAGTATGCAGGCATCGGGGGTAAAGCGTTCTACATAGAATGTCCCCTTCACCACCTGCTCTCATCGCTGTCAGTCTGCAATCGTGATCGGGAAGACTACCCTGCAGTAGAGTGATTTGAAAGTTGGTTGTGGTTGTGGAATGAATCATCTGAGTATCCGTTATTTTCTTTGGGGAAATTCACTTTGATAAATGAGTGATTTGGATTACAAGCATGTTTCCGGAATGAATTATGCTCGCAATCCAAGGTTTTACTGTAAATGTTTTCACATTTGTGCTCCCCACCCCCTAACTATTTTTGTATTTCTCTCAAAAAGTTAAATTATAAAAGAGCAGAAGAAAAAAACATGAACAGAGAAAAGGAATGGATAGCACAGAAATAATAAGGTAGGGTGAAAATGAACCAAACTAGCAGGTATGTAGCGCCCTGCTCCTGTTGATCAGGTGCTTGCATGTAAATTTAGTGGGTTGTCTGTTCTGTATGTAGCGCCCTGCTCCTAATGAGCAGACGCTATTATTTTTGTAAATTTAAGTTTGTCTGAAGCTGCAGTTTGGCTCAGAATAATTATACTTAAGTTCTGACAATAATTAAAAAATAAAACCGCGCTTCCAAATAAAAAACACACAAAGGCTGCTTGTTCAAGGTGGGATACACACTATAGCAATATTGGAAGAAAGGGAACAGCGCCAAGTAAAACTAGAAAAAATAAAAAAACAAAAAAAACAAAACAAGCAAAAACGTCTCAACCTCTGATTAAATGGCTGTATATGGCATCCTGACAACCACATATGCACTAAAACGTATAAACACCCCAGGTGGGGATATAGTTCACAATGGGATTGAGACCCTGTATATACGATTCGTTGAGACCTCCAGGTGAATAGTGTAGGTAAATTGTACACATAAATTAGTCTTTGTCAAAAGAACTGTAAGGGGATACACCGTGATCACTCTGCAATGTGTGAGAAAACCGTCCCTCCACCACATATATAGTGTGCCCTTACCAGAAGGAAGAGCATATCAGGCTCTTGGTTGCAAACAGTCAGCAGACAGCCGTTGGTAGCCCTGTTAGAGGATCGCCCGCACTGTTAGGATGGAAATTCCCCTGATGGATGACTGGATACTCGGGATATCTCACTTTGAACACTTCCCAGCAAGAGGTAGCCGTACAGGCTCAATTTGAATCACATCCAGGGGAGAAGAAAGAGCCACCCATAGTGAAATTCCGTACAACTTGTTTATTAAAAAAACGAATAATAAAACTTACATTTAAAAATGCTGCAGAGCAAGAAAACAAATCCGCCGGCCAGTCGGATACTGGAGCCCGTCCTCCTAAGCGTGGTGACGTCACAGGGAAGGCGCGCAGTGACGTCACCACGCTTAGGAGGACGGGCTCCAGTATCCGACCGGCCGGCGGATTTGTTTTCTTGCTCTACAGCATTTTTAAATGTAAGTTTTATTATTCGTTTTTTTAATAAACAAGTTGTACGGAATTTCACTATGGGTGGCTCTTTCTTCTCCCCTGGATGTGATTCAAATTGAGCCTGTACGGCCACCTCTTGCTGGGAAGTGTTCAAAGTGAGATATCCCAAGTATCCAGTCATCCATCAGGGGAATTTCCATCCTAACAGTGCGGGCGATCCTCTAACAGGGCTACCAACGGCTGTCTGCTGACTGTTTGCAACCAAGAGCCTCATATGCTCTTCCTTCTGGTAAGGGCACACTATATATGTGGTGGAGGGACGGTTTTCTCACACATTGCAGAGTGATCACGGTGTATCCCCTTACAGTTCTTTTGACAAAGACTAATTTATGTGTACAATTTACCTACACTATTCACCTGGAGGTCTCAACGAATCGTATATACAGGGTCTCAATCCCATTGTGAACTATATCCCCACCTGGGGTGTTTATACGTTTTAGTGCATATGTGGTTGTCAGGATGCCATATACAGCCATTTAATCAGAGGTTGAGACGTTTTTGCTTGTTTTGTTTTTTTTGTTTTTTTATTTTTTCTAGTTTTACTTGGCGCTGTTCCCTTTCTTCCAATACTTAAGTTCTGGTTTCTGTACCAGTTCAGCTGGGTTGTGCTAATTTCCACTTGGCCGTCGGTGTCGCTGTCACCACCAGCAAGTGTTGGAAATGCAACAGGCTAAATGTATTGGGTACCCCTTTTACTCAGGAACAGCCCGGAGGGAGTGGTCTACCCACTGAGCATTCTGGGTAAGGGTACTTAAGGTACAGACGCCATTTCTGGGGGTTCGTTATCCCGACCTCATGGCCCTCCTGGCCTGAGGTGTGCTGCCTTTTTCCTGTGTCTCTGGGCCGGCTGGCCCGAGGCTTCGCAACTGAAGAGTAGGCCCAGAAGTTCTGGGGTCTACTGATCCAGGGGTGGTCCTGTGCTGTCTTGCCTGCGGGGAGAAGCCACGCAACTGGAGTATCCAGGGGAGGACTTTTTCGGGAGAGGACCGAGCAACAATGCAGGTATCTCTGGAAAAGCCTGGAGACTCAGTTGGAGGACGCATCCTGGGTTACCTACCACACATTATCGCCGGGTCGGCTGAAAGAAACTGGTACTGTGTGACAACTCTTTAACTTTGCAACAAGAAGCTGATTGTGCCTTCCTGTGGCAGAGGATTGCGCAACAATTTTGCTAAAGTTACCAAGTCTGTGGCAGAGATTTTGACCGAGCATCTCATCGGCTGCTAGGTCAGGAGAGGGGCCTATCCGGTGGTGGCTAGATCCAGCCTGTGGAAGCTGTTTGTCTTTTGGATCAAGGAAATACCTCTAACCCACAAACTACAAAGGTACCTGAATTCCTCTTAACCCTCTATCCCTCTATTACAAAATTGTGTGTTTTGGTCAAAAAAATCTTTTAACAGGACCCCTAAGACGGAACACAGTGAACAGGTAAGCCCAACAAAGATCAGGAGCTCCTTTGGGGGTCAGTGCTACATGTACATAGTTCATATTTAATATTATGGCTAAATTAGCCTCTGTTCCAGCCTTGGCTGTGTTGCGTGTAGTTCCACACTGACGTCTGTAGGTGTCGTTGTCACCACAAGCCAGTGATAGAAGGGCAACAGGCTAAAGTGTATTAAGAGTCCTTCTTCCCCAGAAAAAGCCCAGTGGGACTGGTTTACTGCTGTGAATTCTGGGAAAGGATACTTAAGGGGCAGACGCAATTTTTTTCGCTCTCACCTCATGGCCCACCTGGCCTAAGGTATGTGACAACTCATCTTATGCCTCGGGGCATTGTTGGCCCGAGGCTACGCTACTGCAAGTAGGCCTAGAAGCTGTCTGGGGCCTATCGGTTAAGAGGTGATCCTGCGCTGTCTGTCCTGCGAGAAGAAGCCAAACAATTGAAAGATCCGGAGGAGGACTCATCTTGGAGAGGACCGAGCGAAAGGCTGGTATCTCAAGAGGAGCCTGGTGGAGGATGCAGCTAAACCAATGTACCTCACAGTACTGCCGGATGGCTAAAGGAACTTGGGTACTTGCTACTATCACTAAATCCTGTGGCAGAGGATTATTCAACAATTATTGTTTCTTATCAAGTCTGTGGCAGAGACTTTTGTCCGTGCATCATTCCGGCTGCTAGGTCAGTGAGAGAGGCCTATCCGGGTGAGCAAGAGCCGTTGATTGAAAGTGTATTTGTCTTCGGGATCTCAAGTTCCTCAGTGATCTGCACAAGGTATCTAAACTTTCCCCTAGCCCTCCACCCCTTTACTGCTCAAGTTTTTTTAATAAAAAGAATTGGAAAAGAATCGAGTGACTGGTGCATACATCAATGGGTGCAAGGCCTGATATAGACTCTAAGTTTCTAGCATGGTGAACTGTGGGTAGGGGTGACGGCAAAGACCCAAAATAATATCAGCAGCTCCTTCTGGGGTGAGTGCTACAGGTATAAAGAATGTTTTTTCTTCACTGGCTTTAGTAAGCAAGGGCCTGTCTTCAGGGGCCCCATAAAAAGGGCCAAAGGGTCATAAGCAGTTCCTAGGTCGCATGTTGGGTGCCAAGGGTCTAATGCAACTACTATGAAGCAGGGTTTCTTGGAATCCTGAGATTCCCCCAGAGGTTGTTAGGAGTTCCATGAGCTGTGGCACATTGCTATAATCTTTTTATATGGACTATAAACTGAACAACGTATGAATAAATGGTTGTGGAAAGAATCATTTGAGTTTCCATTATTTCCTATGGGGAAATTTGCTTTGTTATACAAGTGCTTTGGATTATAAGCATGTTTCCGGGAACAAATTACTTTTTTACTGTAGTTTTACTGTACTACAAATTAGCCAGGATAGCTACCACCTAGCACAACTAAATGTATTAGCAGCCCTGTTTGGGACAAGGGTGCTAAACAAAAATTGTGCGAAAAAGGACATACATTTTATTTGGGTACAGCAGTAAAAGTAACGCAATGCCGTATCCAAAAAATGGCCTGGTCATGAAGGCGGGTAAATCTTGAGAAGGTCAAGTGGTTAAAGAAATCACATTAAGAGCAGGCTTACCAGTAAAGCATACAGAGAAATGTTTAAGTAATAAATGGTATTGGTCAGTGAATAGGATAATGCTTCATTCATCAGACCATACATTATATAGTTATCACTTTTTTGGGCAAAATGTATTAATGGAATCCAACACTGAAATATTCATTCCTTTAGTGCAATGAATTCCATGAATTTGTATGGCACATGCCTATATCAGTTGTAATTGCAAGCAAAGATGAACACAACAAGACATCTTGTTTTTCATATCTGAGACGATAGGAAATGGTTTCTGAGTATGGGGTTTGGGTTGTGATTAAGAGAACGGTAAATTGAAATAAGAATGAGATCAGCTGGACGTCAGTTTGCCACATACTGTACTGTACAGAAAAGGTCATTTGTCTGTCCCTGTGTTGTTCCATATTCCTAAAACTACATGCAAGTCATTTACAGTAAACTGTGCAGAATAAGAGATGAAACTCAGAGACTGGAGCAGGTTATCAATATGAACTTCAGGAATTGGAAAAAGTAGAGCAATACTTCCAGATCCAAAACTGAAAGCCACGGGAATCAGCGCAGTAGGGCCCCTCCCATATTTCATACAAAGGGGTTCGATTGTCCTATTTAGTCTCCATGATCCTATATTTTAGTAAAGAAATGTTGCCTTTTTCTTCCAACTTTAAGCCTAGAAGAGGCTTAAAGTGGTATTAATGACTTGACCTCTGTCAGATCATGTGATCTGACAGCTCCGGGTCTGGGGCAGCCATCAGACATTTTTGGGCCCCTTACACAGCTTTAGGCCTGCCCCCCCCCCCCCCCCCGAGCCATTCCCCAGGGCTTGCCCATGGGCCATCCCACCGAATCCACACACCGTCCACCTCACCTGTACGCACTCAGCCCCCCCTCAATCCTGTATATATGTCAGCCCCACCCCCCACACACCTGTATATATGTCAGCCCCACCCCCACACCTGTATATATGCCAGTCCTCCTCACACCTGTATATATGCCCCCCCCACGCCTGTATATATGCCAGCCCCCCACCTGTATACATGTCAGCCCCCCTCACACCTGTCTATATGTCAGCCCCCCTCATACCTGTCTATATGTCAGCCCCCCTCACACCTGTCTATATGTCAGCCCCCCTCACACCTGTCTATATGTCAGCCCCCCTCACACCTGTATATGTGTCAGCCCCCCACCTGTATATATTTCAGCCCCCACCTGTATCTATGTCAGCCCCCACCTGTAAAAATGTCAGCCCCCCCACCTGTATATATGTCAACCCCCACCTGTATATATGTCAGCCCCCCCCCCCCACACCTGTATATATGCCAGCCCCCACCTGTATATATGCCAGGCCCCCTCACACCTGTCTATATATCAGCCCCCCTCACACCTGTCTATATGTCAGCCCCCCTCACACCTGTCTATATGTCAGCCCCCCTCACACCTGTATATATGTCAGCCCCCCACCTGTATATATTTCAGCCCCCACCTGTATCTATGTCAGCCCCCACCTGTAAAAATGTCAGCCCCCCCACCTGTATATATGTCAACCCCCACCTGTATATATGTCAGCCCCCATCACACCTATATATATGTCAGCCCCCCCACCTGTATATATGTCAGCCCCCCACCTGTAATTATGTCAGCCCCCCCACCTGTATATATGTCAGCCCCCCACCTGTATATACTGTATGTCAGCCCCCCCCCCCACCTGTATATATGTCAACCCCCACCTGTATATATGTCAGCCCCCATCACACCTGTATATATGTCAGCCCCCCCACCTGTATATATGTCAGCCCCCCACCTGTAATTATGTCAGCCCCCCCACCTGTATATATGTCAGCCCCCCACCTGTATATACTGTATGTCAGCCCCCCCACCTGTATATATGTCAGCCCCCACCTGTATATATGTCAGCCCCCACCTGTATATATGTCAGCCCCCCTCACACCTGTATATATGTCAGCCCCCCCTCACACCTGTATATATGTCAGCCCCCCTCACACCTGTATATATGTCAGCCCCCCTCACACCTGTATATATGTCAGCCCCCACCTGTATATATGTCAGCCCCCCCACCTGTATATATGTCAGTCCCCCCACCTGTATATATGTCAGCTCCCCACCTGTATATATGTCAGCCCCCCTCACACCTGTCTATATGTCAGCCCCCCTCACACCTGTCTATATGTCAGCCCCCCTCATACCTGTACATATGTCAGCCCCACACTTACACAAATCTGAAAAAAATGCACAAGCCACTGGCCCCTCCCTGTACACAAACAGCCCCCTCCCTTTCCTTCACAGCCCCTACTTGTAAAGGAAATCTTCCTACCTAGTCCCAACTCATTTTCACAAAGCTGATAGGTTGCTGACACATCGTTTCTATAGTGCACAACACGGCTCCCCTTCACCTGTCCTGCCTTCTTCTGGCCCGGTGGGCCCATCCAGCCTTACAGTTGTATCACCCACTGTGATTTGACACAGCGGGAGCCAATCAGCGGGAGCCAATCAGCAGGTCCAGCGCACACAATGTCAGCCGGGACCCGCTGATCGCTCAGGAGAAGGCAGAACGGCGGTCTGCCTATGTAAACAAGGCAGATTGCCATTCTGTGAGAGGGGAAGTGATGATCCTGTGTTCCTGCTAAGCAGGAACACGTATCTTTACATTCCCCCAATCAAAGCACCTCCCCCACACAGTTAGTAATCACTCCTAGGGAACACATTTAAGCCTTTGATCACCCCTGATGTTAAACCCTTCCCTGCCAGTGTCATTAGTACAGCGACAGTCCATATTTTTTAGCACTGATCACTGTATTAGTGTCACTAGTCCCCAAAAAGTGACGCTGATCGCTGCCATTACTAGTAAAAAAGAAACAAAAGTAAATAAATAAATAAAAATATCCCATAGTTTGTAGACACTGTAACTTTTGCGCAAACCAATGAATATACACGTATCAGGATTTTTTTTACCAAAAACATGTAGCAGAATAATAAAAATGCAATCAATCTATCTCCTATTTTGTAGGCGCTATAATTTTTGCGCGAACCAATCAATATGCGCTTATTGCTAATTTTTTACCAAAAAATATGTAGACAAATACATACAGTATCAGCCTATATTGGCCTAAACTGAGGAAGACATTTTTTTTTTTTTATATTTTTTGGGGGGATATTTATTATAGCAAAATGTAAAAAAATATTATTTTTTTTTTCAAAATTGTCGGTCTTTTTTTGTTTATAGCGTAAAAAATAAAAACCGCAGAGGTGATCAAATACCACCAAAAAGCTCTTTTAATGGTGAAAAAAAGGCATACATTTTGTTTGGGTAGAGCATCACACAACCACGCAATTGTCACTTAAAGCGACGCAGTGCGGTATCACCAAAAATTGTTTGGTCCTTAAGTGGTTAAGCCCAGTGCGCATGGAGCCTTACAGTAAACAGTTTTCTTTTTCTTTTAGGATATACAGTACAGTTGACATAAATAAATAAAAGTTCATCATTGTAAACACCCCTGTCATTGGTAAATGCTTTGTCTCATCTCTGTAACTAATACATCTGAAAAAGCCTGTGCTTTTGAAAAACAAAAGACTTACTGGCTGGATCACCAGGAGAAAAGACAGCCTTAAAAAAGAAAATGAATGCAGCCATCACATCTAATAAACAGGAAATTCTGAGGATATTCACATGGGAGCAGCAGAAGAACCAGAGAAAGAAGGCAGTGGAAGAAGAAGGACCGGAGAGGAGAGAAGACATCACCGGACTGGGAAAAGAATCGGAGAGGGGAGAAGACATCAGCGGAGGAGGGAGAAGAGCAGGGGAGGGGAGAAGACATCACCGGAGAGGGGAGAAGACATCAGCGGAAGAGGGGAGAAGACATCACCGGAGAGGGGAGAAGACATCAGCGGAGGAGGGAGAAGACCAGGAGAGGAGAGAAGACATCACCGGAGAGGGGAGAAGACATCAGCGGAGGAGGGAGAAGAGCAGGAGAGGGGAGAAGACCAGAGGGAGAAGATGCGTTGGAGCTGCTTTAATAAAGGACTTTGTCAAAAACCAGTGTATGATACCTTTCAGGTGAATGGGTAGGGGTACAATACACCCCTTACTTATCCCCCTTACTTATTCACATAGGGTGGGGGCCGGGATCTGAGGGCCCCCTTCTTAAAGGGGGCTTCCAGATTTGGATAAGCTACCCACCCGTAGACCCCCACAACCAACGGCCAGGGTTGTGGGGAAGAGGCCCTTGTCCCCATCAACATGGTTCTTTTGGGGCGTGTGGCCTGGTATGGTCCAGGAGGGGGGGGGGGGGCGCTTGCTCATCCCCCCTCCCCTCTTTTCTGACCTGTCAGGCTGCATGCTCAGATAAGGGTCTGGTATGGATTTTAGGTGCGACCCCACTCCGTTTTCTTTTTTCATTTTGGCGAGGGGTACCCCTTCAAGATCCTCAGCGCATCATGATCCGACTTGGATGTGACTTCTATTCAACTCAATGGGCTCTCATGGGAACCATTGATTTTGAATAGAGCCAGAGAAATGCTGCTAAAAGCTAGCATGGCTAAACACGCATTAATGCCAATGTAAAAAGCTACTAAAAGCAAGTTTTTACAGCTAATAATGGCTTTAGTAATGGTAGTGGTAGTAGATTTGCAGCTCGTTTTTTCTAACGTTCTGTGTGCATGAAGCCTTACTGTCAGCATTTTACTGCATGTTGTTCTGTTTGATAGCCAGATTTCATGGACAAGAATTACCCAGACCTCTTGTTATAACAACGCAATTCTTCTAAGCACATTTGATACATCAGAAAGAATGTAATTTACAGCATATGATTAAACTTGCCGGTGGGTAAGTCTAACTCCTATGCTAATGTCTACCTCTTTTTATAGTGCTGTCGAGGCTGTTGTAGAACAATGCATAGGAATGACTCACAAAGAGAGCAAATGCATTCACTGTCATTCCTAGCCCAAGAATGTGATTCTGTGTAGCACCTTTGTGATTTAGATACATTGCAAAGGCAAGGAGGTCATCATCTCTGTTACAGATAGGCAATACCGTTTTCTCACCTATCCTGCCCAAGCTCGATAACTGAACAATTGAGAATCTACAGCACAGTGATGAAATCATCCCTAGCCTCTCCCGTTCCTTAAAGCGATATTAAACCCAAACGCAAACATTTACTATATTGCAGCTTACCAATTATTACATGTGATGGCTGCATTTGTTTTCTTTTTTAGTCTTTCTATCCTTTATTTTCACCAGGTGATTTTACCAGTAAGTCTGTTGCTTTTCAAGCTGTCCTGCAGATTTAGCAGTTAGAGGGTTGAGACAAACCATTTACCAGGGGTGCTTACAATGATCAGCTTTTATTTTGTTCATTTTGCCTTCAGTGGAGACTTGTCCATAGGGGCTCCTGGGGCAGCACCCCACCATATTTGTTGCAGGAAACAAAAAAAAAAAAAAAAAAACTATGTAGTGCTGGCTCCTGACGAGCACACGCTATGTGTTTTTCAAAGGTAATGTTCCTGAAACCACAGTTGGGTTTTAGGGTTAATTATGTCAAATTATGGTCTCAGTATCAGTCTAGCTGGAATTGTACAGAGTTCTCCTTGGCCACAGGTGTCGCTGTTACAGCCGGCAAGTATGAGAATGCAGTTTAGCTGGGTGTATTGGATTCCCTTCTTTCTCTCTGAACCAACCCAGTGGGAGTGTTTATTCTGCTGTGCAATCTGGGAGAAGGTATTTAAGGTACTGAGATTGTGTGTTTCAGGGTTTCCGGTCCAGTCCAGAGGATATCTTCTGTCTGCTTGGTCCTGGTCCTCCTGACCAGCCCCCGTGGTCCTCCTGGCCTGGGGTGCAGATCCATGCAATTTCCGAGTCTCAGGGCTGGATAGTCCGAGGCGAAGCAACTGCAGGGAAAGGCCTGAATGGATATCGGGGGCCTAATCATCCAAAGGTGGTCCGGTGCCGTCTCGTCTGTGGAGAGGCCCAGCAACTGGAGAAGCATCCAGGGGAGGACTCCTTGGGAGAGATCCATGCACAAGGCTGGTTACTCTGAAGGAGCCTGGAGGCTCAGTTGAAGGACACTTGATGGATCTACACTCATACGGTATCGCTGGACCGGCTGCAAGATACTGGTACCGTATGATAGCTCTCTAAAATTTGTCCCTCAGTTCTACATTCAAGTCTGTGGCAGAGACTTTTGCTCAAGTGTTTTACAACCAAGTCTGTGGCTGAGACTTTGCTTTACCTAACACTCTACCAGCTGCTAGGACTAGTGAGTGAAGGTCTATCCGGTGGTTGTGGGAATCCAGCTGTGAAACGGTAATTCTCTGGATTTCTATAGTGAGAGACTTTTCTATTCTAGCAGTTCCAAAGGACCTGAACTTTCATCCTAACCCTCTACCCTACATTTAAGAGACTGTTTTATCTTTTGAATAAATAACCCAAAAAAGGAAGATAAAGTGTCAGTTTCTACATTTCTTTGGGTCATCTACCACGGGAACCCCTAGACGGAGACCGAGATAACGGTAAGCCCAATAAAACCAGCAGCTCCTTCGGGGGTCAGTGCTACAACTATATACAGCGGAATCTCGGATTACGAGCATAATCCGTTCCAGGAATATTCTCGTAATCCAAAGTACTCGCATATCAAAGCGAGTTTTCCCATTGAAGTCAATGGAAACGAAAATAATTTGTTCTGCATTGACTTCAATGGGATGCAATACCACATGTGGCCAGAGGCGGGGGGAGCCGGAGAGCCTCGGAAACCGTCAAAAAGGCCAGAGCACACGTCGGCTGACCTCGGCAAACCTTGGAAAAGCTTGTGAACTGAGTCTTTCCGAGGTTTGCCGAGGTCAGCCGAAGTGTGCTTGGGCCTTTTCGTGCATTTCTGAACGCCGACGATCGGCACTGTTTGGCTCCGGCACATCAGGCCAAAAGCGGTACTGCACACTGCTTTTGGCCTGAATCCTGCTCGTTTTGCGAGACAACACTCGCAAACCGAGTTAGGATTTTTAGACATACAGTGCTCGTTTTGCGAAACGCTCGTTAACCGCTTTACTCGCAAACCGAGGTTCCAATGTTTTTCTGTTGAGTTTCTCTCTCTTTCTCTGCTGTTAGGTAGATTAGAAAAAAAAAGTCCAATCATGATTAGACTTTTTTTTCTAATCTGCTTAGCAACAGGATGTCCGTCCGAAAAATCATTTACAAGTTGTATTTAGAACATAGTTTAATAAACAGTTCTCCAAGTGTACTGGCTTCCTAACAGTCTCCGATTGTGTTATTTGTAGCTCATTAGGACGGGCCAAAATACCGACTTGGCCCACCTATTGAGCTCCCTAATTTGGTCTCTCCCTGCACCAGGGGAGATGGGCTGGCTTTTTGCTAGCCATGTTTACCCCCCTCGGTAGTCGGACTCCAACTCACATGTTCTCTCCCTCTCCAGCAGTGTATCCACTCTCGACCAGGGACCCCTCCCAGGCCCACTATCTTGTACAGAGCAGACAGTGGAGGACAAGAGACCAGACGGAGGAGATGAGAGCACATAAATAAAAAGTCCCAAGCTGAAAGTATTACAAGATGGTATATCAGTATGAAAAGTCCCACATCCTGTGATGGTAGCTGAAAACAGTATAGGGTAAGTGTCACCAGAAAACCTCATGCTGCGCCTACCAGAAATTGTGCGACCCCCTTACTAAGAGCGGTCAATTCATTCTTATTTACAACATTAAGGCCAATTTTTCAGATACTGGTTATCCTTTCCTGTCTCCAGATAATAAGGCACAGTTGGGAATTAAGTAAATAAACCGCCAACACAGTCCTCAATGAACCAGGTTCCCAACAGGGATCAATCTATATCAGGAGGCATGCAATAAAGGATAATCTACATAGTGTGGTATTGCAACAAAATGTTCAATTTATTAAAAGAATAACACTCAAATTAATAGAAGCATCACATGCATGTAAAATGCTAAGGCTTGTGTTTCCTCCAGGAAGTAAAATTACTGACCGTCCTTCATGTATTCATGGCAGCATGTGTGCATGGCTCCGCCCTACGTGTTTCGTCATATATGACGTCATCAGAGGCACTGTCATATATGACGAAAGAACGCTGGAGAAAACATGAGCCTTGGCATTTTACATGCATGTGATCCTTTACGTGAGTATTATTCTTTTAATAAATTTTACTTTTTAATGCAATACCACACTATATGGATTATCCTTTATTGCATGTCTCCTTATATGGATTAATCCCTGTTGGGAACCTTGATCATTCAGGACAGTGTTGGAGGTTTATTTATTAAATTCCTAACTGTGCCTCATTACCTGGAGACTGGGGAGGATCACCAGTATCTGAAGCATTGGACTTGATGTTGCAAATAAGCGTGAGTTGAACGCTCTTAGTGAGGGGGTTACACAATTTCTGGTAAGCGCATCATGAGGTTTGGCTGGTGACACCTACACCTGTTTTCAGCTACCATTACGGCATGTGGGACTTTTCATCCTGATATACTATCCTGTAATACTCTCAGCTTGGAACTATTTATTTATATATAGATACAATTTCTCTATGTTAAAATTCACTTTTTATGATTTATTAGTTTACAACATGGTTTTATTTTGATTTATTTTAGTGCTGCACTATTTGTTTTCTGTTTTTAATTTCAGGTGTCAGGACATTGTGCTCAGCAGCTTATTTTGTCATTTTAACTATTAGCGCAGATTTTATTTTGATTTGTTTTAGATAGATTTATTTAGTTATTTATTTTAAATTAAATACATAACAAACTAGTGAAATTGTTGTTTTATTGCTTACACCAACCACCCCTATACTGTACGTGTTTCGAGAACAATCCGAAATATTATTTTTATGAACAAAAATGTTAAGTTTTTTGTTTTTGAACAATACCTAAGCCAAATGTAGGAACGGATGTAAAACATCTGGGAGTAAAGACTGGTAAATACTGATTGATCCCCCTGCGGTGAGCACCATTATGTTGAAGTCAGGAGCCAGACAGACACAACTGGGAGCCACTCAAAGAGTTCATAAAAACAAGATGTAAAGACCCGCAGTCTTAAAGTTTATTAGGAACAGTGGGATTTAAGTATAGTCCAGATATCAAGGTTTGTAAAACCTGTATGACTACCTGAAATGTATATCTTTTTGGATTTGATATTAGGAAAGTTGATAAGGTCAAGGAATAAAATCTATTCTGCTAAGACATTTGGTAGAAAATGAAGTCTCCACACGGTCTCATTATCCTTTAGGCTTTTTCGAAAATATCACTGCTACAGCTTGCGAAGGCATTGTTAACAGTGATCAGTGCCATTAATTAACTAAATGAGCCTAAAGTGCTAACCTTCTTAGTCTGACTGATTTTGATGAGATGGACATATTGAAAATTAGCTTTATCTCAAAAGTTAATGGCATGGAAAAATCTGTATTGCTTTTCTTCAACATTATCTTTATTGAGAGTTTTTTTCAAAGATTAGATTAGCAAACAGGTAGAATTTAGAAAGTTTGTGCATCCATCAAAATCCACCATGGAGCTCAATACTAATGGTATTATGGGCCGAACATTTTTACACATATGAAATCCTATTAGGAAATAATGCAGTGTAAGACAAGATGATGCTTGTTCAAAATAAAGTTATGTTGTGAGAAGGGGTACAACCATCAGCAATATAGGTACTTGTTGGCATAGAATTGTCGTTAATCAATATATTGGGTGGTTTTGTACAAGCTAGTCCAAGGTTCCCATTTTTCTATCATGCAGTAAGCAAGTCAGAGAGAGCCCAGACATTTTACAGGCTGACCTTTCTTCCTCAGCCTTATTGGCCCACCCTCTTCATTCATAGGGTTTTAGTTATTTTAATCATGGAGGCTCAGCATCATATGTGCATCACATCCTGATGCAAATGCAGCCTGCCTAAAAACACCCACTCCTCCAGACTGATATCCACCAATCAAGGCATTTGATTTTTGCACAATGACTTCCAAGAGGCAGTTCATGGCTTCCACCAGAGAACATTTTCCACCACGCTCCTTTAACCTCCCTGGCGATTTACCTGAGTGTGGCTCGGGGTTCAGTTTCAGCACTGTGACAGACTCACCCGGGACAGAGGATTTTGGAAAGGACTGAATGCCAGCCTCTTGCCTTGTGATTATGGTCCCTGTCATTTGGGGGAACAGTTCTCTTTGTGAGCTCTATGCCTGGGGACCCCTGAGGTGGTGTTACCATGGAGTCAGGCCAAGACACACAGACTCTGGATATGTATATGCCATATTAGCAATAGTGACTGATTCATACTGTTGGGACACAAACCGTTAGATGATAATATCATCAACTCCAGCCACCTATCTGTTGTCTTGTATCATGTAAATGAGTCTAGTCTGACACAGATTCTAAAGAGTATTTCACCTATTGTTGTTTGTGCTAATTAACCCTGCAATTGAATGAAGGAGTCCAGTGTTGATTTAGATAATTAGCTCATGTTAATTCTGTTTCTGGCTACAGTTGTATTGTTAGAGTAATATGAGCAGGGGGGACCTCCTCTTCTACTGTATTATAAATACTTGTCATTTTGGTTCTAATAAATCAGTCCATGTCAGCAGTGAAACAAGTCTTGTCTTGTTTTGTGCTTGAGAGCAGTTGGGAAATCTGATATCTATATTCAGACTGGGAGGAAGGGGTATATGACGAAAGCACTCAAGCAGAGTGTAGGGACGTTTTGTCACAAGCACCATTAGCGGTAACCCCGAGCCACACTCGGGATTGCATTGCAGGATCCTGGTGCGGTATACTTACCTTGTCCCCAGGATCCTGCAATGTCCCCCCGCTGTGTCCTTGGGCTCTGTCCTCCGGCCGGAGCCTCTCTGTGTCGGGCTCCGTTTCCTGCGAGCATCGCAATGTATGGGGGTGGAACCCGGCGGCAAATTCAAAAAATGTAAAAATCATAATACATACGGTACACTGTAATATTACACATTACATTACTGTATGAAATTATTTCACATCCCTTTTGTCCCTAGTGGTTTGTCCAATGCCCTGCATGCAGTTTTATATTATAAATACTGTTCTTTCTGCCTGGAAACTGGAGATTGTCCATAGCAACCAAAACCGTCTCTTTACATCAAAAGTGGTTTTAGACCAGCTAGAAAACAGCGATAATAAATTAGAACACTTGCAGAATTGAGCGATAGTGAATCGTGGGGAATTTTTTTTTATTATTATTATATTCTTTTTTTTATAATTATTTATTTATTATATTATAATTTATGATTTTGTGTTTCAAAATTTATCATACCCAAGATATATACTAGACTCTTGTTTGGACAGATTTTAGTGTGTTATTGCTAAGAATAACAGGCCTACAATATAAAACGCCAAATTTCTATGCAAAATAATTGTTGCGCTTTCAGCACCTAAAATCCGACATACCGCCAGGGAGGCTACATATTCCCATCACTACGGTGGAAAAACATTCACTAATCATTAGAAAATTGAATGAATGTCTTGAACAATGCTGCTGTCCAAATCTGCCCCTCTGTGCTCCTTCCTCCAGAGTGAAGGCACTCTAATACAGGAGGTGTGTTACTGGCCAGCAGTGATGTAAGTAACTGAGTTAAAATAAACTGAGTTACCTAACTCAGTTACTTTAGAGGGTAACTAGTAATCTAACTGATTACTTTTCCCCTCATGGTAACTCAGTTCCCATTACTTTGGCTTAGTTACCCCAATCACATCTACTGCCACTAGATGGCAGTAGTGTAATTCCGGTGTCCTGCCGAAAAAGTTCCCCCGCCGGATAAGGACCCCCTGTACTGCGCAGGCGCAGGGCTTGCGCAGTAGGAAGGACTACGGAGCTTCCGAAAATTGCCGAACCTAAACAGCTCTGAGTGAACTCTACACCGCGCAGGTGCAGTTAACATGTAATTGTACGAGGGGATGCCGCACGGTCCTGATGCTCGTGCTACTCTGCAAGGGGCGTCTATCGTGTAAGTAAGGGGCGGGTCTAGTATTACTGTAACCAAGGGGCACATTTATTATTATTGTTATATATCGAGCTCTGCCCATTCATTTAACATTCACCCTCTTCTGTTGCCATCCGCCCCTTACACAATATAATAATAATAGACCCGCCCCTTGCTTACACGCTATAACAGATCTGCCCCTTGGTTAGAGTAATAATAGAGCAGCCCCTTGGTTACACGATATATAACAATAATAATAAATGCGCCCCCTGGTTACAGTAATACTAGACCTGCCCCTTAGTTACACGTATAGAATATTTAAAAAAAAAGTCATTTACTTTGCTGCGTAACTAATTACTTTTCCAATGTAGTAACTGAGTTACTAACACAATTACTTTTTGGGAGAAGTAATTTGTAACTTAACTAATTACTTTTTTAAAGTAAGATGACCAACACTGCTGGCCAGATCACCAGGGGAAAACAGAGGAAAAAAGCCTAAAAAAAGAAAGCTAATGCAGCCATCACATCACATTTTTGTTCTTGGGTTTAATACCGCTTGAACAATTGTTTTCTATGTAGCGCCATAACCCCTGCGGGCGGCTATGTATTTTATGGGCTTACCAATTACCTCCTCCTTGTAGCTCGTCGTTCGTTGTCTAGGGGTTCCCAGAGTTAGTGCCCAGTAATTTCAGAAGCTGACACTCAAATGTCCTTTTGGGGATTTTTATTTGTAAAAAGTAACGTTCAAATATAACACAATTGGGAATAGAGGGCACGGGTGATAAAGCTCAGGCACTTCAGTACTGCCGACGTCAAATGAATGTCTCTTTAGGTATCCCAGAGAGTAGCCACTCGCAACTGGGCGCTTCACTGTTGGATAAACCCCTGTCTGTAGATTTAGCAGCCAACAAGTGATTCAAATATTTGCAATGTCTCTGCCACAGACTAGGTTGTAACTGAAAGATGAGTTAGGAACTTTTCCTATGGTACCTGAATCTTCCAGCCATTTTGGCGATACCGTAAGAAATGTGGATTTTCTATTGTCCATACAATCTCAGCTCCCAGGCTCTTACCGAGCAGCCAGCTTCTTGGCCCTCCTCTGAAGAGTCCTCCCCTGGTCGCTTGTATGAGTTACACCTCCGAATCCTCCTTCAGTTACTGGGCCTCGAACTAGCCAGTTCCGAGGCTCGGGAACGGACGGATCCCCACCCCAGACCATGAGGGCCTCTGAGGCTGGTCAGAATGACCAGGCTTATGGGGCAGCAGACACTCCTGGGTCCGGAACCCCTCACGGAGCTGGTCCGGACCGGAACCAGGAATCAAAGAGCAAGCTGAACCCTGAACACGTGACTTCCGCCTCTTAAATACCCCTTCCCAGAATACACAGCGGGGCCAGACGCGCACACTGATTGGCTCCGAGAAAGATTGGTACTTAACACGTCCAACCAGACTGCGTTCTCAGCCTGACACAGGTGCTCACCTCACCTATGATCAGACAGAACTCCAGTACAGCCCAGTCAAGCTGATGCCAAAGTAAATGACCTTAACAATTAACCCCCAGAACTCAGTTACAGTTCTGGAAAAACTAAATTTACATTATAGCGCACACTTTAGAAAAGTGTCGGCGTTACATCTAAATGAAAAAAGTTTTGGTTTTAGAGATATACTAAAAAAAAAGTTCTGTCCTGTAGGAAAAGTTCTGTATTAAATCTGCTACAAGCATCAGTCAAACGGTGGTTATCCTTTCATACTTTTATCTAAATATCTCTTTATTTGAAAAGTAAAAAATCTTTTCCACGCAAATTTCTGTAGCAAATTAGGTCACTTGGGGCTAAGGGAATTCATCGCCAGTTAAATGAACTATTTAGTTATGTTAAACTTAATATGGAAGTCTCTTTAATGCTTAATTATGATGCATTTCCTAAAGCAGTCTTTGGATCGCAGATCATCTCCCCGATGCTCAAATTGCAGCGCAACATCCTAAGTCATTATGTCAGTTAATATGAACACAACGCAGCAATAAACTAGATTCTAGATTCAAGATTAAAACCAAACAAGCCGTGCTAAAACGAAGACAAGAAAAAAAAAAAAAAGTTTAAACTTGGTTAAGCATACTTAATGGCTACTGAGCGCGCAAACTAATATCCTCCAGGAAATCTCATGTCCAGTTCACTGGAAGGTTATAATATCACTCATAATCCAGACTTTGAAAACATTTTGTGTGTGTAAAGCCAATTGTTAACTGCCAAGAAAAGGTTTTAGCATCCTCATTTCTGACAAACTACTTTGGCAACTTTCATGTAACTTGTTATGACATCTCCCAATGTGAATAAGATCATGCAGAGTTCAGTGAGCTGGCAGAGAACGTGAAGGCCAGCAGGTATAAAGGACAGCATCCAACTTGGTACACGCATGCGTAATTATGAGTCTGAATCCATTAGCAAATATTGTCAACCATATCAGTACACAAAACACTCTATTTTAAATTATATTAAAGAGGAAGTAAACCCTAATGGGTTTTACTTCCTCTTTTGCTCCCTGTATAGCCTGCAAATGAAAAGCATAATGGGCTAGTATGCATACTAGCCCATTATGTACCACTTACCTGCAAAAGAATCCAGCGATGTCCCCTATGTGGGCAGCGTCCATTTTCTTGCCCTCTTCCTTCGGGCCCGCGGACTCCGGCTCTGTTATTTGCCGGAGCCGTGTGACGTCACTCAAAAGTACAGGTTTACAACCACAACCACTTTAACCTAACATCAACTTAGTTTTTTTAACACAAAGTTAAAATGATTCAACCACATAGCTAATTTAACTAGATAGATCAGGCATCCTCAAACTACGGCCCTCTAGCTGTTGCAGAACTACACATCCCATGAGGCATTGTAAAACTCTAACATTCACAGACATGACTAGGCATGATGGGAATTGTAGTTCCTGAACAACTGGAGGGCCGTAGTTTGAAGACCCCTGAGATAGATGTTAGAATGCATTATTTCAAAGAAGAGTTCCAAGTAGTTTTGTTTGGCTGGAGCTACACTTAAAAAAATGTACCTATTCCTACTTACAAACAACTTAAGAACAAACCTACAGACCCTATCTTGTTTGTAACCCTGGGACCGCCTGTATGGATATTTTATACACATGTAGCACCCACTAGTGTGCTACTAGAGTGAGTGTAGGCAAATTTATGTTTTGGCTTATAGTTAACTTGTGAGTCTTAATTGGGTCATGGATTTACTGCAGGTCAGGCTGAATGACTCATAGAGGCTGGTCTCTGGGGGCCTCCCCCTGGTTCTAAAAGTTTGGAAAAAATTCTAGAAGCTGGAGGGTGGCAGCCAGGGTCTGCATATTTAGGGGGGCTTAACCAATCCCCAGGGAGTGGGCCTGGCATGTTGGCTGAGCCAGCCCTTAAATATGGATGAGTCATGCCAGAAGGGGAGTCGGATGGAAGATGGAGTGCTGAGGAGACTGTTGGTGGCCCTTGTGGCGAACCCCTGGTCTGGGGTGGGGGGCTCTGCCTCGTGCTGGAGCTTGGGCTGGCTTGGGGGGATGCTGACAGCATAACGATTTGAAAGGAATCTAAAAAGCAGCGGGAGCAAGGAGGACAATGTGAGTACATCAGCACGGTCAGGGGCTCACAAGAAGAGAGACTGCCAGATGTAGCCAGCCTTTCTGGAAGACAGCGTTGTGCTTGATCTTTCCTTTACTTTGTCCTGGGAGATCTTCGGAGCAGCCGGGTGGGCTGGTTTAGAAGCAGCTGAGTGGGCTGGAATTTCCTGCAGTCAGTAGATCTGGGATCAGTGTCTACAGGGGAGTTGGAGTTACTCCGGAATGAAGCCCACAACACTTTGTGCTACTAGCTAAGGTACTGAGAGTTCCTAGTCCTTAAGGGGCTTTTGCATCATTTTCCCTTGACAGAGACTGCCAGTGGTCAGGAAGAAGACAGTTCTGAAGACAGTTCTGGAGTGTGTACATAGGGAGGAAGTTGTCCCTGGTTTTGCTGCTATCAAGTTGGGCATCCCATAATTCCTATTCCCCATCCAAATTATTACCCCTAATAAAACATAAAAACCAAGCTCAAAGACTGTCCCTTGTGTCTGGATTATAGTGGAAAATGCTTATTGCCTGGATGTGCAGGAGTACAGTCATCTGCAACCCTTGCGGGGGTAGTGCTACATACATGTAGCATACTCTATACCGCGTACACATGATCGGAATTCTCGTCGGAAAAAGCTGTGATGGTTTTCCCCGTCGGAATTCCGCTCAAACTGTCTTGCCTACACGCGGTCACACCAAATTCCGACAGTCAATAACACTGCGACATACAACACATTCAACGGCACTATAAAAGGGAAGTTTAATGCTTCATATAATTTGTAATAAAAACATCTTTGACATTCTGAAGCTTCCCTCCAACCACTTTGCATATTATTTTATATATACTGTGATTCTGTACTTGCCAAATATGATGCAGAAATCTCCCTCCACTGAGTGTGTCTGCAACCATTTTAAGTGTGGTTAGCTGAAGCTGCTGCCTGTTCACTTCATGGATTTACACAGACACACAGAGGCACACATCCAGCTCTGCAGCCCTGCAGCTTTCATTGGGCCTTTTATAACTCACCCCCTCCCTTCCTGGCAAACTCTCACGACAGTAAGAGGGAGAGCTGTGCATGATGTTATAAGCCTAGGCTTTGTACCAGACAAGAAACAAGAAGTGGGCTGTAAAAGGTATTTACTGGCAGCAAAAAATGTTTTACTATCCAAAGTCAAAACAACAAGAGCAGAAGATTTAATAGATGCAAAGTTGAAAAAATGACTGAAGGTCCGCTTTAAGACAGGAAGTATGTTACTGGCAGGATCACTAGGTAAAAATAAAATAAAAAACATAAAAGAAGAAAAGTAATGCAGTCAGAACTGGTAAGCTGAAAATGTTGGGTTTAGATACCCTTAAAGTGGTTGTAAAGGCTCGAGGTTTTTCAGCTTCATGCATTCTATGCATGATGGTAATAAACCTCCTCTGTGCAGCAGCCCCCCAGACCCCCCTAATAATTATCCGACCCGGATCTTCCTCCAGCGATGTGCATGAGAACCTCAGCTCTCTGGGGACTCTCCCCCCACATTGACTGAGACAGCAGTGGGACCCTTGAAATAATTTTCAGGTCTCGGGGAACCCCACCAAATACAATTCATTGGTGGTCAGTGGATAAAAAGCCACTTACATTGGTGGATATGGGAAAGAATGCTCCCTTTATATGCAGCTGAAAAGACCATTGGGTTCATTATCTCTTTCAGGTGGCATTGACCTCAGAACTATGCAGATATTAAAAAAAATTGAAGGTCAATTAGGCACAGCTCAAGGAACCCCTAGCAACCTATGAGGGAACTCAGAACCCTGATTGAGAATGGCTGAACTAGAGACTCTCCAATTCTACCATACTAGTATAATTTAAACGTGTTCTGCTGTAAAACACATTAGATCAGCCTTTCACAACCAGGGTTCCATGGAACTCTTGGGTTCCTCCACAGGTTACCAGAGGTTCCTTGAGCAATGAGAATTTCTTAGTAACCAGTGGCACCAATGATCTTTTTAGCTATCTGTAAGGGGGATTATTCCAATGATCACAAATGTAAGATCATTGGAATAATCCCAGTGAATGTATGATGAGCTGTAGATGCAGTGGTTATTACTATGCAAGGTCAATGCAAAGTGAAATTGACCCCAAAACTATGCAGCTATCATCAAATGGAAGGTCAATTAGCCACAGCTCAAGGAACCCCTAGCAACCTGTGAAGGAACGCTTGTGTTCCTTGGAACCCTGGTTGAGAATGACTCATCTAAAGACTCTCCAGTTCTACCATACTAGTATCATTTAAACGTGTTCTGCTGTAAAACACATTAGATCAGCCTTTCTCAACCTGGGTTCTGTGGTACCCTAAGGTTCCTTCAAAAGTTGCCAGAGGTACTTGGGCAATGGTAAATTCCTGCCTCTCAGATAAATAACTACTGACATCAATGATCTTTTTCAATATCTGTAAGGGGGAGGATTATTCCAATGATCACAAATGTGAGGAACAGTCCTCCCAGTAACCATCATGCTAAAGTGCTGTGAGTTGTAGAATACAGCAGAGACATACCTACAGGGGCTGCAATTGTGACCCGGCCCCATGCTGCAGGGGTCCATGCGGCCCTCCTGTACACCTGGATAGGAGGAGCAATGGGGGCTGCATATAGAGGACCCAATCTCTCCATTTTCCTCCTGCAGCTGCAGGAGGAAAATGGAGAGCTCAGTTCCTGTATATGCAGCTGCCCCACCGATCCTCCTATCCAGCTTCTTTATGCTGCCCCCCTGTGTGCTCTATGGCCCCCCTTTGCTTTTTTCCACCCCTCACAGCACTGCAGGGTTCCCCTATCCCCTCTCTCATCATCTGTTTTGGGTGATCTATCAGGATGGATGGGGTCGGTAAATTACACATTTCCCTGCTCTCCATCTTTCCTTGTCTGAATGAATAGAGTCAGTGATCTGTACTAATCACTTTTTAATCAACATGTATCCAACAGTGGAATTTATGTTTTATGGTGGATTTTAACATGGAGGACTTTTCCATTTCAATTATCATTTCAGATGCATCCAATAAACATATTTGATTGTTTATATGACTCATAACAATCCTTATTTGCTTGAAACCATTGAGCGCTTGTTCATTTTGATCACTGACTCTGTCCATTCATAACGGAAACATAGTAACATGTGTTTACTATGCTTCAGTTTGTGAATGAACGAGAACCTCTGTACAGAACTATTTCTGTCCATCCATTCTGTGCTGCTGAGGCTGCAGAAAAGGAAATTAAGGGCTGTATACTCATTCTCCTTTCTCTGTCTCAAAGGTGGAAAATCAGAGGTCTGTTTACACCCTTAATATCTCCTAAATGGCTCCCAAACATTTATTTTTTAAATAATAAAAAAGTGGTGAAAAATGTAAATAAAATAAAATAAATCACTACTGACACTAGTGGCGGAACTACCAGGGTCACAAAGGTTACACGTGTGACCGGGCCCTGGCGTTCTGCCACTGGGCTTGGAGGGAAGGACCCTGGTTGGGGGTCAGGGGGGCTCTTCATGGTTTCTTGCACCGGGGCCTTGAAGGTTCTAGTTACGCCACTGGAATACAGTTCTGTACAAATATTAGTAGGGATTCCTGAGCCTAGAAAGTTATTTTAAGGGTTCCCCCAGCTTAAAAAGTAAGGCTGCGCTGGATCTTCACTTTTCCGAATTTTCCTTTTCAACTGGGGAGTTAGAACAAGTCAGAGTGGAAGTTATTTTAGGTAAAACGTTTTGAGAAGTGAAAGTGTAAAATTTACTAAAGGTGTCTGTTTTTCATCTATTTCTTTGGGGAATTAACATGACATGTGGCAGAAAAGCCATTTACAATCCCAAAAAGGTCATTAGGATTTTTTTTTTTTTTCACGTTGAAGGTCAAATTATTTAGCATAATGAAATTCATCCCTTTGCTCGGGGTATAAATGTCATGCTGTAAAGGTGACTTTTTTTCTGTATGTATTGTGTGTTTCACATGCAATTATTCTCTAGCATCACGTGGAAAGCCACCATTAATTGCTGGGGTTGTTGCACTCCAACAAAGGTGAATAAGGTCTGCGCAGAGTCTATCTGGCAAATTAGTTAAGTCTCGGCACATGCAAACCATCTTGTTTAAGGGCGGCGGGTCATTTTTGCGTTTGTCTTTTGGCTGCGTATACATATATTTTATTTTTTCTAAACTTCATTCTTCCGATGTATTAAAAGGCAGCCAAGATGATAGATAACAGATGTTCTTTGACAGATTGTGTCATTTATCACAGAACAGCCTCAATCCTACTTACAGGGCTCTCTCCATATGTCACTGTCGGATTCTGGACCGCCCCAATGCATCATTTTTTTTTTTTTTTTTAATATAGCCGACTATAATTTCTAAGTTACAACTCGTTTAAGTTTTCTCAAATGCTGAGTTGTCTTTTTTAAGGTTCACTCCTATGAGGTTAACCCAACTGTGACGTAAAGGGAGGGAAATCATTTAGAAATTACAAGGAGTTCAAGCATGCTTGGAAAAGGAAAAGTAGATTTATGAATGAAAAGTGACATTCCAGACACATGATTGTATTGAATGGAAGTAAATGTAAGATGGATTGTGGAACCTAGGAGGTTCCTTCCCTGTAAAATCTATACAACCTGGATTCCTGGTAAATGAAGATTTCATTATAGTGATGACAACTGTCATGTACATACAGATATATGCCTTCTCATCTCTGCTTACAGAGAGAACAAGCAGCTTCAGATAAGAAGTCATCAAGCTAGCTTTTTTTTTTTAACCGGCCAATTATAAACAATCTGGACATGAAATGGTTAAAACAAGCTCATGGCTGCAGAAGAAACCCACTGCCAGTGCATCCAAGAGCAGCATCCTTTTTTGGCAGAAATCAGTGGCGGCTAGTGCTGTATATTTTGGGGGGGGGGGGGGCAAACAAGACACCCGCCGCCACCCTGGTCGGTCATTCCCTCAAACCCCAACCACCCCCAACCCCCGTCGCTTGCTCGTCAGTCCATCTGCCCCACCAGCCCCGCACTTACCCTATCTAGAAGGCAGACCTTCCTGCTTGGCGGCTTCTGCTTCTCACCCGTCATTAATTCCTGACCCAGCTCCATTCCTGACTTCAGCTTTGCTCGTGATTTGGTACCTTGCTGCCCACCTGTTGATTACCATTACTTTCCTATGACCATGCTCTGTCTCTGATTTTGGCTTCCTGTCCTGTTCAAGTGCCTGTTTGGCTGTAACAGCTCTGTGCCCCGCTGAGTGTTCCTGCCTCAAGTCTGCTGAGAGCCCTGACAAGCTGCACGTCCTGAACCAACAGCGTAAGCGGAGTGCCCCTTTAACCTGGGCTAGACTTCTAAGCATTAATACTATTCCTAATCTATTGGTTTACCAGTCTCCTTGGTATCGCATCTGCTGCTGCAAGTTCTTCCATCAACATCTACATGCACTTGTGTTCCCCCTGTCCCTCAGTACCCTCTGTTCCACCTTCAGTGGGGCCCGGGCTGGAGATACAAGAGAGGGTGACCTCATCATTTCAGTCTCCTATCAGGTACATGACACCTCCCCACTTGGGTACAGACCAGCCAAGCTGCAGTTTGCTCCTGTACACTCATCTCATTATACTGCAGCATTTCTAAGGGCAAACTACAGAGCCTGTGTCCCACTCCACCAGCACAGCTATTATTGCCACCTCAGTCCCAATGCAAAATGAGAGAACACAGAGCTGTTCTCTGTTGCTAGCTTCAATACAATACATGGATCCACTTCTTACTTCCTCTCTTTCTTCCCGTACTGTCCAGACTAGGTCCATAGGTTCCCCATGCCGCCAGTCTTGCCCCGAATATGTGAGGTACCGATCACCAACCCCCCTCACTACCAGGAATACCGTCTCTCATGCCAAGGCACTACTTCACATTGGCTGGCTGTTATAACATTCCACACCACTCAACTGGTTACCCATGACAACAGCCAATTCCATTGCACAAATAACCCTTTGTGGTAGCCATCTCTGTTCTCTTCTGCACACCATAGTGTGATCGATCATGTGATTAAAAGGGTGCTGCAATGCCTCGTGAATGGCCATTGTGTTCAAATGATTGATACCTCAAAACACCATATGTTGTGCATTACTGTGGGTTGTGTTATTGTATATTGCAGTAACATGTACTACTAATGTTCGTTTTACCATATATTACTACAAGGCATGGTGGTAATGGGCCCTTACTGTTTTTTTTTTCACTGCCTGAAAGAGTAAGGAGGGCTTGAGAATAAACAGAATTGTGATTATTCAAGTTAGTGCAAAACCACCACACTCCAGTCAGGATCCAGGAAATGCAGACCAAGGGAACTTTACAAGCAATACAATAACATACAGATGTAGGGCAAACCTTAGTGTTAGTGTCTACTGCTGTTTATAGAGCACACCCAACAGTAGATAGTTTTACAGTACATCAATACACTCAAAATTAGCAAAATTAAGAACTAGATGTCTTATTCATCCGGTGAACTATTTTCTGCATCCCAAGAGGTTGATAAAAGTTGACTTTCATTCACCACCTCAATGTTCTAGAGTAGGATGGTTTATAAGGGTTCCTTGGTCTCTTGTTGCCTAGATTGGTATTATTACACATCTGGCCATTTTTTATTAGTTTCCACAACAAAGCTTTTGATATTTTTGTAATGTGTAAAAGTAGAATCATTCATTCATCCAACAGCTGAATATTTTATTGACCATGAGATGATTATAACACAGAACTTGGATACCTTCCAAAGAAATGGTTTAGTAGCCAAATATAAAATATATGCGCAAATACTCATAAATTAAAGACTAGGTTCACCTTTTCTAGAAAATAACCTATGCAGTCGAGGGGCTCCAGTAGGTAATAAAAAAACTGCACAGCGTTGTAAAATGTTCATTAATTATATTGTCATACCTATAGGCCATTTGGGCTCCCCTGGAAGCTTTAACAAAAAAACTTCTACTTAGCAATTCCAACATCCTGCTTTGTTGCTAAGATGAGAAAAAAACATTGGTTTTCACTCCTGTAATGCTTGGAGTGAATATCCAACAGTATTCTTGTCCTAGAAGCAAGATATGGGGATTGCTAACGTTTTAGACAGTCTTCCAGTTTTTTAATATCTATTGTGGCTCCTTCACAGCCTTGGCTATTTTCTGAACAAGATGAGCTTAGCCTTTTAAAGCTAAATTCCAGGAATTCAGCAACTTTGCCAAAAGTGCAGGCACACTTTGAGTCCAATTAGGTGCATGTCACCTCCAAGACTTATCTCTATTACTTAATTGTGGCCGAATTATTGCACTCCCGGAGGATGCACTCTAACTGTGAGAGGAGAGACAGCAGACACAGCAGCTGTGCCCGCCCCTCCTCTCTGATGCCCATTCACAGAAGCCTTGGTATTTTAGCTATGAGTTCACATAATACAAAGGCTTCTGTGAATGGGCAGAAGGATGGGGGATGCAGGCATAGCAGGTCCTGTCGCTCTGCTTTTGAAAGAACTGAGACCACAGTGTGCTGCATCATAGTTCTGGAAGTTATCTTCCTGGAACACAATAAATCTGTCAGATGTGAATATAGAGATAAGTCTACAAGGTGGCGGGCACCTCGTTAGACTTAACTAAGCTGGAATTAAGCTTTAATTTGTGAACTCTTTAACTTCTGAAACACAACATAAAGATCTCCAGAAAATTGTTACTATCACAGAATGAAGCAATCTCAGATCAATGACATTTAAAGCATATCTAAACCTATAAAATAACATAATATATTTCACCTTACCAGTCCTTATGCCGCATACACGCGATCAGAATTCTCGTCAGAAAAAGCTCTGACTGTTTTCCAGATGGAATTCCGATGGAATTCCGCTCAAACTGTCTTGCCTACACACGGTCACACCAAATTCTGACCGTCAAGAATGCGGTGACGTACAACACTACGACGAGCCGAAAAAAAATTAAGTTTAATGCTTCCAAGCATGCGTCAAATTGTTTCCGAGCATGCGTAGGAATTTTGCACGTAGGAATTGCTACAGACGATCTGAATTTCCGATAGAAACCTTTTCCGTCAGAAAAATTGAGAACATGCTCTCAAATTTTAGCTGGTGGGAATTCGGCCAGAAAAAGTCCGATGGAGCCTACACACGGTCGCATTTTCCGATGAAAGGCTCTCATCAGTCTTTTGCTGGCCGAAATTCCGATCGTGTGTACGTGGCATTAGACGTAATGACCAAATTAGCTTTCTTTTTTTAGACTTTTTTTATTTCATTCACCTAGTATTCATGTGAATAATACAATTTCTGTCCCTTCCTGTCTACACTTATTTCCTTTACTGTATCTATGGGGCAGCCATGGTTGTCACAGAGGCTGGACTTCAAACATGTCTGCCTTTATTATTTCCATTAGTGATGAGCTTGGGTTAGAATTTGTTTAGTCCAAAGCCAAGTTCGTCCAAACATAGTGGTTAGCTGTCCTTGCTGGGTCAATGACCTGCAGACGAGAAAGACGAGCCCCCAGTTGACATCATTGACCTAACATAGGCACATTAGATTACTGATGTCCTGAGCATCCCCACCCCTTTGTATACATGCAGCTGTTGGGTGGGAAATTTTTTGGCACAGCAATGCCAGCTAATTCCCAGGTTTGGATAAACTTGGGTTCAGACCGAACTGAAGCTCAAAACCAAGCTCATTACTGGTGGAAATTAACAAAGGCAGATATGCTTGAAGTCCAGCCTGTGTGACAACCATGGTTGCCCCCATTGCTGGGCCAATGAGCTGCAGACTGGAGATTCTCTACCCCCAACTCATGTACACAAAAGTTTGGGGATGCTTGTGACATCAATGTGACAATGTTATTGACCTAATATGGGCATGTGCCCATATTAGGTCAATGGTGTCATAAGCATTCCCGCCCCTGTGTATACATGCAGCTGCAGTATACATCTCCCACTTACAGCTCATTGGCCAAGCAATGACACCTAGCTTCAGGGTTGGATGAACTTGGGTTCCCGAGACTAGTAGAATTTACAAAGGCCTCCTCACTGCTAATTTAACACTGCAAATGCCTCACCACCACACCACATTGGTAGTTATGGTGTAACCCCATTGACTTGCATACGTCTGAGTTTGGTGCAGGTTATGCCCGCCGTATGAGACATCCAGCTTAATGTGTATAGCTCTTAGTGGCTGCATGTTAGTGTTTAGGTGGGTGGGCAATAACGTACCCGGTTTTACCACACCCTGGCCACACGTGTAATTATAACGTTATTGTGGCAACTCTAAGAATTTTTTCTTCCTACTTTCCTTCCTGGTGACAATGGTAAGCGATACAATTAGGGCATGTCCACACAAGGTGCAGTGCTGGAACATGTGCAAAATGTGCTGCCTTTGTTCAGACGCATGCAGGTGTCATCATTTAATGGCACCCCCAATGAACCCCCATACCTATTTTGCATGTTTCACACACATAGGGTTGCCTATTGAAATTAACAGGCTGATCAAAAACGTGATGTGTAGGAACGTGCAAAAAATAGCACACACTTGGACGCACCTTCTGGTGTGAAAGAGTTCTTAAAGAGAGTGAATCTCTTTAACTGGGACACAGAAAGCAATAAAAACCCCAATGGGGTTCTAACCCCTTGCCACTCTATTCAAAATGAAAAATACCTTTGTTTCTCTTTAGTTACACTTTAATCAGAAGTTTTTAATATGTGTAATCTCAGTATGTTTCCTCTCAATGAGAAGATCACCAGCTCCGTAAGATCCTCACTGTAATAACGTGATTGGTGTGATATTCTGTATCCTAAATCTACAATTAATCTGCAATGGAATCAAAAACCGACTTACAGAAAATGAGTCAATAAAATTTTATGATAACGTATCTTGGCACCATTATTAATAAGGACTTGCTTAAACTATTTTTTTACTAAGTAAAGATTTCCTGACAAAATACATCTAGAAAAATGAAGAGCTGAGATAGATAAACTCAATACGTATTCTCAGCATTGATTTTAATATGATGCACATTTTATCTGTTGTTCTTCTGCAATAGCAGCCATGTTATTTTAAATCACAGCAATGCTGTTTTTTTTTTCCCACCTGTATAATTCTGTATAACTGATAAAGATCCTCTAGAGAGAGTTTGAAGTGGTTGCAAACCTTTACACCCACTGAAGTGGCTGGTATCAGGTGATAGACAGAGATGAAACAAATCCTTCTACATAAGTTTTGCATGTTTATCTGCAGCCCACTTTTCTCCACAGCTTCCTAAAGAATACATTTTTATGCAGCATTGCTTAGCTCCAGGAGGCAGGGATCTGCACAGCATAGAGTGTAATCTGAGACCTGAGTGGACAGAATGTACACACCCCATTCTACACAGTCTCTTAGGGAAACATGAACAGCTGAGGCTGTCAATCACCTGTTATTTGCTGGGGGGCATCTCCAGGGAATAACTTGGTATCGGCATAAACTGCCAGGAATGAAAACGCAGCCAGGAGTCACACTAGAGCAGGGGTCACCTTTTTACACCTAAGCGCCGGATTCAATTTATGTGAATGCATGGAAGGTCACATTCACCTGCTAGTAAATTAAGATAACATTACACAGCCCCCGCACCTCTGGTTCCCTTTGCATTACACAGCCCGGCACCTCTGGCCTCCTTTGCATTACACAGCCCTCTGCACCTCTGGACCCCTTTACATTACACAGCCCTCGCACCTCTGGACCCCTTTACATTACACAGCCCCCGCACCTCTGGACCCCTTTACATTACACAGCCCCCGCACCTCTGGAACCCTTTACATTACACAGCCCGCACCTCTGGAACCCTTTACATTACACAGCCCCCTGCACCTCTGGACCACTTTACATTGCACAGCCTCCGCACCTCTAGACCCCTTTGCATTACACAGCCCCGCACCTCTGGACCACTTTACATTACACAGCCCCCGCACCTCTGGACCCCTTTACATTACACAGCCCCTGCACCTCTGGACCCCTTTACATTACACAGCAACCCTAAACCCCTTCACAATACACAGTCCCCCTGCATATTACTCAGCCCCCCTGCACATCTCACAGCCCCCCTGCATATAACACAGCCCTGTCGTCCTTCCTGGCGCTTCCAGCCGGCCCCCCCCATGGTCCCCCCTGCTGGATGGCCGCCGTTTTTTCCCACATATTCACTTTGATTTTGCTTGCCCCTAGCCCCGCCCCGTCCTGCCGGCATCCCCCACCCGCCCCGCCCAGTCCACCTTCAGCTGCCTCGTCCCCCCCCTCAGGCCTTCATGCCCGCCGAGTCTTTTTGTGTCCTACAGCATCCCCCGTTGCGGGCCTCCTAGCCCTTGTCCTCCCCCCCGGGCTGCGCCCGGACCGTGAGCGCCGCCCCAATGGGGGGCAGATCAGGAACACTCAGAAGGGGAGAACAAGGGGACAGAGCCCCATAACCTGACCCGCCCGTGGGCAGATCAGGTGGTGCAGTGTGGGGGGAGTGCAGCACCGCTCCGCCGCCGAGGGAGGGGTTACCCGCCGCTAGAGATGAACCGCATTGTTGCTATAGGTTATTCCCCCCCGCCCCTCCAGCGTACACCTTTTGTTGTGACTAGGCTGTCTTTTTTCCCCCACCCCGCCCGCCTAGTGTTAGACACCCCGAGTAGTTAGGGAGGATTGCAGCAGTGTCCGTGACCCCCCCCCCCCCTGCACTGGAATGAGCGTGCCAATGGTGAGCCGCCTCGAATTTGGCCCGCTTACCCATGGGACATTGTCCGGTTGGGTAGGGCGTTGGAGTGGCCTGCCGCATCACGGGGTACACAGGATTTGTGCCTGGATGGGGGGGCCAGACGTGACCACAGCACCCCCGTGGCGTGAATGGGGGTGGTGGAGGGCACAAGCAACACGGGCGCCAGACAGAATCCGCGGACCTGCGTTGGTGGGGGTTCTAGGTAGAGATCTGACCCCTCATGGGGGGGGTAGGAGAGTAATGACAGGAACCCACCGCCATCGGGTGTGACCCCAGGTGGTTGGCCATGTTTGTGTACTTGGGGCCCCCCCCCTGAGCCCCCGGCACTGCACTGTCGAGAATGACTCAGCCGCCCAGTTGGTTTCCCCCCCCCACATTATTACACAACCCCCCCCCCCTCCAGATGTGTAAGCACGGAGAGATGGGGCACTTTACTTTTTTTTACACTGTCCCTTTGGAAAAAAACACAGCCCCCCCCCCACATAACACAACCCCCCCCCCCTCCAGATGTGTAAGCACGGAGAGATGGGGCACTTTACTTTTTTTTACACTGTCCCTTTGGAAAAAATAATTCTGATCACTTTTATTGCTGTCAGAAGGAATGTAAACATCCCTTGTGACAGTGATAGGCAGTGACAGGTACTCTTTATAGAGGGATCTATAAAACCCCAAATCCCTTCTTTGCACTTAAAAGCATTCAAAATGCCAAGTTTGGCTGTTCTGAATACTGTAATTTTTTGCAATTTGGCACCTTTAAGTCTTCTATAAACTGGAAGTGATGTCATGACATTGATTACGGGTTACTAGATCGTAGACACGATTGAATCCGAATCCGGCTTTGATCGAGGCTCCAACCAGCCGGTGGACGTGTCAGCTGGTTGCTCGGGCCTCCCGGTGGGACTGCTTGGGATTACAGCTGAGTGGCTTCTTAGCCACATCTGTTGTTATCACAAGAAAGCCAACCGCCGGATCTAAAAGGCAAATCCACTTTGCACTGAAATTGCACTTGGAAGTGCAGTCACTTTTAATCTGAGGGGTAGATCTAAAATGAGAGGAAGCTCTGCTGATTTTATTATCCAATCATGTGCAAGCTAAAATGTTTTTTTTTTTTTTTCCTTGCATGTCCCCCTCAGATCTACAGCGACTTTACTTCCAAGTGCACTTGTAGAGCAAAGTGGATTATAACCCCCATAGTGTATATAGTGCAGGACTTTGTTAAACTGGCCATACACAGTTAGTTTTCTCTTATTCAGCCAGTGGCCTGAAAAAAAAAAAAAAAAATGAGGTGGATGGAGGAATTCCTTTTGCCTTAAGGGCTGGTTCACACCATAAAGGGCGTGTTTTTGCGTGTTCACATGTGGTGCACTGAAACACACAAAAAGTAAGGCAGGCATGATTTTTCAATGTGTGAGCTTGCCATTATTGGTACCTATGCATGCCTGCAGAGGTCTGAACATTTCTGTGTGGTGTGGGAAATGTGTGCAGAAATGTACGTTTTCCACATTGCAAATGGTGTGAACCAGCACTCTGAAAAAGAAAATAAAGGATTTTTGGCTTCTGCTGTTAAAAACAAAAACAAAAACACACACATCAACGCAACACAACGCATTAAAAAAACATCAACTCAATTGCAATTAAACAAAAATCAATTGGTGCTAGACGCAGCGCATGTGGTGTGAATGAGCCCAAAATAGACCCATCAGTGGAAATATGACTTTCCTGGTTGTCACTCTGATCCCCCGGCTTCAATACCTTTGCGACATGAGGATTTGCACGACAGCAGATTTATGTAACTCCTATCCACCATGTTTCAACCTATGTTTAGTAATATTACATTTACATTACATTACCCTGAAAGCTGAACTAAACGTTTTTCATTCAACATGAACTATTTTTAATCCTTATGCTGCTAGCATTAGTAAATAGATAGGAAATTATATTATATTTACTTGTTTTAAATTATATATATTATTATATATATTATTATTTTTTTACATTTCTTCAGTTGCTTCCTGGTTTCTGGCCTATGCCAAAATTAAGTTGTATACAGCAGGAGTCTTTTTTTCTCTTTTGTCTGGAGGAGAGGAGGAGGGGATTTCTCAGCTAAGCACACCCTCCTGCCTGCATGCCTGAGCTAAGAGCAGATGGGTTGTAGGAGGTAAATGCTACTTAATACACTGCCCTTTCTCAAGATGTCCATGGCAAGAAATGTAAGAGTGTTTAATAAAGTGATTCCTCAACAAATTAAGCATGGTGACATGGATGGATGGGTTTGAATTGCATATTAAGCACTTGCCGCTAAATCACTTACATGTGCGGGATTAGCTTCATGTGGTTATACTGAGGTTATGGCTGCAGCTGTATGCCATAACCCCGGTATTTTTTATTTTTTTAGCCAGCGGTGTCTTTTCATCCAAAAGCAATCCTAGCAGCTGATTAGCTGCTGGATTACTTTTACACCAGCACCTCTCCCATGCGATCGCGGAGCCTGGTATCAGATCATGCCACCGGGTAATCGTAGAGATGGCTGAGAACCGGAAGGTCCCTGGCTGTCTCTATGATCCGAGGGGCCGAAAGTGACATCATTACGTGAATTTACATCTATTCCGGTTAGGGCAGATGTTTTTCTAGTCTTTTTAAGTGTAAGAAGTCAGTGACTTCCCTAAACTAACTGTGAGGACCAGGATCTGAACCCACAACCTTTGTTGCATCCAGCATTAGCTCTCCTTGTTGAGCCACCTGAGATGCTGGGGAGCATTCTGTCTGAACCCTTAGATAATTGTGCCTTGTATCTTGTTTCTTGTGAACCTTGAACTCCTTGCTCCTCCCATGCACTTCCTATTTAAGTCATGAATTTGCACTTCCTGTTTGCCAGATTAATGTGCTCTCTCCAGCCGATATCTTGCTACCTTGCTGCTGCCCACTCGTTACCGACCTTTATCTTGTTTCTTGACTACGCTTCCACTTGATTCCAACCTGCAACCACTTGTTACTGATATTTGGCTTGTTTACAGACTACTCTTCTGCTTGAGTCCTACCTGCTATATCTACTCCTGGACCTCAGCTTGCTCATCTCCTGGTGGGGCAATTCTGAGGACCCGACCTGGTGCCAACATGCAACAAAACTAATCTCCACCATCAGGAGCTCTTGTGAATACCAGTTGGTGCTTAGACCCCACACTTCGTGTGAGCCCACGTCCTTTGCCAGGGTGAACTGCTTGTGTGGTTATTTAGCTTGCCGGTGGGAGCCCCTCTACTGCTATAGCTACCGGTCTCCCAGCCTGACCCCTGACCATGACACTAGCACTTACTGAGAGAACATGGAAGAAGCAAGGCAGTTCTAGCTAGGACTGAACCCAATAGCATTAAAGAGCATGGAAGGATAGAGGGAGCTAACAAATCACATATGTAAATAAGTTGTAGTGGTTTAAAACCACCACTAATTGTCAGCATACTACCGAACAATAATAACCAGATACAGTTCAATACAAAACAGAACAAATACATATAAGTGCGAACAGCTTTGATTTTATGTTTCTTCAAAGGAAAAGAAAGATTGATGTGGTAATACTGTAATTCCAACACAATCTGCTATTTTGTCACTTTCCTGGCCACAGAATAAGATTTGACATTTTTGGCGTCATTACTAAGAATGTAATATTTACCGTCTTGACACTTCTGGGGTTAATCGAAATTGAACAAAGGTATTTTGCTGATATTTATGCATGGGAAGTCAAATGTAATACTAGTTGTTCTGCTGAATATATATATAAAATAATAATAGTTATCTTCCTTCATTTCAAAGTCTTATTTCATGTTATTTTTTTCTGTATTTTTCCTGTAAAATGAATCACTCTGGAAATAAATGTTTGTGTCTGAACCATTAGTAAAGCCTTGTACACACGGTCAGATTATTGGAAAAATTTGTCAGTTTTTCGTTGGATGCTAGTCTCAAATCGAAAGTGAAGAGGGTACTCAGAAAATTTTCGGAGGACAGAATTCAACGTCAGAAGTGACGTAATGTGTGAATTGTTTTGTATGTGTTCTTTCATTTCTGAGCATGCCTAGTCTTGCTCTTCAGATTTTTTTTTTTTGGCAGAAAACCGTACTAAAGATTTTGGAGCCTGCACATCCAGTTATTGTCTGCCGAAAATTCATAATAGGCTGTCAAAAGCAGCATACTAACGAAAATCGGCAGATCGTTCAATTTTTATTTAACTTCAGATTTCCTGACCATGTGTACAGGCCTTTAGTCCATAGGGTTTCATATTGAGTTGGACCACCGTTTTGCAGCTATAACAGCTTCAACTCTTCTGGGAAAGTTGTCCACAAGGTTTAGGAGTGTCTCTATGGCAGGGATGGCGAACCTTGGCACCCCAGATGTTTTGGAACTACATTTCTCATGATGCTCATCTACACTGCAGAGTGCATGAGCATCATGGGAAATGTAGTTCCAAAACATCTGGGGTGCCAAGGTTTGCCATCACTGGTCTTTGGAAATATTTGACCATTCTTCCAAAAGCACATTTGTGAGATCAGGCACTGATGTTGAATGAGAAGACCTGGCTCGCAGTCTCTGTTCTAAATCATCCCAAAGGTGTTCTATCGGGTTGAGGTCAGGACTCTGTGCAGGCCAGTCAAGTTCCTCCACCCCAAACTCGCTCATCTGTGTCTTTATCCCCTTAGCGCCAACTGTACGCACATGTGCGTTCATGGCTTTCAGGGATTATACCGGGATGTGGCCTGCAGCTGCAGGCATCACCCTGGCATAGTTTTTTAGAGCGGGTGGTCAGCTCTTTAGGGATAACAGCCAATGCGGCTTAAAGCCACTCGGCTGTTATCCCAAAGGGACGGGATGGGATGTCCCCTCCTCCCGCCACCTTCGCCCACTCTTTCCAGGCCTCCCGTCTCACTGGGAGACCCGAGCCACGATCCGGCACTTCCGCCAGCTAGAGAGAGACTTCCTTAATTGTGTGAACAAGTATCTACTGCGTTAATGACCACAGGGTGAAAACGCGACATGGCACACGGCCTCTAGTATACCATTAAGGCCATAAAACCAAAGCCCACCAAACAGGATCAGCATCAAAGACAAGCATTAGAACCAGAAAAAAACAGTTGTTGTCAGAACTCCTTCATGCGCCACCCACTCAGAGAGTGATAGAATAGAAAATAATAGAATAAAATAATATAATATGATAGAGTAAAACAGAACAGAATACTAAATAAAAGAATAGAAAAAAAATGACTAGAAAATAAAGGGATAGAATAGAAAATAAAGGAATAGAATAGAAAATAAAAGAATTGAATAGTACAGAATAGAAAAGAACGATAGAATAAAATAAAATAGAAAGAATATAAGTATCTTCTGGAATTCAAATTTCAAATAGAATAAATTTGAATTTGAATAGAAAAGAAAAGAATAGAATTGAAAAGAGTAGAAAATGAAATAGAATAGAATAGAAAAAAACTATAAAATAGAAAGAATATAATCCAAAATTCGAATGATGAATAGAAAAAAATTGAATTTAAATAGAATAGAAAATAGAACAGAATGAAATAGAATAGAAATTAAAAGAAAAAAATTAAAATAATAGAATAGAATAATAAAATAGTATGGAATATAAAGAATATAACCATCTTCCAAAATTCGAATTTCAAATAGACTAAATTTGAATTTGAATGGAATTCAAATTTGAATTGATTCATATTTCCAAATTCAGCTGAATTGCGTTCAATTTGGAAAATTCAAATCGATTTAAATAAACTAAACAAATGTGAAAATGAATTAAACTAATTTAACTAAACATATTTATGTAAATAATGAATTGAAACAAAACAAATCTTTTTGTTCTGCACATGTCTACTTAGTTTTCAGCAAAGCAATTATAATTAGGACAGCATAGTACCATATAGAATCCCCCCCCCCCATTTTTTTCATGATGTCATATATTTCTGTAAATATTTGAGACACATTATTATATATTGTGAGGATATTTTTTATCAAATTACCGTATATGATCATAAGACATTTTATATTCTTCATATAGCATAAACTTTTTGCTTTTTTTTTGTTCATTAATTTTCTTCTGTGCCCTATGTATAAGTGAACAATGATTTAATAAAATTGACAAAATTATAAATCAGCCGTTAGGTACCCTGTAATGGTAGCTAGGAATCATTATTGATAATAAATTAATCAAAAACCTTTATGGTGCATCACATCACCAAAAAAAAAAAAAAGGAATGGAACAATGAAAAATGTCATAATAATCCAAAAGCAAATTAAAAGTAAATAAGTGAATGTAGTGAAGGTTACAGTTCACATTTCAAAACTACTTTTCTTCAACTAATAATGCTTAATTTTTGTTACGTTTGCAGGAATGCAGTGCGATGGATTATAATTTTTTTCATCAATTTTTATTAATTTAAGAATATGCAAAAGAGATACAATGTGTACAATGTGTTCATCGAAACGGTTCGGAGCCCCATAGCTCGTAGGAGGAATTTCATCCTCTTTTGACTGTCCTATGAGGCTGCATGACCCCTGACCCTCTGGACAGTGCTGATTGACCCTGTGCTGATCACATGCACCCCCCCCCCCTCAAAAAAAAAAAAAATCATTAGCAATACACACCAAACTGAGCATGTTCAGAGTGCCTCCAAGGCTCTGTACTGTCAGGAGATGGATTGGGGACTGCGGAAGAAGGGGAGGATTTCTACACAATGCCTTAGGTTCCACAGTGAGTATAACAAGCATGCTTTACTGCATATACAGACTGATTTTACTGTTGTGGGCTTAGTAACGCTTTAAAGCAGAGCTCCACCAAAAAGGCACCCTCCACTGCCATATTTGGCACTTTTTGGGGGGGAAACGGGTACCCGGTTTTGACAGGTAACTGCTCCCACTTCCGGGTAAGATCGCCAATCTATGTGCATTTCCAGCCCCTCCTCTTTCCCCCTGCTGCCTTCTGGGACACACACAGGTCCCGGAAAATGGTGGTACCATTCAGAAAGCTCAGCGCAACTCGCGCATTTGGAAGGCTTCACTGCTGGTTTCCCTTACTCACAATACCGGCGCCTGCACCTGAAGCCGATTGCCAACATCGTGGGATACGTGGACAGGCAAGTGTCCTTATATTAAAAGTCAGCAGCTACAGTATTTGTAGCTGCTGACTTTTTTTCCATACTGGGTTAGCAGAGGCTGCCTATGGCCTTTGCTTCAACCCCCCCCCCCCCCCAATGTAAGAGGGAACCTTGATGTAAGGGGGCTCTGATGGGTACAGGGTAAATCCCTGAATATAGTACTGTATATCAACTCCTTTTCCTAAGCCTCTCCATAGTTCCAAATCAGGGGTCTCCAAACTGAAGGCCGTGGGCCCACATCTGGCCCTCTACAATATTTTATACAGCTATGGTCAGTGGTATAAGCCTTATGTGCACAGCATTAGGGTTAGCAGAGGCTGCCTATGGCCTCTGCTTCAACTCCCTCCCCTCATGTAGCATGTAACTCTGATAAGGACTCTGATGTAAGGGGAACTCTGATTGGGGAGTCTGATCTAATGGGACCTCTGATGGGGACCCTGATGTAAGAGGGAACTCTGGTGGGAACGCTGATGTAAGGAGGACTCTGATGGGAACCCTGATTCTAAGAAATCAGCCTGCCATGTCATACAAATTATGATGAACTGACATCACTTCTGGTTTACCCCGGGTGTCATCGGCGACATTTTCAAAAAAATAAAAGCATTCAAAAAAGGGACTGCCCACCGTCAATCGAATGGCACTCCTGCGCAAATTATCATAGCTGTACGGTGGGTGCTTTAAGTAGTATAGGAGGCACGCGCACACGCCCGCCGCGTCCCTAAGGAGCCGATCACCCGCAATCCTCCGGGCACCTGCGATCACTCCTGACAGAGCGATAACGGGGATTTGTGTGTGTACACACACAAATCCATGTTCTGTCAGGGGTGAGGAGACTGATCTGTTGTTCCTAGTATATAGGAACAACGATCGGTCTCCTTCCCAAGTCAGTCTCATCAGCCCACAGTTAGAACACACACTGAGGGAACATATTTAACCCCTTGATCGCCCCCTAGTGTTGACTTCCCTGCCAGTGTTATTTATACAGTAATCAGTGCGTTTTTATAGCACTGATCGCTGAATAAATGTCAATGGTCCAAAAAATTTGTGAAAAGTGTCCAATCTGTCGGCTGCAATGTCGCAGTTCGATAAAAATCACAGATCGCCGCCATTACTAGTAAGAAAAAAAAATTATAATATTTCAACACAGGGCCTGTTCCTGCGCCCAACAAGAGTATCTGTGAGGGGTTACAGTGTTCTGGCACCACCACCACCCAAGGCCCAATTTTTCTGCCCCCGTTTAATTGTAATTACAATTTTTGATATAATATTTCACAGCAGGGCCCGTTCCTGCGCTCACCAAGAGTAACTGTGAGGGCTTACAGTGTTCTGGTTTCACCAACAGTCCCAATGTCCCAATTTCTGCAGAGTATATAGGGCAGGCCGTATAGTATATATACTGCTGTTCAGAATATATAGTGCCTGGGGGTCTGGGGGACCCCCACACCATTTTTTTTTACATTTGGGTGCGAAGTTCCCCTTAAAGTGGTGTTGCCACCAAAAACAAAAATTAGGCTCAAAAATCATAAAAAAAAGAAAAAAATAATAATTGGAAAAAAAAAATGTTTACTCACCTCTAAATGCCTGTTGCTAGGGGGTCCCTCGTAGTCTGCCACCTTCATTGCCCGAGCAATGACATCACTTCCCATAGGCGCCGCACAGTCATCTGGGACCTGTCATGTGTCCCAGATGAGTGAGCGTCGAATCACGGCGCACGGCGTCGCTCGCAGATGCGCAGTGGGTGCCCGGCTGTGGCTTCACATTAAGAATGCTGGCGCCGCGAGCGGAGACCCCCCTCGTTCCCCCGCATCGCTGCACCCCGGGACAGGTAAGTGTCCGATTATTAAAAGTCAGCAGCTGCAGTATTTGTAGCTGCTGACTTTAAATTTTTTTTTTTTTTTGTGGGCCCTCCTCTTTAATATCCATACCAGACCCAAAGAGCCTGGTAATGGACTGGGGGGGGGGGACCCATGCTGTTTTTTTTCAATGATTTTCATCTATATTGCTGGGACCCGACAATACATTACAGCCACGAGCAGTTTTAAATTACTTTTTTCCTTTAGAAATGTCATTTTGCTGTGGTATTCTTCTAAACATAGGAAAACTGTGCCACTTTACAGGAATACTAAAGACACCCCTCAGGCAAGATATTTAAAGGAATATTTCATTTTTATTGTTTCACTTTCAGCATTTTTAAAATCACTGCTCCTGAAAAAACAACAATTTTTTTAACTTTTTTTTGCATTGATACATGTCCCCTGGGGCAGGACCCAGGTTCCCAAACATTTTTAATGACAATAACTTGCATATAAGCCTTTAACCACTTGCCGACCGGCGCACGATGATATACGTCGGCAGAATGGCACGTACAGGCAGGACGGCGTATATATAAGTCCCTCCTTTAGCCTGTCCGTGCCATCGGGAGTGCGCCGGGAGCGGCGCGCTCCCGCGCCGGTCGGGACCCCCGTGAGTCCGGTCGCGGTCCCCGCAGGCTCGATCGCCGCAGGGACACCCGCGATCGTCTCACGGGAAGGCTTAACGGGGAGATGCCGAGATAAACAGCATCTCCCCGTTCTGCCTAGCAACTAGTGATGCCGATCTCTGCTCCCTGTGATTGGAGCAGAGATCAGCATTCACTAGCTGACATCCACGCCCCCCCACAGTAAGAAACACACCCCTAGGCATACTTAACCCTTACACTGCCCCTTGTGGTTAACCCCTTAACTGCCAGTGTAATTTATACAGGAATCAATGCATTTAAATAGTATTGATTGCTGTATAAATGACAATGGTCACAAAAATGTGTCAAAAATGTTCGATGTGTCCGCCATAATGTCGCAGTCACCAAAAAAATCGCAGCTCGCCGCCATTACTAATAAAAAAAAATTATTAATAAAAATGCTATAAAACTATCCCCTATCTTGTAAACGCTATAACTTCTGCGCAAACCAATCAATAATCGCTTATTGCGATTTTTTTAACCAAAAATATTTAGAAGAATACGTATCGGCCTAAACTGAGGAAAAAAAATGTTTTTTTATATATTTTTTGGGGATATTTATTATAGCAAAAAGTAAAAAAATAATGCATTTTTTTTCAAAATTGTCGCTCTATTTTTGTTTATAGCGCAAAAAATAAAAACCGCAGGGGCGATCAAATACCACCAAAAGAAAGCTCTATTTGTGGGAAAAAAAGGACGTCAATTTTGTTTGGGAGCCACGTCGCACGACCGCGCAATTGTCAGTTAAAGCGACGCAGTGCCAAATCGCAAAAAGGGGCCTGGTCCTTTGGCTGCAAATTGGTCCGGTCTGAAAGTGGTTAAAATGAGCACTTTTGATTTTTCATGTTCGTGTCCCATAGACTTTAACGGTGTTTGCGTGTTCGAACAAATTTTTTGCCTGTTGCATGTTCTGCTGCGAACCGAAGCGGGGGGGGGGGGGTGTTCAGCTCATCCCTGTTCATAAAACTGAAATGGCGAAGGCTATTGTCTTGGGCCGTATATCAGGATGTTACAGCATATCATAAAGCAGACAACTCTGCTATTACTTTAGAAGCTGGGTATCCCTGGAGTTCTTAGTGACATTTCAAGTTTTATGCCGCCATTCAGCCTCTCATAAGAATTAAAATGTTCTTCTTCTTGGGAATATATCTGCAAAGATTTATAGAGGGAGAGAAAAAACAAACACACAGAACAGGTATAGCTGCAATGTCAGGCCACAGTGACAATAGCCACCGATTTGTTTTGAACACACACAGACCTAATGTACATTAACAAATGTTACAAATGTACACACGATCGCACACTCCGACAACAAAATCCATGTTGTTTTTTCCGACGGATGTTGGCTCAAACTTGTCTTGCATACACACGGTCACACAAATGTTGTCGGAAATTCCGAACGTCAAGAACGTGGTGACGTACGACGAGTCGAGAAAATTGAAGTTCAATAGCCAGTGAGGCTCTTCTGCTTGAACCAAGCATGTGCGGAATTTTGTGCGTCGGAAATGTGTACACACGATCGGAATTTCCGACGATTTTGTTGTCGGAAAATTTGAGATCCAGATCTCAAATTTTGTTTGTCGGAAATTCTGACGGAAAATGTCCGATGGAGCCTACACACGGCCAGAATTTCTGACAACAAGCTCCTATCGAACATTTGTTGTGGAAATTCAGAACGGGTGTACGCGGCATTAGGCTTAATGTACACGGGATGCTGAGGCAACCTCCTTTGAACAAATTTTTTGACAGCTTGAGACCAGTGTTTAAAAACGCCCGTTTGGCCGTGTTTGCATGCAACGTTTATCCACGTTAAGCCGCGTTTTGCATGCCGCGTTTTGCATGCCACGTTTTGCATGCCGCGTTTAGCCGCATTTAGCGTCTAGGATCGTTTCTTTAAAATAACATCATAAGACCCTCCCAAAGCCCAAAAAACTGTATTATTTAACTATTTCAGCCATTCTGTGAGACCAGAATCAGTAGCAGCAGCTGAGAGAGCAGCAGTGTACTTGTATCTACCTCAATTTCGGTGCTTTTACTATGGATCCCATAATAAGCATATGTGAGAAAATGCTCCTGACGTTGCTGTTGATGAGGCTGGAAAGACATCGTAAATTGCGTGCGAGGACCAGAGTTTGTTGCTATTGGACTCGTCCATTGATTGCGCAGCACATGTCTGTAGGATATTTTTCCATGTATGTACAGCTGCGTAGTTTCCTTGATAAATGTTTTAATTTGGAAGAGTGTGCCACCAGAGGAACGTCTTATTCAGGGGGAAACCCTAACCCCCTAACCCTAACGGGAAACCCTAACCCTAACATTGTTCTTCAGGGGGAAACCCTAACCCTAACCCCCTAACCCTAACAAGAAACCCTAAACCCCCTAACCCTAACCTTGTTCTTCACGGGGAAACCCTAAGGCCCCTTTTACACTGTGGCGTTTTTCAGGCGCTACAGCGCTAAAAATAGCGCCTGTACAGCGCCTGAAAAAATCCGGCCCCATTCACTCCAGTGTGAAAGCCGGAGGGCTTTCACACTGGAGCGGTGCGCTAGCAGGACTTTTAAAAAAGTCCTGCTAGCAGCATCTTTGGAGCGGTGAAGGAGCGGTGTATTCACCGCTCCTATACCGCTCCTACCCATTGAAATCAATGGGACACCGCGGTAATACCGCGGCAATACCACCGCGCTTTGTGGGGGGTTTTAACCCTTTTTCGGCCGCTAGCGGTCTGGTTTCAGTTTTAAGGTGGACCCTATGTAAAAACAGATGACTTCCCACACAATATATTATGTATATGGGCCTCATCCAAAAAAAAAAAAAAAAAAGAAAGTGTTACCTTTAGTTTTACTTTAAGACTTGTGATTGTTATCCCAAAAACCCATACCAGACCCTTCTCAAAGCATGTTTCCAGTTTCCGATAAGCCCCCCACCTGCAGAGCCGCCCCACAACTCCTGGGCCAGGATTGTGGGGAAGAGGCCCTTGTCCTCATCCATATAGAGACAAGGTGCCTCACTAGATAGGTGCAAGGTACCTCCACCCACTTCGAGGGTATGTGGTCTGGTATGATTCAGGCATGGAATGGCATGAGATCCCCCCTCCCCCCCAAAAATTGAGACCAGACCCTTATCACATGTTTCCAGATTCCAATAAGCTCCTTGTCTGCAGTCCCCCATAACTTCTAGGCCAGGGTTGTGGGGAACAGACCCTTGTCCTCATCCATATGGAGACAAAGGGGGTTATTTACTAAAGGAAAATCCACTTTGTACTGCAAGTGCACTTGGAAGTAAAGTCGCTGTAGATCCGAGGGGGACATGCAAGGAAAATAAAAAACAGCATTTTAGCTTGCACATGATTGGGTGATAAAATCAGCAGAGCTTCCCCTCATTTCAGATTTACAGCGACTGCACTTCCAAGTGCACTTTCAGTGCAATTTCAAGTGCACTTTGCACTTGTAGTGCAAAGTGGATTCGCCTTTCATAAATAACCCCCATTGTCTTAAAGTGGATGTAAACCCAATTTTTTTATTTGTTTGATGTCATAATGTAGAGAATAAGATTTCCTTTCATTTGAGCCCAGTCTTGCCACACAGATTTACTTGAGGCCTGAGCAATCCTCTTTTATTGTTTAGTTAGAGAAATCTTGACAAAGTCTTGAAAACTTTGTCAAAAATGCCCCCTTGCTGTGATTGACAGGTGATTTACATATCTCATGCACTAGCCTGAGACAGGCACATCCTGTGTAAAAAGTTCACAATTCAAATCCCCCTCCCCTCCAGCTCTCCCAGGATTGTCTGCCTTTACTGGATGTTTCTCATCATGGGATGCAGTGAACAGTCATTAGACTATAGACAGACAAGTGATTTAGGGGACATGTATGTAGTCAGAGCTGGGCAGAGTAGAACATCCAGTGATCTGATGATAACCTGTCTCAGGCTAGTGCATGAGATATGTAAATCACCTGTCACTCACAGCAAGGGGGCATTTTTGACAAAGTTTTCAAGACTTTGTCAAGATTTCTCTAACTGAACAATAAAAGAGGATTGCTCAGGCCTCGAGTAAATCTGTGTGGCAAGACTGGGCTCAAATGAAAGTAAATCGTATTCTCTACATTATGACATCAAAAAAAAATTGGGGTTTACATCCACTTTAAGAGTTGCTGGTTGCTAAGCAGCCCATAACTATTCAAGTGAAGGTCTTCTTTAAGGTCAGCTCAGAAAAAGCGTCAGCTTTCTGACTATTTTCAGTGTGCAAAATCATATGTAATTATTTTTTATTTTTATTTTTTAATAATTGTTCTGAGGTTTGTACATGTCTGTGAGACTCTTACTTGTGGCTCAGCAATCTAAGACTGTTTTATAGGTACAAGAATGCTAGGGTACAGCTGTACCCTATGTTCTGTGCATGTCCATGGCATTGTTTTTATGGCCTTTTGTCAGTTGCATTTTGTGAGTACCCACTTTTATATATAAAAAAAAAATTATTATTAAATTATCTTTGGTAATGTACTAGGTGTGCGCGCCATCCATTTCTGTTTTCCTTGCACAACCACCAATCGCCACAACGTGCTACACACATCGCATCACTACTCTCCTTGGGGCACCCAAAGGTGTTCCAGGTCTTTTACAATCCTATAGTATATACTACCAAAAAAAAATTGCTGTGCATCGCTTAAGTGTTCGGTTTGGCTTGAAGAAAAGGCGGACGTATAAGGGTCACAGAAGTCGCCATTGCAACATGGCCCCATGCTGCTCTTTTATTTAGGACGGGTTCATATTACCAACAAGCAAAAGCTAAACCCGAACACTTTAGTGGCACGCAGCAATTTTATTTTTAAGGGGGAACTTCCCAAAGCCCCCCCTTACATCAGAGTCCACAGGGCACTGCTTACCTTAGTGTACTCACTCGCTTGGAGGCAGGAGAGATAAGGGAGGGAAGGGGGTAGACTTCACTCACGACGGTGCATGGTGAGCTCACTCACCTGAGGATGGAGGCTCAGGCATCAACACCTTTCATCCACAATGTAACTGAGCTGAGTTGCTGAGCTTCAAACTTTCAGCCCACGCATCCCTTTCCTGAGGCATAGAATACTGGGGATTGGAGTGTGAGTGAGCGGACAGAGGGGTAGGGGTGGGAGGAGCAGATCAAGCCCTCTTTCCTGTCCGTGTGTGGGGCCCATGTGCACACCTAAGCACACAGTGATTGTGGTACTCGGTTACTTGGGGAGCCACAGTCCATTGTGAATATTGTGTCCAGGTTTCAGGTGAACCCTTTCAGAACTCTTAGGCCACTTTGAGTATCTTGGCGTGCGGTGGCTGTAGCTACACGCACGGTGGAAGTAGTGGTGGTAGGGGGGGGGGCAGGTCAACTTTTGCATCGGGGTCCACAAGCTTCAAGCTACAGCTGAGTTCTGAGAACGGAGGGATGTGGACTGTGGAAGGCAAAGTGGAAGCCCAGTAGCGGGGCCCTAGGGCAGATCGGAGCTGGACTTTGTGGAGGAGATAATAATATGACAGGGAGGCTGCAGGGGCCCACTGGAGCTAGGGGCGGGGTTGAGATTGTGACCCCTGCAACTCCTTATGCTACGCCCATGGCTTCTGGTACTACCCCAGATATAATGACCAATTGTTATGCCATGTGTTTCCAGTATGAGACCAAAAGAAATGAAACTAACAAACAAGTGTAATTTAACCATGTCAAAAACAAAATCCTCTTTCTCTTAGAAATAGTTATATCTGGACACATTTAGAAGTATATGTTCTGGTCAAACAGAAGTGAAAAGTGGGGAGAGAATTCAGCAGGAATATGTACTTTAAACAAAAATTAAATTTTGTGCTTTATTTATTAAAATTGGTACATGGGTAGGTGGATATGTTGTCCTTAGCAACAACATATATTTCAAGTTTAATTTTTCCATTAAGCTAGGAATGGAAAATGAAATTCTAGTGGCCATGGTCAACAATTGTATTTTTCCTTTTGTTCCTCTTATTGTTTTCCGCCTATAATGTTGACACCTTAATGTTCTTAGAATGCCGAGTACCCAAAAAATGTTCCAGGGGTTACAGATAAATGCTAGTTTTTTCGCGTTGTCTAGAAAAAAAAAAAGTAAAACGGTGGCAGTGGAAATATGAAACTAATAACTCATAAAAGAGACTGTTTTGAAGCATAACTAATAAATAATGTAGCGAGCGGCTGAGATATCATTCAGCAGACTGCACTTAACTTCTCAGCACACTATGTGGGGAGTTCTGGTTATTAACATCTGTGTGTATCATCTTCTGGCCGCCGCTTGCAGAGATATGAAGATGGGAAGATGGACAGCGGGAAATACATTGTTTAGCATATTTTTATTTTTTTTTCTGTGTGCGTTTCTGTAATGTCTACTGTTTATTTATCCCTGGTGGCAGAACAGTGCAAAATAAAACAGCGTGAAATCAGCTAAAGGGGGAAAAATAAATAAAAAGCAAACCATTTATTTCATGATGCACGTTTCTGATCCTTTAATAATATTTGTCTATCTGCTGTTTGGTACTTCCGAAAGTTGCTATCAATGCAGATTAATGTTCCTAAATACCATTATAGAATGCTAAAACTGAATTTGTTGTTTGTGTATGTTATTGGGTATTCTTTGCAAAGCAAAATTTCACCCCATCCAATAAGCTCTGGGGAACATTCCCACGCACACTGCAAACTTCCCTTGGAAAGTGAACAGCCTATTAGCCTTTAGAAAATCAATCCCAATGTGAACCAAAAGTGAGAAATTCCATTGTGGGGCTGAAATTATTATACTCTATGTGGCTATTTATTTTTATCATAGTAGTTTTGTAAGTTCTGGTAGATCATAAGCTCCCCTCCATGAATTTTCCATCAAAATCAACAATTCAACCATCAGTCCCTCCCCTCACGCCAGGGTACTCAGTGTAATCCTAGACTCGGACTTGTCATTTCAGCCTCAAGTCCAATCGTTGTCAAAAGTTTGTAGACTTCACCTCCGTAACATCACTAAAATGTGCCCCTTTTTAACAAATGAAACCACCAAGCTCCTCATTTACTCTCTTATTATCTATCGCCTTGACTATTGCAACTCCCTTCTCATTGGCCTGCCTCTCCATAGGCTATCCCCTCTTCAGTCTATCATGAATGCTGCTGCCAGACTTATCCACCTTACCAACCGTTTAGTGCCTGCCAACCCTCTCCTCCAATCCCTACACTGGCTCCCGATCACCCAGCGAATTAAATTCAAAATACTAACCACAACTTACAAAGCCATCCACAACTCTGCCCCGAGCTACATCACCAATCTTGTCTCCAAACATATCCCAAACCGTCCTCTCCACTCTTCTCAAGACCTCCTACTGTCAAGCTCTCTCGTTTCCTCCTCCCATGCTCATCTCCAGGATTTCTCCAGAGCCTCTCCCATCCTCTGGAACTCGCTACCTCAACCTGTCTGGCTATCCCCTACTCTAGCTACCTTCAGGTAATCCCTGAAAACTCATCTCTTTCAGGGAATCCTATCACGTCTCCAACTAACCTTTTACCACTTCCATCAGCTCATTCCCCACAGTTACAACCTTTTGTACCACCTCCCCCACCCTATTAGATTGTAAGCTCTTCTGAGAAGGGCCCTCTTAATCCTCTTGTATTTTACTGTATTATAACTGTATTGTCTCCCTTTTATATTGTAAAGCGCTGCGTAAACTGTTGGCGCTATATAAATCCTATAATAATAATAATAATAATAGAATGCAATGCCTAGATGCAGTTTCCAAGGCGAGCAAAGTCCTTTCTTGTATTAACCACGTCAAGACCGCAATACGAATGTGACAAAACGCTCCCACACTCCTCATGAGTGCTTTCGTCATATACCACTTCCTTCCAGTCTGGATACGGATCTCAGATATTCCAACCGCTCCCAAGCACTAAACGAGACGACACTTGCTTAGCTGCTCAACATGGACTGTTTTATTAGAACCAAACTGACAAGTATTTATATACAGTAGAAGAGGAGGTCCCCCCTCCTGCTCATATTACTCTAACAATACACCTGTAACAACTTAACATAAACTAATTAACTAATCCCTTTAAGCAGCAGATGTGACTCTGTGCCCATCAGGATTTCACTACAGGTCAGACGTGTTGTCACCGAGCTAAACACAGTTGATTATAAATGATCATAATTACAACCACAAGACATTTTATCACAATAGCAGGAGACCACCAGTAACAGACGGACCGTCTACTACATTGTACAGAGGACAATGTGATCAGCTCTCTCAATTAACATCTTGAGTTCATGACACTAGCATCTGACAGTGTGTGTCCCAACAGCATGAGACAACACACATTATATATACACATATATACAGCATTGAATCTGACTAGCACAGATTATTGATGGTTGGGTTTCTCCTTCACCCTGTGCCCCTTAAAATCCAGGGCCCATAATCGGTTGGCAGGAGGCTCGCATTTAGTCCTCTCAAAAAGCCTGTGTCCCGGCTAGGTCTGTCAAAACGTATATTTACACATTGTGTAAAGAAGATGGGTAGGGGACAGAGACAAGGGTGTCATGGGGAGTGGGGGGGAGTGTGAAAAAGGGGGGGGGACTGCTCTATACCTCAAATAGTGAAGAAAAAAGCTGCTAACATTCAAACAAAGTCCAAAACAGTATACAAAAAATAATGTAGCGCTAAAATCTGTGCACAATAAAGTGAAGGTGTGTACCATGTGAGAAAACACCCCAAAAAAATGAATATGAAGGATAATTGCATATGACATGCAACTACTCCTAAAATTTTCACCCAAAAACCTAGGTGCATATAAAGGAACAAATTAATAAATAAACACAAATAACAAATGTCCAATAGATATCCAATGATCAGCTGGTATCTATAAATGTCTATAAACAAATCAGAAGCTGGTACTCTGAAGAACTTGTCAGATGATATCTCTAAGAGGCTTGGCAGGTGATATCTGAATGAAGAGATTAAATACTCTTACCTGGAGATGTTAAACACATCTACCATATGGCAGTGTGTCATACAAGCTTACAGCGCTCAACCTCTTGCGCTAGGGGAAATCGAACCAAAACAAGACCAGGCAGTGAAGCTGAAGACGGCCACAAGGTGGAACAGCATACATCCGAACTGGTGACTTATAGTGAAATGGCTCAATGGAAATCCAATATAATAAGGAAAAAAGGCAAAAAACAGAAGAGACTCCGATGGTGCAGTTCAAAAATGGATAAAATGTATTCACATCATATGTAGAAATAGATGTGACAATAAAACGAGATTTCAATTTTGTATAAAAGGACTGGGGCATATATGAGATAATGGTGGCCACACAAAATGTTGACACTTTGGGCCCAATTTGGACTTTAACTTAGGGGTGTACTCACTTTTTTTGCCAGCGGTTTAGACAATATTGGCTGTGGGTTGAAGTCTTTTAAGGGGACAGCAAATGTACACTGTCATATAAGCTGTACACTCACTACTTTACATTGTAGCAAAGTGTAATTTCTTCAGTGTTGTCACATAAAAAGATATAATAAAATATTTACAAAAATCTACAAAATGTAAGGGGTGTACTCACTTTTGTGAGATACTGGGGCTTATTTACGAAAGGCAAATCCACTTTGCACTACAAGTGCACTTGGAAGTGCAGCCGCTGTAGACCCGAGGGGGACATGCAATGGAAATAAAAAACAGCATTTTAGCTTGCACATGGTTGGATGATAAAATCAGCAGAGCTTCCCCTCATTTCAAATATACCCCTCAGATTTACAGTGACTGCACTTCCAAGTGCACTTTCGGTGCAATTTCAAGTGCACTTTGCAGTTGTAGTTTGCACTTGTAGTGCAAAGTGGATTTGCCTTTAGTAAATAACCCCAATGTGTCCATGATTAATTGGCAGGTGAGGTACAGTCCAGTGATAATACACGTGCATATAAAGTAAGCTCCTGAGGTGTTGTGATCAGGCTCTTGTATACCATCCAAGAATCCACACTGTGTGTACTAGCAGCTCATCTCAAATATAGACCATGCAGGTCTAGCAGCACTTATTAGTATTTTCCCCCAATAGTTGATAGGGCCTCTCCTCGCCTCCGGTCAGCAATAGCCATGTATGATAAAAAATATTCCTCAGTGTAGCAGTTCAATATAACATATTTTATGAAAAAACATACACTCACATTAAAAGCAAGAGATATTCTGCAAGAAATGACTTCCAGAGCTTATCGATATGCACACCTTCTGATCTCGGCCGTGACCGGAAGTGACGTCACCTGGCTCCTCCCAACGCGTAGTGTCACAGATCACGTGACTTCCTCAAGGCTCAATTCCCAGATAATCTCTTTTATTGAAAGTGTTTCCAACTTGTTTTGATGAAAGTGAAAAACCCCTTTAGATCTTTACGTCTTAGCTGTTTCCTAATTCCCTGGCAGGTGCAGTCCACAATGTCAAATGTTGTGATACAACTATTTGTTTTTTATCGATCTCTGACTACTCTGCTACATTTATTACCCTTTTTTTTGGATTGTACATTGTAATCTCACCTGCTGGTAGCGAATGACGCAACTTTTTGTAATCTTTTTAAAAACTTAAAGATAAAATAGGAAAAAAAAAACCTTTATATAACTCCTATCAGAGATTTGTGTGGGTATGTAATGGCTGAACTTTTTAAGACCTTTTCTAAAATGACTGCATTTCTCAAGTGTCATTTCCTCATCTGTTTCAATTTGTCATATAATTACAGCCATGCATAAAATAAGATCTCATCTGTTTTAGATAAAATTATATATATATATATATATAAAAAAAAGTGTTAAATCCGGGAACGTTTACAGCACCATCCAAAGTACAATCACACGTTCTTACACGGCTGGATCTTTTTTTAATGTGATGCATCTGGGAAAGGAACACTTACAATATTTTTTCTCCTTTGGCAGCAGATTCATATGATTGCATATTATATATTATTGATGTTTATAGCGACAGAAAAGAAGACTTCTACTTGTTTAATGACTTGCCTAAATTCTGGATGTATAAATGGATGCAGGGCTGCTTGTGTTTCCAGAAGGTAACACTGGAAGATCAAACTGTCTGTTATTCAGGGATCAATTAAAGAGAGAAGCAGAATATCTAATGAATTCTCCACAGGAGAAACTCTCATTGTTTAACTCATGTCGCCCCCCCCACCAAAAAAAAAATCCCTTTGTAAATTATAACTCGCTTCCTGCTGCAATTTATAAAGAGCTGCATGAAAAATAAGCGACAGAATGTTGCCTTTTGACAATGTTACCAGAGGTACAGTTAAAATCCTTCTAAATAAAATGTAGGTAAACAAAGAGTACAATGTAGTAAAAAACACCGGTAAAACTCCATGGCGGTTTTTAACAAAGAGGTACCATGGATTTGCTTTGGGCCCTTCAGGGAAGAGCAACCACAAATAAACCACTTCCCTACTGGGCCATAGTAAAATGATGTCCTCTACTTTGTGGGGGGATATCTGAATGATGCCTGTAGCTACAGGCATTATGCAGAAATCATTCTTTCCAGCTGGCGATTCTGTGCACAATAAGAATAATCATAGTGGCAGTTCCACCGATTGATTGTTCTTATAGGCGACGGGAGGGGACGTCCCCCCCCCTCCCGCCACCATCCGGTGCTTCTCCGGGCTCTCCCGGAGAAAGAATTGCCCGCCGCTGGATGACGAGCATAGAGATTTCCAGTCATCTCTATGACCGTCGGAGGCCCGTTATGACGTCACGCACGGACCCCGCATTGTAAACAAAGCCGCGGTCATGGCTGTCAGCATGAGGTCGGAGAATTTTTTTTCCCGATCTTATGCTTTACAGTGTGGAGGAGAGATGTGGGGTATTATTGACCCCGCATCTCTCCATAAAGAGGATCTGTCACAACAGATTCCTATTACGAGGGATGTTTACATTTCTTTTAATAGGAATAAAAGTGATCAAAAAAATTTAATGTAAAAAAAAGTATAAAAATAAAAAAAATTAAGTAAAATAAATATTTTTTTTTTCTTTAAAAAGCACCCCTGTGGCTCGCGCTCAGAAGCAAAGACACATGTAAGCCCCACCCACATATGTAAACGCCGTTCAAACCACACATGTGAGGTATCGCCACATGCGTTAGAGCAAGAGCAATAATTTTAGCCCTAGAACTCCTCTGTAACTCTAAATTGGTAACCTGTAAAATTTTTCAAAGCGTCGCCTATGAGATTTTTAAGTACCAAAGTTTGGTGACATTCCATGACTGTGCACAATTTTAAAGCGTGACATGTTAGGTATCTGTTTACTCTGCGTAACATCATCTTTCACATTATACAAACAAATTGGGCTAACTTTACTGTTTTGTTATTTTTAAATTCATGAAACCATTTTTTTCCAAAAAAAAGGAGTTTGAAAAATGTTTGCGCAAATACTGTGCAATGACCATATGATACTATGCAATGATACTGTGCAATGACCGCCATTTTACAACCTAGGGTGTCTGCTAAAAAAACATATATAATGTTTGGGGGTTATGAGTAATTTTCTAGCAAAAAAAATAATGATTTTTACATGTAGGAGAGAAGAGCCAGAATAGGCCTGGTATGGAAGTGATTAAAATAAAATATGGCTTGAAGCTATGGATCCTACGTATCAGTAGCAAAAAAAAAAAGTTGCAATATAATATTGTAAGCAACATAAATATATCTAAGTATATAAGTCTCCTATCCCAGTCAATGCCTTCTACGGGGAAACGCGCCGGGTGGAGCTATAGATCTTGACGTCATCGCGTAACAGCTGGCTGGCTTGAGCCGCGGCTGTTTCGAATTGTTTGTATACCGCTCGTGTTGGATGTCAGTGCCGATGGAAATTTTTTTTTAATAAAACGTTAAGTACTGCACCATGAAGCCTCTCTATTCTATTCCATAATAAACATCTTTGCATGGAGTGTTTCCCTTGGAGGATCCAGGGACTCTGTGCAGGCCAGTCAAGATCCTCCACCCCAAACTCGCTCATCCATGTCTTTATGGACCTTAACCAAAAGTACCATAACCATCTCAAGGGATACTCAAAAAGAGCTCCTCAATCATGTATCCATCCAGATATTGATATATCAAAGAGAAAGTAAAAAGCTCCTCATAGTGTATACCTAGTTCAAAAGTTGCTTTATTAAAGGATAGAAACACACATGTGAAAGAATAAAAAACATTTGTAAATAAACTCCAGCAGGTAACAACAGAATAGCCTCCCACTAGCTACCGGTCTGCACAATGACCTCACATCAGGCTCTGCCCTACGTGTTTCGTCACACCCAATGTTGTCTGTGCCCCTCAAAAGTGGATGTGGTCACCATTTTTTTTTTTGCACATTTTTTTTACATTTTTTTTGAGCACTGAATTATTAGACTTTTCACTTCACTTGTGGACTTTTGATATTCAATTCTAGAGACTTTTCACATACGTTTCTGCACTTTGTGTTTGGAAATCAGCACAGTATTTTATATTTAATTACCGTATTTTCCGCACTATAAGGCACACCAGATTATAAGGCGCAGTCTCAATTACGGGGTCTATTTCTGTTCTTAACCCATACGTAAGGCGCATTGCATTATAAGGCGCATGCTAAAACATAAGGTCTACAAAAAAGGCATGGCGGAGGTGCCCCGGAGGTGAGCGTACGTACTGCACTTATTACGTAATGTTCTCTGATTGGTTTATCACTGTCAGCATACGTAGTGTACGTATTACATCCCTGTGTCAGTGGGAAATGGCCCAACAGTCAACCAAGCGGAGCACAACAAAATTTTTACATATTTTGGAACTCAGTGCATACATAAGGTGCACCAGATTATAAGGCACACGGCCGATTTGGAGGAAAATGTAAGGTTCTTAGGTGCGCCTTATAGTGCGAAAAATACGGTAAAATACATAAATTAGCTTTTGTGATATAATTAAGGAGGGTTTTGTATAAGGTTTACTAATGTCTTAAACTGGCCATTTAAAACCCATAGAGAATATCAAATTTGAAGGAAAGTGTCACAAAAATATAATATTGCACTCACTAAATGGCTAATGTGTTATTTTAGAACTATAGAACCTTCTGTAAAGAACGGTAAGTATATCTAGATTTTTTCCAACCACGATTGCCTTTATCTATAATCAATTTATTCTACAATTTCTCATCACAGTAGAATGTGTTTGTTGTAAGAGACATCAATAAAGATTTGTTTGTTTGACATATACTTGTACATCATGTGCCGTTCTCATGGTGTCCATGACATGCTTTTTCCATTCTTTACTTACTTGCCATTGATGACTCCATCTGGGTTAAGCATGGGGATGATCTTAAAAACGAACATTTCCCTCAGAATCTCAGCAATTGGGTCATCACTAATAAGAAACTCAAGTGTTCCCTTCATTACCCAACTGGCATTGCTCTCTCCTGGATGTACCCGGGCCGTGAGAACCACATAATGACGACTGCCTACAATAGAAACAAAAAGATGATAAATTATTTCATTTAAAGCTTATCCTTATAGATACAAATCTTTACAAAGTATTACAAAATAATTAGTTGTCACCGTTCTTAAAAATCCAATAAAAAAAGTTTACAATGCTTATTTATTGTGGGATTTGAGCTTTTATGGAGGTGTTATGTCTCTAGGTAATGTTTTCTCTTTAGTAATGTTGCATTTATTAGACTATGTCTAGGTGTAGTCTATTTATATCATTGTCATACAAACCAAATTTCACTTATACACACCACAAATGATCTTCACAGTGTGTTATCCCTGTTGTATAAGTGGTTTTGAGCTGGTAGCCCTTCTACAACACAGTAGCTTGGGGCAGTTACTTAGTTTAGTGAGTATTAAATAAGTAAGGAAACATCAATAATTCATAAAATGTTTTTTATAGGTAGAAAACCCCCTTACGAAACAAATATGGTAATTCAGTATATTTGGTCCATTTAAACACAGGAACACTTGCCTAATAATCCCTTCTTCTGGTCTGGATCAACAGTAACTCCATGGCAGGACTTGTGGTCCCAGACCCTCTCTCTCTACTTCCTCTCTCTAGGGTTTGCAATACAGCAACCCAGAGACAGAAAGTGCTTATACATAGTTAACTCACAATATGGAGACAATATGGAGACATAGACAAGTACTGGGCTATGACAATATAGAGACATAGACATTGCTTTTTATCTACTTCTCTCCCTCTTCTGAGATATTGATGTTGTGCTGCACAACTATCCTCCGGCCAGCAGGGGGATAGCATAGTTAGGTGAACCCATAGACTTTAATGCAAAGCCTCAAGGAAATCCAGACTGCTTGGTGTCGCAGGAATCTATACTTACAGATTGGTTTGTGCCATTGACTGTGCGCAGGAGGGTGATGCAGTCTTTTCTAAAGCCCAAGATACAGATCAAGATAAGCAGAGATACAGGAGCACTGCCGACTTTCTGACCCTGTGGGGTTGCCACCGAGAGACCAGAGCGTTCATCAGATTCCTTACTTCACCTAATGCGATTTCAGAAGCACCAAAACCAGACCAACGGGGCTCCCTTCCATCACGAGAGCCTATCGCCACCTCCAAAACTCGGTGAGAGGGCCCATTACTACACTATTAGCATTAATCAAGTTGCTGAGAGCAAGACACTTAGAGAACACAGGCCGCATCTCTTTACAGATATCTGTACCTCATTGCTATCAAGCCTTTACCTCACCTTTACCAACTCTGAGCTTCAGTCATACTGCATCGTTTCTATCTTTGGCCCTGTTCTACTTCACTTTGGGTGGAGCTGTATTGCACTTTTCGCCATTTTACTGCATGCATGCTTACCAGAATTAACATAAGTGCACCAACGTTCAACTGAAAGGCCTCAATGTTAGCCGGAAGAAGATCAACTTTAAGAAGTGCCCCTTTCATTCACCATTCAAACTTCCCTAAATTACCCCCTTTACTTTATGTTCTTTTCTCATTTAGCTCTGAATGTGCCTGCCCAGTCAGTTTGGGCCTAGCACCCCTGCCATTAGTACACACTGGCAGTCTAGCTCCCATATTGGTAGTTCAAACTTCATTATTGCCAGCTGTTGCATTTCAGGTGGTGATTCTACTGTTTATGCTGACCTGGGCATTATGTGTTAGCTATGCTTAGCCATTTGCTGTTAACCATTCTGTATGCAGAACTGTGTTACCACAAATCACAGTCTGTTTGTACTTGCTTGGCTATCAAGCTTACCAAGTAATAATACATTAAAGTGATTGTAAACGATCACCTTTATAAAACAACCCATTCAGGTTAAAATAGTAATAAAGGGTAAACATTTTTGTATAGCTATAAAAAAATTATAAATACCTTTTTTTCCTTTTTTATAAATGATTATATTCCCTCTTTCTCAGCTGCATAAGAGCTGGGGGTAGGGGGAGCAGCAGCACACTGAACTTCCCAGTGAATGGCTGTGCAGCGGGGGCATGTCAGAATGAGTCTGATCATTGAAGGAAAGTACACTGAGCTCCCAGCATAGCTAGAAAACTGACCACAGTGTGCTCTCCTGCTTAGTATGGTTAGTTTTAATAGGAAAGCATAGGAACTTGCAGGAACACCAGGAATTTCACACAAATTAAGCAGTACAAAGTAAACAGGATACTTTCTCATACAAGTACATGGTACAGCAGGCACATATCAGAAATATGAAGTGTTGGGGTGACAAACACTTTAAAGTGGAGCTCCATCCAAAATGGAAGCTACATTTGTTTGCACCCTCCCCCCCTTCACTGCCACATTTGGTGGGGAGGGGGGAGAGGATACCTGTTAAAACCAGGTACCCAATCCCACTTCTGGGTAAGATTGCCGCACTGCGATTGTGGCGATCGATGAAACTTCCAGCCCCCCCCCCCTTCCCCCATTGCCTTCTGGGCAACACACAGGTCCCAGAAGACAGCGGGACCATTCAGAAAGTGAAACAGGCTGTAAAATAATAGGTATGAATGTGGCGCTTACCAAAAAGAACAACTCCAACAAAATGTTTAAGGTGGACCTTTGGAGGTAACACAAACCAAGTATCTCCACAATGATCATAAGCGTCAAACTTGATGTCTCGTCAGTGATAGAGCCAGTGATTAATGTATCACTGCCAACACCAATTGATGAGGATCCCCCCCTCCACAGTGGTCACAAAAAACTGTGAGGAAGCACAAATGGGATATGACACACACTAATACAGGTCTCCTAATAGCCGTATGTAATAGGCCAACTAATAACAGGGTAAGAATTTCAATCAATAGATTCTAAGAACTAAAGTCATTGGCACTGAATCCTTGACAATGACATCAAAAAACTAATAATCCTCAATGATTAGTAATAATGAATGAGTTAAAAATCATAAAAATAGATAAATATAAAATATTTGAAGTGTCCCAATACTTATGACATTTGATATGTGTAACACGACTCAATATATGTGCAAAAACCACATAAGATATCTAAAAAAATTAGATAAGCAATAAGACTTAAAAGAACGGAAGGTTCATCAAGAATCCACCAACCAATTAAATCTAGTGAACCATGCAGTGTACAATGCAATGATAACTAAATCCAGCAATAATAAAGTTCTAACCATAAATTGTGCACTAATTCTTCATATGTGAAAATATATAGAGAGAAACAGTTAGCAAAGAGCTGACTGAATGCCACAACCAGTGCTAAATTAATAAGGAACTTTAAAATTTGCAATAATGAATACAAAGTACATAAAAACGTGCCAGAGTATGATTGTGCAAAAAATAGCAAAAATTTAGCAGAAATGTGCAAAAATAGCAAAAAGTGCACAGTGCATACAGTGCAATGATGAAAAAAAACTAGAAAAAAAGTGCTGAAAAAATAAGTTGAAAAAATATTCATTCAATGGTGAAAATAAATAACGTATAACACTTGTGCAAGCAAAGTCCCATACACAGTGAAATCTTGTTCATGGAGATCTTCTTTTAAGAATGAAAACTGCTCTAAGTAGTTCAGTGCCCCCGTTTGACCAATCTCCTGGTGATCATGCAGAGTGATTCCTCTAGCCTCTCACCTTATGTCAGGCAAATTAAAGCCTTAGTAGCCGATGTCCAGCAGCTGTTCACACTCCACGTCCCTCTCAGTGTACACACAGCTAAGGATCCTTATCTCCTCTGCTGGACTAACCTCCCGGCCACACAGCACATCTCAGCCAGATAATAACAGGCGTTTTTTTAGGTGAAGGAAGAATAGCACTCCGTAGTGTAGTAATCATATAATTAAATGTAATAGATAAAGTAGACTTACAGTTTAAAAACGACAATCAGCTATACACATATGTTGGTTCCGACCTCGGCCGTGGTCTGAACCTCAGCGTCACCTGACTCTCTTCCCTCGCGCGTATCGTCACTGCACACGTGACTTTCTCAAAGGGATCACTTCCTGTTTACCTTAGTGAAGATTCCTGCACCTGGCGCTGATTGACGTGCCGACACCGTGGCATTCCAGGACAGGTAAGTGTCTGTATATTAAAAATCAGCAGCCACAGTATTTGTAGCTGCTGACTTTTTTTTTTTTTTTACAGGCGAGAACTTTGTTTTAGCCTGGGTTCACACCAGCGCGGTGTGAATTCCAGCTACATTTTCTCTGTGAAGAGAAAATGTAGCTGTTCAGCAGTGCTGCTCCGTTCTATCAGCGCATCAGCAGGGAGAGGAGGGAGCGAAGGGGGAGGTGTAGTGAGAACAAGGAGAGATTCCTTGTTCAGAATGGAATGCATCTGCGAATCAGATGCGTTCCCATAGAGGTTAATGTGCTTGTAATTCGCACCGCAATGCCCAGAAAACGCACGCGTTTTTTGTGCAATGCTCAGTGCGAATGCAACGCACATATGTGAACAAGATACATTCATTTGAATGTATTTTAAAATGTCCTGCGAATTGGATGTGGTGTAAGCCGCATCTAATTTGCATAGGTGTGAACGGGGGCTTAAGTTTACTCTTGCTAATTGTTTTGATGCTTGCTTTCAAGATATTACTACTATTGGGTTATAATAATTGTTTTTACTTCACTGTGTTTACTTGCTTTTAAGCTCAACAAGAGTGTCAGAGGGGCTAAGGCCCTTAAGAAGGTTGAAGCAGAGGACCAATCTTATCCAGTGGCTACTTCCACATTAAGCAGCGCATTTCTTTACAAACAGTAGAGGGCAACAGATCCTCACATACAGTATGTGTTAAAGTGGTAATACAGGTGCTAACTAAGCTTAAAACAGCTCCCGCCCTCCTCCTAACACCTATACTAACCACACTGTAGAAGGAAAATTTTATATTTTCAGGGTGATCTGATCCGGTCATGTGATTGGCTCCCAGTGGTGGCTTCAGGGGAGAGGAGGGACAGCCGACAATGAATGCCCCATAGTAAGTCTATGGGTGACATCGCTGCCGGCACTCTCCTCTCCCCTGAAGCCGGCCACTGGGGAGATCACATGACTGTACCGGAGCGCCCTGAGAATAGGTAAGTAAGCATCTTCTTTCTACATGGTAGTTAGTATAGGTATCAGAAAGGGGATTGGGGCAAATTTAAGCTTAGTTAGTAATAGCCTGGAATCCCACTTTAAAGTTCCCAGGCCTCTGCTGGCCTTTAGCTGGATGATTATGAATGATTTTATTATTTGGCTGCATGAGTATTTAAAAAAAAAAAGACACATGTGTCTAGTTCATCAAACCTCATGAACATCCTGCTCTATGTGCTTCCCACCCGTAGGAAGTCCTTTGATGTCTTGGACTTTCATTGGTGATATTGGGATGATGCCTACAGCTTCAGGCAACCTTTCTGTGCTCTCCTGTCCCACCGGCGAGCCTGGGACTGAAGCCAGTGCTCTGTCAAAATAGTTACTATAAAGCATCAGTAATTGGAGATTTAGACGAGTTGCTGTTTTGACACAACACTGGCATGCGTGTATACGCCGTTACACAAAGAGTTTGCTGTTTTGACAGAGCAGCGGCTAAGGAGGAAAAAGTTGATGCCGCCTTGGAGGCGACCATATTGTTGTTAGTATCAGGCAGACTAACAATGTCTGCTCATAATACCATGTTCTGGAGTGTTTACGCTTGCCGATGTTGTGTCAAAACAGCAAGTCGTCTAAATCTCCAATTACTGATGCTTTACAGTAACCAGAAGTGACGTGATTGTAGATCTCGATGAATTGGTTATTTCGACAGAACACCTGTGTTTCCACCGGCTTACCATAGAGATGACCAAGGATTGGAATGTCCTTGATCATCTCTATGACCTAAGAAACTGAAAGCAACAAATACTGTTTTCACCAGGATGTATACAAACCATTTACTAGTATCCGATCAAACAATTTCAGTTTGATCTGATGCTTTTAAGGGCAGAGGGGAGATCTGGGATCTAATATACCCCAGATGTCTCAGTTAAAAGTATCTTTCACTGCCCATGCTATCGCATAGGATGTTTTTCATCCCTTGCGATAGCAATAAAGATGATTTAAAAAAAAAAAAAAAGAGACAGTGTAAAAAAAAAAAAAAAAATAATACAATAAAAAAAATGTAAAGAGCCCTTGTCCCCCCTGTGCTTGCCTGCAAAGGCGAAGATATAGGTAAGTCATGCACGCATGTGTAAATGGTGTTTGCACCACACACGTGAGGTATCGCAGCAAGCTTTAGCGTAAGCATTAATTCTAGCACCAGACCTCATGTGTAACTCTAAAATGGTAACCTGTAAAGGCTTATAAAGCATTGCCTGTGGAGATTTTTAAGTATGGTAATTTGGCGTTACATAGTTAGTCAGGTTGAAAAAAGACACAAGTCGATCTAGTTCAACCAAAACAAAAAAATCCCATATACACAATTCTTTTAACCACAGTTGATCCAGAGGAAGGCAAAAAACCCCAGCAAAGCATGCTCCAATTTGCTCCAGCAGGGGGAAAAATTCCTTCCTGATCCCCCGAGAGGCAATCAGATATTCCCTGGATCAACTTTACCTAAAAATGTTAGTACTCAGTTATATTATGTACACCTAGGAAAGAATCCAGGCCATTTTTAAAGCAATCTACTGAGCTGGCCAGAACCACCTCTGAGAGGGAGTCTATTCCACATTTTCACAGCTTTTACTGTGAAGAAACCTCTCCGTATTTGGAGACTAAATATTTTTTCCTCTAGACGTAAAGAGTGCCCCTTTGTCCTCTGTGATGACCTTAAAGCGTTGTTCCACAAGCGTGCGCAGATTTAAAGTGTGACATATTAGGTATATATTTACGCGGCATAACTTCATCTTTTACATTTTACAAGAAAATGTATATTATATTGTGTTTGTGTGCACTAAAATTCATTAAAATATATTTTTTCCCCAAAATTTTGTGTTTAAAAAAAAATTCTGCACAAATACCGTGTGACATGAAAAGGTGCAAAACCCACAATTTTATTCTCTAGGCCCTCTGCTTAAAAAAATATATAGTTTTTCTAGTCAATGAGACCTAATAGTGCACAATGAGCATACCCTCCATGAAGCTGTGAGGGAGGTTCTACTGGGGTCAAGAAGGAGGAAGAGAAAGTTTCTGCAATCCGTGGAACTTCAGATCAGCCTAAAAATCTATGACCCCCAAAAGGACAAGCGTTTCTCTAGCACTGTCAGGCTGAAGTCTACACCAAGGCCCAAATTCTCAGTATGCATTTTGGGAGATTAGCAGCACTGTGATGAAGCTAAGACTCTGGATTTACCCCACATGGATATTGACGCTCTTAAGAAACTTAACAAGAACAAGAAGCTTGTGAAGAAGTTGGCTAATGCTGCGTACAGACGATCGGACATTCCAACAACAAATGTTCGATGTGGAAAATCCGTGTGTAGGCTCCATCGGACATTTGCTGTGAGAATTTCCGACAACAAATGTTTGAGATCTGGTTCTCAAATTTTCAGAGAACAAAACTTGTTGTCGGAAATTCCGAGCATGTGTACACAATTCCGACACACAAAATTCCATGCATGCTCAGAATCAAGCAGAAGAGCCGCACTGGCTATTGAACTTAATTTTTCTCGGCTCGTCGTACGTCACTGTGTTCTTGACGTTCGGAATTCCCGACAACATTTGTGTGACAGTGTGTATGTAACACAAGTTTGAGCCAACATCCGTCGGAAAAAAATCCACGGTTTTGTTGTCAGAATGTCCGATCGTCTGTACGCGGCATAAGAAGTTTGATGCCTTTTTGGCCTCCGATTCACTTATCAAGCAGATTCCTCGTATTTTGGGACCTGGTTTGAATAAAGCAGATAAATGTCCTTTGTTGACTCACAACGAGAACATGGTGGCCAAAACTGATGAAGTCAAGCCCACCATTAAGTTTCAGATAAAAAAGGTCCTGTGTTTGGCTGTGGCAGTTGGTCATGTCAAGATGACAGAGGAGGAGCTTGTCTACAACATCCACCTTTCCATTAACTTCTTGGTATCACTACTGAAAAAGAACTGGCAGAATGTGAGGGCCCTGTACATCAAGAGCACAAGGGGCAAACCACAACGTCTGTACTAATTTGTAATACCAATAAAGTTTTTTTTCAACTTAGAAAAAAAAAAAAAAAAAAAAAAATAATATATATATATATATATATATATATATATATATATATATATATATATATATATATATATATATATATAAATATATATATATCATAACCTTGCAGTAATACTTTCATGACCTGTCTGTCTCTTACCTGGTCTGTGTATCAGCCTCGAGGCTTGCACTCTCACATCTGTAATCTTCCCTCAGTGTGGCTCCACCCTAGCCTCAACAGGAACCACTATTTAACACCGTATTCTCCAAGCCTGCCTTGCCGTTCAATATTGTGTGTTTGGCTTCCTGTTTCCTGCTTGCCGCATCCGTCACGTTTGTCTCTGTTACCGATCTTGGTGTGTTCCCGACTATCCCTGTCTGCTTGTGACCCTGACCTTTGGCGTGTTCTCGACTATCCCTGTTTGCCTGTGACTCTGACCTTTGTTATCATGGTCTGCTAGTCGCCCCAACATTTGGCTACCTCCTTACTATCCCTTGCGGTCCTGGACTGCTGTTTCCTCTCCATCCTCTTGTAGCCTACCATGAGTGTGAGCTGGGAGACCCTGGGGGCCACGACCTGGAGCCAGTTGCAGCCCAGTCCATCCTCACCACTAGAGGCTCTGGTGAACACCTGCTGGCTCTTAGACTCCACACCCTGGGGAATCTATGCTCTAGCTCCCTGTGGGATCTGTGTTGGTGCTCCAGGGGACCTGCCTTCCTGAACCACCCTGAGTTCCATCCGCAGCAGTCAGCCTTAGGGTCCACTATTATTTATTATTATACAGGATTTATATAGCGCCAACAGTTTGCGCATCGCTTAACAAAATAAAAGGCAGAAATTACAATTACATTACAATTTGGTACAAGAGGAATCAGAGGGCCCTGCTCGTTAGAGTTTACAATCTAAAAAGGAAGGGTCAATTGATACAAGAGGTAATAGCCGTGGGGGATGAGCTGATGGAGGAAGTAAAACAGTGTTAGTTAGAAGTAGGATAGGCTTCTTTAAAGAGCAGGGTTTTCAGGGACCGTCTAAAGATGGATAGATTAGGGGACAGTCAGACAGATTGGGGTAGAGAGTTCCAAAGGATGGGAGAAGCTCTGGAGAAATCCTGGAGGCGAGCATGGGAGGAGGTGACAAGGGAGCTAGAGAGCAGGAGGTCTTGGGAGGACTGAAGAGAGCGGCTTGGTTGGTATTTTGGGACTAGGTTAGTGATGTAGCTGGGGGCACTACCTTAGCGGTGCACTCCTGACCCCAACGGGGTGCATCTGTCACATGGTCTCAGGTGACCTGACAATATATATAATGCTTGGAGGTTCTAAGTAATTGCCTAGCTAAAATTATGATTTTGACATGTAGGAGAGAAATGTCAGAATTGGCCTGGTCATTAGACATGTGCAATTAGTCTTTCGTTTTTTTTCGTTATTTTCGTTCGTTCGTTTTCGTACGAATGAACAAATCGTTCGAATCGTACGAATCCGAATAACGAATCGTTCAAATTGTACGAATCCGATTAACGAATCATTCGAATCGAACGAATCCGAAAAACAACGAAAATCCGAAAAAAACAAATTAGAAACAACGAATGTACTAATGAAGAAAATCCGAAAAACGAAAACGAACGAAAAAATTTGTAACTTTTTTTTTTTTTTAATTGGTAATTTTCCGTGTCCCTTACAATGGTGCTGCTAAACGTACTTCGAATGGATTGAACAAAAAAATTCGTACATTCGTAACTTTTTTTTCGATTCGTAATTTTTTTTTTCGATTCATAACTTTTTTTTTCGATTCGTAACTTTTTTTTGTTTTCGATTTGTAGTTTTCTCTATTGAACAAAAAAATTTGTACGTTCTTAACTTTTTTTTCGATTCGTAAACTTTTTTTTTTTTTTTTTTTTTTCGATTTGTAGTTTTCTGTGTCTCTATTGAACAAAAAAAATCATACATTCGTAACTTTTTTTTCGATTCGTAACTTTTTTTTTCGATTCGTAAATTATTAAAATGTAATAATAGCATACACATTACATAAAATTATGAATTATGCTCCGATTACGAATCTACGAATGTTACGAATGTACGAATAAATACGAATGCGTCTGAAAATTAAACTAACGAAAAAATGAATCAACGAAAACATAACTCTTACGAATGTACGAATCATTACGAATACGAACACTGACAACTTACGAATGTACGAATCGTTACGAATCAACGGAAACGAAAAAAACGAAACGAAAAAAAACAATTTTTTTTCGGAAACGAAAAAATACGAATTTTTTTGTTTTGCACATGTCTACTGGTCATAATCCTGGCCATGATCGGAATGATACTAGTGTCCCCAAAACGTAATGTTAGCAGGATCAGCCTCGATCACTGATAGTATTTGTGACATGTAGCAGAATACATTTTGGCCTTCATTTATAAAGAAATCTGATTTTATTGGATATAATTTATAGCAGAAAGTATAAAATAACATTTTTTGGGAGGGGTTCAAATTTTTATATATATATATATATATATATATATATATATATAGGGAGATCAGCTAAAAGTAGTTGGATCTGTATGTGCGTTATAATTAATCGAAATTAGTCGATTCATCGATAAAAAAAAAATTGAACACGAAAATGTTAATCAGTAACAGCCCTAATATAAACAAAAAAATATATATATATACATATATATATATATATATATATATATATATATATATATTTATGGTCTAGAGCCCTACGGACGACATGAGTAACGATGACACATAGGAACAACACAAAACTCACCAACATGAAATAGACCTGAAAGTGTGCCTTGGTCTACCGTATGGTACGCCAAAATAAGGGGGCATACCCTAGATAAAGAATGATAAGAAGTAGTTATGGAATAATGTGGAATGAGTATTCAGTCTGGGGTAAGAATACTTAGAAGAGGCTTTTAAAAAGGGGAGGGTGGGCGGGTATCACGCACAGGAAACCGACAAAGACCGGCGGCCTTTGGGCTGCTTAAATACCCTCCGGGCTCCTCCCATAACTTCAGGCCGGTACCCGGCCTTCCAATTTATGGTCTAGAGCCCTACGGACGACATGAGTAACGATGACACATAGGAACAACACAAAACTCACCAACATGAAATAGACCTGAAAGTGTGCCTTGGTCTACCGTATGGTACGCCAAAATAAGGGGGCAAAAACCTTCAGGTAGGGGATAATTATTTATTAGAGGTAATGTCACTGAGTGAGTCGAGCAAAGGCGTGAGCCATCTCTAACTGTGGGTTAGGAATGTAGCGAGAGAAGCAGGCCGACTTCCACCGACCCAGCTTCTTGATTACGTGGTCCGGAACCCCCTGTCTTGAGGCCGTCGTGGCCGCCCCGATCCGGAACGAATGCCCGGAGTACTGGCTGGGGTCCAACTGAAGATGGCCGAGAAGGACCCGGACATGTTCCACGAACTGCGACGAGTTAAGGGGTTTCACCGGAAAAGGTAGCAGTGGACTGGCCCCTGGGCAGTCGGACAGCAGTGCCGTCAGGCGGTCCAACACGGCAACTGGGCACCAGTTGTTGTGAGTCCTGTACAGGTGAATATCTACTCCGGAACCTCGCTGTTGGGTTTTGGATGTCGTCAAGTGAAGGACGTAGTGATCCTGGTGGCGATAGAGATTATTTCTACGCAAGACTGGACCGGCTGGGTGGCTGCGAGTGAACTCGCTGGGCCGCAGAAACCCGTAAAACGCCATGTGTATCGCAGCCTGCAGGACGGTACTGAGGAGGAGACCGAAAGGGGACCTATCCAGGATGTCAGACATCCCCTTGAAGATCTCCCCCGTGATAGGCAGCCGCTTTGAGCTGACTGGCGGCTGGTGTTTCTGAACTCCACGTAGTAGAGCCCTCACCGCGTGGCAGGAGAACACCGAAGGCCTTGCGGGGTCTTGAAGTGACAAATAGTGCTGCACCCCGGCCACGTACTGGCGTATCGTGCTGTGTGACAGTGCTAGGTGTGAATGGCAGTAGGCGATGAACGCCAAGACCTGCTTGAGGCTGGAAGACTCGCGAGGCCGCTGGGGCAGGAACTTGTTAAACGCCCTCCAGGCCGTCTGGTAGGCCCGACGGGTGTTGCGGGCGAGTGAGGCTTTGATGATATCGGTAGCTGAGTGTAGATGTGGGGCTAGTCCAAGGTCAGTTGTGACCAATCCGGGATAGTGGCTGAATGACGGCAGGCTCCTGGCACCTGTTCAAAGAAAGAAATAAAGTTAAAACGGGAGAGTGCGTCCGCTGCTGCGTTGAACTTCCCTGGAATGAAGGAGCAGTACACATTGAACTGATGCTGTAGGGATAGCTGGACCAGTCTGCGGAGGAAGGACATGACGGGCCTGGACTTAGACCTGCCCTTGCTGATGATCTCGGCTGTGGCTTGATTGTCTGTCGAGAAAGCCACCGTCTGTCCAGACCAATGGTGACCCCATAGGTGGGCGGCTGCTACAATAGGGAAGAGCTCAAAGAGGGCTGACGTAGTAGTAAAGCCCGGTGTGGCTAGTGCTTGAGGAGGCCACGGGGCGGCGAACCACAAATGGCCAAAAATGGCGGCGCATCCTGTGGATGCCGCCGCGTCGGTCACCACCTGTGGTGACTGCGTGGACACGACTGGGATAAACAGGGACACACCGTTCCAATCACTAAGAAAGTGCTCCCACATGGCCAGATCTGCCCTGGCTGCAGAATCCAGCCTGATGACCTGGTCTGGGTCCTGCGTGTAGGACAGGAAGACCAGCAACCGGGACACAAAGGAGCGGCCCTGGGGGATGATCCTCACGGCAAAGTTCAGCATCCCGAGGAGAGACTGAAGTTGCTTCTGAGTACACCCCCCCCCCGGGTGAACTCTCGCAGAACCGTCCTGATACGGTCCAACTTATCTGCTGGAAGGCTGGCCTGCATGGCCAACGTGTCAAGGTCGACGCCCAGGAACGTGATCTTGTGTGCCGGGCCGTCAACCTTGTGCTCCGCTATGGGGACGTTCAGATTGTCGAAAACCGTCCTCAACTTTCCAAGGTCCCCTGGGGGAGCCCCGGGCGGCTCTATCAGAAGGAAGTCATCCAAATAATGGATGACCTCGTGGCACTGTGCCTCATGGAGAAGGATCCACGCCAGGGTCTCGGCGAACTTGTCAAATAGCCAAGGACTACTTTTAGACCCGAAGGTCAATTTGGTCGCGAAATAATATCGCTCCCTCCACTTGATGCCGTGCCAGCACCACAAGGAAGGATGGATGGGCAGCAGCTTGAAGGCGTCGGATATGTCCGCCTTCGAGAGCCACGCACCCACCCCTGCCCTGAGAATGGCCTGGATAGCCATGTCTACCGAAGCGTACTTCAGCGAGAACTCCTCGGAGGGGATGAGCGAGTTGAGACTGGGAACGACGGAAGAATGAGGCGCTGACAGATCATACACCAGACGTTTTTTATTTGAAAACTTTCCCTGCACAAGCCCGATAGGGCTAACCCTCCAGATGCTGAAGGGGGATTGACAGAACGGGCCTATCATGAAGTCCCGATCCAACTCCGTCTGCAAAAGGACATCAATCGCTGGCTCGTCTGTTGCTGCTGAGCGTAAATTCGGACATTCGTGGGTGGAGTGGGGCAGGGTGATGAGCCCGGTATGGAACCCCTCAGTGAAGCCTCGGATGAGGTAGCTGGCGAGTGACGGAGTGGGGTGTGAGGTCAGGTAAACGCCGAGCCAAAGGACATTGACCCGGCTTAGTCATGGTCTCTTCTGTTTGACCTCACACAGGATCCTGGGGTGCGCCCTCTGGCACAGGGTGCAAACGTGCAAGAGCCGGCACTGGCTGAAATTGCAGGAGCCGTAATTAAAATTGTTGCAAATGGCGGCTCCCCCAACCATCCGCACCGGACGTCCCAATTTGTCCACCTTTCGCCCTTGCACCGGGGCCTGCTGAGCCTGGCTCGTGCTGGCAGAGGCCGTGCTAGCTATCGGATGGACAGAGGCTACGTTGGCACACCAGACCGTGGTGTGAGACGCTGACTGACAGACAGCACATAGCGGGGAGCGAAGGCCTGCAAAGTGGCGGCAGAACAATTCCGTGTCCACTACGCTCCAGTCCGTTGGCAAATGGAACTGTGTGAATCTGGCTGCGGCTTTGGCCGAGAAGGACCGATGGTAGTCGTAGAACGCTGAGCCACCGTATTTGTGGCCCAGGTCTACGACCAAATGGAGGTAGAGGTCCAGCTCTTCCCGTCTGCCGGGGGAGGCTGAGCACAGCACGTCTCTAAACATGCCGAAAGCGAGCGTGAATTCGGGCACCGTGAGCTTCCTGTTGAGCCTCGGATCCTTCGCTTTCAACACCACCGAGACATCCCCCCAGGTGTAGGCCTTGTTCTCGGCCAAGTCATGGACCGAGATCAAGAGTGAGGCCAGATTGACGTCTTTGCCCTCTAGAATGTCCTTCCTTACGCTGGGTGGCACCAGGTGGGAAGGGTGAACGGTAGGCGTGGCAAGCTCACTACCTGCGGCCGGTGCACTGATGGCTGGGACCACCGCGTGGTCCGGAACCGTGGCAGCCGGGCTGGCCTCTAGACGAGACACCCTGTCCTGGACCTCCACGATTGAGGAAGACAGGGAAGACACGAGGGTGTGTAGCTGGGCAACGGCGGCTGAAATCGATTCCAGAGACGCCTGCTGGCTGCTGGGGCTTGCTGCGGCCGGTGGTGGGAAGAGAAGCCTGAATAGCTCCGCCTTCCTGGCCGTGGACGAGAAGGGTATCCCTCTGCGTCTCAGCTCGGCGGACAGCCTGGGAATTGTCCATGCCCTAAGAGACTGGACACTGCCAGCCTCGGAGGCTGACGCCGGAGATAGTGGGGTGGTGAGGTCATCGCTGCCAACTGACGACATGGCGGCTGCCAAGACCTGTAACTTGGAAGACTGGTCACGTGTCTGCAGGCTGGGCCTAAAAGGTGACAAGAAATGAGTTTGGACGTGTCACCTATGATATACGTACCTGCCACAAGAAAGCAGGAGCCCCCCGTGCCCCTGTGTTTTTTTTTTTTTTTTTTTTTTACCTGCTGGAACCCTGATCAAGTTGGCGCAGGTGGACCTACTGAATCCGACTGACCTGAGAGAGTGTGAGAAAAAATACCTATTTAAGAGCCTAAAACTGCTGCCGTCCAGAGCGACGGAACCCAACGCAGATGATAACAACAGGCGATAGTGACTTGAGTCGACTGCCGAGATCGCTGTGGGATCAACTGACAGATGACAACACGAACGACTGACTTGACACGTTGCCTTACTGAATGAACTTCCCGTGACAGGGCCCGGCCCGTTCGTACCGTATGGGGGTGACTGTGGGCCGGACTCTGGAGCACGTACAGAATGAGGCCACCATGAAACTAGGCCGACTGCCTAGGTATGCTGAGGCCGAACTGTGACATCCAGCTGCCACCGAGTCCGACTCCAAGCTCCCCCTTTTTTTTAATTTTTTTTTTGAAATGCGGCCGGCCTAGGGCACGCCGGCGCGAATTCGTACAAGCGGGTGACCAATTAACACCGGGCGTGGTAAGGTGACACAGAAATGATATAACATGACAAGGGCAAGAATCAAAGTTTTTTTTTTTTTTTTTTTTTTTTTTTTTTTTTGCGACTCCGCCCCTGGCGCATGTATTGAAATGAGGCCGAGCCTAGGGCACGCCGACACGAATTTAGTGCGAAGAAGTGACTCCATTCATGCCGGGCGTGGTAGGGTGACAGAAATGAGATACCATGACAGGGGCAAGAATCAGGAATGTACGTAAACCAGTGATGCGATTCCGCCCTTGGCGCATGTATTGAAATGAGGCCGTGCCTGGGGCACGCCGACATGAATTCAGTGCGAAGAAGTGACTCCATTCATGCCGGGCGTGGTAGGGTGACAGAAATGAGATACCATGACAGGGGCAAGAATCAGGAATGTACGCAAACCAGTGATGCGATTCCGCCCTTGGCGCATGTATTGAAATGAGGCCGTGCCTAGGGCACGCCGACACGAATTTAGTGCGAAGAGGTGACTATATTCACGCCGGGCGTGGTAAGGTGACAGAAATGAGATACCATGACAGGGGCAAGAATCAGGAATGTACGCAACCAGTGATGCGACTCCGCCCTTGGCGCATGTATTGAAATGAGGCCGTGCCTAGGGCACGCCGACACGAATTTAGTGCGAAGAAGTGACTACATTCACACCGGGCGTGGTAAGGTGACAGAAATGAGATACCATGACAGGGGCAAGAATCTGGAATGTACGCAACCAGTGATGCGATTCTGCCCTTGGCGCATGTATAGAAATGAGGCCGTGCCTAGGGCACGCTGACACGAATTAGTGCGGGGAAGTGACTGCATTCATGCCGGGCGTGGTAAAGTGACAGAAATGATATGCCATGACAGGGGCAAGAATCAGGAATGCCCGCAGCCAGTAATGTGATTCCGCCCTTGGCGCATGTATCGAAATGAGGCCGGGTAGTCGTGCATCTGGATCGCCCCGATCGGAGCATGCGTGGATGCGACCGGACCAGGATCGAAGCGATGGCATGAACGCCCTGATTAACTGATGCGAAATGATTTAGCATGACCGAATGGCCTGGTACGTTAGCCACGTTTGAAATGATGAAATGATTGTCATGCTAATTCGTGAAATGTTTCGACACGGTCGAAGTGATTCGTACAACTAGAATGCCAACAGTGCTTCGGAATATAATAGCGATTCGGCACGCTCACTAGCGCCACCAATTCGGATAATGGCAGGACATGAACGATACGTGTGAGTGCGAACGGCACCCGTGCGTGAGTTATGTTGAACGACTCGGAGACTGTGTAGCCCGCTCGTGTAAGGGAACCCTAAGTGCCGGATGCGACATCGCTCGGAGTGTCTGTGGCGGGCGGCCCTGAATGTGCGTGCCGTTAGATGGCTCCCGATCGGGTACAACAAAAACGTGCGAGTAAGTGTTTAGGTTTCGAGACAAGCAGCGCGTGGCTCGTGAGCTACGCAGATCACAGTTTAGTGACATGATAAGCAGTGCATGAGAACGTAAAACATGGGAGCCGAAGCCCTACCTGCGACAGCCGAACCAGACTCTTTGTACGAACTGCGACTCGACGACACGAGTGCGACACGAAGGGACGACACAACTTACGAACACGGAACACGGGACTGCAACAAGAGAAGACGGACAGACGAAAAACGGAGCTCACGAGCCGGCACCAAGAGCGCTTGTCACGAACGAGTCGGTCCTAGATGTCTGACGTATCAGATATCACGCACAGGAAACCGACAAAGACCGGCGGCCTTTGGGCTGCTTAAATACCCTCCGGGCTCCTCCCATAACTTCAGGCCGGTACCCGGCCTTCCAATATATATATATATATATATATATATATATATATATATATATATTTGTTTATATTAGGGCTTTTACTGATTAACATTTTCGTGTTCGATTTTTTTTTTTATCGATGAATCGACTAATTTCGATTAATTATAACGCACGTACAGATCCAACTACTTTTAGCTGATCTCCCTCTGCCACCACCTACATGTTAAATACATACTATGGCCAGCTAATAGCCAGATGTTTAATATGAAGAAACTGTACAACCTTCCTAGTTATACAACATTCTTTTGGAGGTTTGAAATGTAGGCGTTTATTGCAAATCTGACTTACAGAAAATAAATATAGAAACGTAGCCTTGTAGTTTCTCTGCTATGCCATAAAGCGGAAAGCTTCACTACTCCCTTGTATGTGACCCCAGGGGCAAAGACCCTTTTAATCTCTTGCCAGGGTTCTGTTGTAACACAAAACAGGGCAGGCTGCAAGTCAGAGATCTAGAATGAATCGAATAATGCAGGTGTACTTCAGATCCAGCTATGAACATCTCCCAGGGAATGTAAATTAAAATTTTGCTCTGGAGGGCCAGAAACCTAGCTGAATGTATAACAAGCTAATAGTTGAATGTATAATAAACTAATTGAGCTTATTATAAAACCATTCAGCCACCCTGGAAATATAGCAATCATCAATTAACATGTAATTAGGTACTTAACATTTTTTTGAGCATCCACATAGTCAGCATACTGAAACTGAATAATATATCTTGGCCTCACTGGAAAGCTTACAGAAGAAATGCATATTGTGTACAAATCAGCTTGACTCTCCATTCACAGCAGGCTATGCAGAATAGCGAGTTTCTAATAACTGTGTTTTTTCATATGAATGGTGATGGCAAAAAGTCAGCCAACACATATCTGGTAGCCAAATTATACGGGAAAATATTAAGATTCTCTCCACGCACTACCAAGCAATGCTTTTGGAATGATGAGTTTCTTAAAGAGAACACATGCGTACACTTACTACACTAGAAGTTTCTCTGTTGGCTAAATGTATGATTTTTACTGGTTCTGTAATAAAACCTCAACTGTAACATCATTACTCCCACAATTAACATTGATGAGGATCGATGGCTGGTTGGCGACAAAAACAGTCAAAGTTAAGCATTTGACCTCCGGAAAGGGTTCACCCCCTTCAAGACCAGGCCATTTTTTTGCTATGCAGCACTGCGCTAATTTAACTGGTAATTGCTCAGTCATGCAACACTGTACACAAATTAAATTTATAGCATTTGTTTCACACAAATAGAGCTTTTTTTTTTGTGGGGGTATTTAACCGCTTCCCGACCGCCTCATGTAGATATACATCTACAGAATGGCACGGGCAGGCAAAACCACGTACCTGTACGTGGCCCTTTAAATGCCTGCCCGTGGGTCGCGCGCGAAAGCCGATCAATGACGTCAGACGTCAGCCCCGCCCCTAATGTAAAAAAAAAAACACACACACGTCAGAGCCCATAACCCTCCCCTCCCCCTAGTGGTTAACTCTTTCACTACAACTGTCATTTATACAGGAATCAATGCATTTAAATAGCATTGATTGCTGTATAAATGACAATGGTCCCAAAAATGTGTCAAAAATGTCCGATGTGTCCGCCATAATGTCGCAGTCACAATAAAAATCGCTGATCGCCACCATTACTAGTAACCACCATTACTAGTAAAAAAAAAATATTAATAAAAATGCTATAAAACTTTTTTGTTCGATCGGTACTCACCTCTCCGCCGGCTTCCGGGTCTTCAGGGAGTTCCGTCGGAGATCCGGTGACATCTCGGACGTCACATAGCCATGACCGGTACGGCTTGGAACTGCGCATGCAGGGGGGGATGATGGTGGCAGAGGGGGATGGACGGAGGCAGGGTGGATGAAGGGGGGATGAAGGTGGCAGAGGGGGATGAAGGTGGCAGAGGGGGATGATGGTGGCAAAGGGGGATGATGGTGGCAGAGGGGGATGGACGGAGGCAGAGGGGGATGGACGGAGGCAGGGGGGATGAAGGGGGGATGAAGGTGGAACAGGGGGATGAAGGTGGCAGAGGGGGATGATGGTGGCAGAGGGGGATGGACGGAGGCAGAGGGGGATGAAGGTGACAGAGGGAGATGAAGGTGACAGAGGGGGGTGATGGTGGCAGAGGGGGATGGACGGAGGCAGGGGGGATGAAGGTGACAGAGGGGGATGAAGGTGACAGAGGGGGGTGATGGTGGCAGAGGGGGATGGATGGAGGCAGAGGGGGATGGATGGAGGCAGGGGGGGATGATGGTGGCAGAGGGGGAGGGACGGAGGCAGAGGGGGTGGGATAGAGGCAGAGGGGGAGGGACAGAGGCAGGAGGGGATGATGGTGACAGAGGGGGATGATGGTGGCAGAGGGAGATCAGCTAAAAGTAGTTGATCTGTATGTGCGTTATAATTAATCGAAATTAGTCGATTCATCGATAAAAAAAAATCGATTAATCGAACATGAAAATTCGGTAATCAGTAACAGCCCTAATATAAACAAAAAATATATACACATATATATATATATATATATATATATATATATATATATATATATATATATATATATATATATATAAAAATATACATAAAATTTTGAACCTCCCCCCAAAAAATGTTATTTTATACTTTCTGCTATAAATTATATCCAATAAAATCAAATTTCTTTATAAATGAAGGCCAAAATGTATTCTGCTACATGTCACAAATACTATCAGTGATCGAGGCGGATCCTGCTAACATTACGTTTTGGGGACACTAGTATCGTTCCGATCATGGCCAGGATACAGACGCTATACCAGCAATGGCAGTGATCAGCGACTTAGCGACATAGTGTGTCTGTGATAGTGTGGCGGGCAATCAGGGACTGGCGATCACTGACACTGGCTGGGAGGGACTCCAACCGACTTCAATTGACACTATCTGATGTCTCTAGTCACACTAATACAGTGATCAGTGATAATATTGTACACTGTCACTGTACTAATGGCACTGGCTGGGTGACTGGGGTGATCAGGAGGGCAATCAAAGGGTTAACTGTGTGCCTAACAAGTGTATGTGTGCTGCCTTTACTCACAGACTGGCTGGCTTTTCTTCCTGATTTCAGCTCTCAACAGAAAGACCCCTTTTCACACTGACAACTGGCCACATTAGCTTTACCGTCGTTTTAGCAACCCTTTTCGGGCCTTTTTTCGGCCACTAGAGGGGCAATTTTAACCCCCGGTAGCAGCCGAAGAAAGGGTTAATAGCACCCAAAAAGCAGCGCTGCTGAAGCGCTTTCCAGGCGCTTCGGCAGCACTGCCCATTCATTTCATTGGGCAGGGTCAGTGGAGGAGCAGTGTATACACTGCTCCTCCACCGCCCCAAAGATGCTTCTTGCAGGACTTTTTCTAACGCCCTGCAAGCGGACCGCCCCAGGCTAAAAATGCAATGCGGCTAAAAATACGCAAAACTCAACAAAGCAAAAAGTTACATTAAATACCTTGCTGTGTTTGTCACGTATAGGGCAGCCCATTGGAATAAATGGGCTGCCCTATAAGGTTTGCATGAAAACACTCACAAAAAAAGCGCACAAAATCACGTGTTCATTAACCACTTCAGCCCCAGAAGATTTTACCCCCTTCCTGACCAGTGCACTTTTTGCGATTAGGCACTGCGTTGCTTTAACTGACAATTGCGCGTTTGCGCGACGTGGCTCCCAAACAAAATTGATGTCCTTTTTTTTCCCACAAATAGAGCTTTCTTTTGGTGGTATTTGATCACCACTGCGGTTTTAATTTTTTGCGCTATAAACAAAAAAAGAGCAAAATTTTGAAAAAAAACGCATTATTTTTTAAATTTTGCTATAATAAATATCCCCGAAAAATATATAAAAAAACTTTTTTCCCTCAGTTTAGGCTGATACGTATTCTTCTACATATTTTTGGTAAAAAAAAAAACGCAATAAGCGATTATTGATCGGTTTGCACAAAAGTTATAGCCTCTACAAAATAGGGGATAGTTTTATGGGAATTTTTATAAATAATTTTTTTTTTTACTAGTAATGGCGGCGATCTGCGAGCTTTATCGTGACTGCGACATTATGTGAACATCTTTTTATTGTGATTTGAACCAGTATCCAGCTGGTTGTTTCTACAGCACCCAAAACTGTGAGCATTTCCAGGAACGTGTGCGATGGGAAAATGAAGTACTACTTGTGACAATATGGCGGACACATCGGACATTTTTGACACATTTTTGGGACTATTGTCATTTATACAGCAATCAGTGCTATACAAATGCACTGATTCCTGTGTAAATGACACTGACAGTGAAGGGGTTAACCACTACGGTGGCAGTGTAGGGGTTAAGTGCATCCTGGGGCGTGTTTCTAACTGTGGGGGGGGGGGCGTGGCTGTGTGTGTCACGTCACTGATCTCTGCTCCCAGTCACAGGGAGCAGAGATCAGTGACACTGTCACTAGGCAGAACGGGGAGATGCTTGTTTACATTAGCATCTCCCCGTTCTTCCTCTCCGTGAGACGATCGCGGCTATCCCCGCGGACATCGAGTGCGTGGGACCCGCGACCCGACTCACGGAGCTTGCCACGGCCCACAGGCCGCCTCTTAAAGGGCAATGTACAAGTACGTGATTATGCCTGTACGTGCCCTTCTGCCGCAGTATATCTGCGTGAGGCGGTCGGCAAGCAGTTCAGAAGGATGAGCTCTATAATTACTTATCTGTCATATCTTTATTTACTGTACTGAGAAGCAGAACATACCTTGTGAAGTCTTATCCACGTCATTCAATATACAGAATATGTTTCACATGTTACAAACCATTAGATGCATAGCATGGGATATACATTAATCTTATTGGGTCACAAAAAAACCATACGGCTGAAGCTTATTGCTTTAAACATGAACATGGAATATAGTCGTATGAATATTTTATTGGAAGAATTTAGACCGCGTCTCTACAATATATTTTGGGAGCTGTACTGTAGCTTGGGATTTACGCTGGTTGCTCTTGTCGTGTTAGCTGGTGCAGATTCACTTTCGGCTATTCCTTCTGCTACAATAAGTGTGATTTAAAGAGGCTCAGCAGGCGCACACCACGCTAAATGCGAGAGACGATACAGCTGCACCACTGAATGGGGCTCATGTGAACCCATAATTGACGACAGCTGCACATGGTACGCTGCAAAATAAATAAGCTTTATGTTTCGCAATCAGTTTTCACATCTTAAATGGCCTTTTTTTTTTACTATACAAAGAAGAAGAAAATAAGGCATATTGGCCATATTACAGGTGTTCACCTCCATTTTTTTTCATAGCAGCAAGTGAGAAGTCAACAGATCTAACGATTAAAGAGATATTTAACTGCTTTCTTTTTTTTAATGGGCCTCCAGGTGGCTGATGCCATAATGTGCTGGCATGCACCGCATATCAGCACATTATAACAGATTTACCTGTTAAATTAAATCATCCAGTGCATGAGCTGTTACTGCTGCCGGTGTCTTCGCACGGTCCTCCTTGCTGGTTGGAGCTCTCTGGCCACTTGAATGGCCGGGCCAAGATGATGTCACTTCTACACATAGGAATCCTCATTGCGACACACTGCTCCCTGCAATCACGACAGAGTGTACTGCGCATGCGTCACTGACCTCATTGGCCTGAGCCGATGACAATATCTACTAAACAGTGCAGATTTTAGGGCTTTCCAAGGTACCTACAGGTTAAGGTGACCAGATTTTTAAAATGACATTCAGGGACATATTGCTTTTTTTACTAGTAATGGCGGCAATCAGCGCTCTCTGCCCATCGCCGCTGCCGCCAGCCTCACAGCCTGTCAAGTCTTACTCTCTGGGCCCCGACTACTACTGGGTGGGGAGCAGAGGAAAATCACTCCACCAGGGAAGGCAAGGAGATAAGAAGGCAGGCGGCTGGCCGGGACTTGAACCAAGGCAGAAGAACATGCGAGCAGAGCTGGATGGGCATGCACCTGAAACTGAAGAAATATTCCCTCCACTCCGACCAGCACATGATCATCAGAAAGGGGCACAGATAATGGAAAACAAATACACTGCCCTAAGCTAGTAGGAGCGGCAGATTCAAATTTTTTTTTTTTTTTTATTCTGCACTGACTGTCTTTGAAATTGCCCCAGCCCCTGTTCAAATCCAATCCGGGGACAAAACCGGGGACAGACTTGGTTCGGGGACAGTGTCCTTAATCCGGGGACTGTCCCCGGAAACCGGGGATGTCTGGTCACCCTACCACAGGTAAGACTTATTATACGTTTTTCTGTAGGTAAAATTTTAAAAGAAGAGCTACATACCATTTTAAAGCGGACCTGCACTCAAAAGTGAAAGTATCGCTTGTCCTCCTCCCCACCCCCTGCCCCTAAAACATTTGAGCTTTTTTTTTTTTTTTTTGCTGTACGGCTACTATATAATGTGTAAGCTTTGGAGGAAAAACACAATGTGCAATTTTCTCACGGCTTCACATTCACATTCCACTATGCAAATCTGAAAAAAATAAAAATAAATATATACATGTAGCGGTCACACTTTAACAAGTGTGAGCTATAAGTGGAAATTTAGTTTTTTCCCTCAGAACAGTAATGGGGTTCTGAGGGTTAATTGTACAGGTTTACTTTCGCATCAGTTTGGCTGGGCTGTACTGGGGTTCTGCCTGGCCATGGGTGCAGTGAAGCACCCATGACAGGCCGAGAACCAGGCCTGGTTGGACGTCTTAGGTGCCAATCTTTCCCGGAGCGCGTCTGGGAAGGGGTACTTAATGTGCTGAAGTCACGTGTTCGGGGGTTCGGCCGCAGTCTTGCTTCCTGGTTCTGGACGGGGGTAGCCCCGCGAGGGATCCCGGGCCTAGGAGCGTTTGCTGTATCGCAAACATGGTCAGTCTGACAAAACCCATAGACCCGCTTGGTCTGGGGTGGGGATCCGTCTGTTCCCGAGACTCGGAGCCAGTTAGCCCGAGGCCCAGTAACTGAAGGAGGATTCAAGGCGTCCCGGTGTGCTCTCAGTATTGGAGGGACACGGCAACTCGTACAAGTGACCAGGGGAGGACTCTTCGGAGGAGGGCCAAGAAGCTGGCTGCTCAGTAAGAGCCTGGGAACTGAGTTACACTAAAGAATCCACACTTCCACAGTACTACCAAGGAGACAGAGAAAGTTCCAGGTACTGTGAGAAAGGTTCCTATTATCTTCGGTTGCAAGTTTATTCTGTGTCAGAGACTTTTTGAAAGTTTCCGGATCACATTAAAAACAATAATGATTTTGCGCTAAAAATTATCACAGTGATCCGAATAAAATAGTTAATATTAATAATGTTATATTAGTGCACCAGTGCTAATAAGTGACATTAAAAAATAAATAAATATATGAAATCATATATTAAACCTCCTAATAAATATAAATAAATAAAATAAATAGAAGGTATGATATTAATTTATAAATAAATCATAATAAAGTGCTGCATGAAAGCAAGAATATAGGTGGGTCTCCGAAAGAAGAAATCACTCTTTACAATGATAGTGATAAGAGTCTATGGTGGTTTAAAAATGGAGATGATGTCAAAACAGTTCCCAATAAATGGCAATGCTTAATGTCCATAAATCACACGTCAATCTCTGGAAAATGTGACTATAACGATAGATAAATTTCCTCCGAGTGGTTGAGGTGGTGAGTGCAGGGAAGTCTAATCCTTAACTGTGCTCTCTATTCTCTCACCTCAAAGTTGTTATCTATGGGCATTAGATAAATATGATAGGCTCCATATGGGCTCCTCTTCTTCACTATCTCCACTGGCTCCCACTGGCTGTGTACTTCTGGAGGTGTCCTCACAGATCTCTGTGGCGCTGAATGGCGGCCGCCGTCCGGCAGATCAAACCTCACAGATAATGGGGATAAAGTGCAAAGAGGCCTCCAATAGTGAAGTACGTTCAAGCATATACCAATTTATTAGTGAAAAAAATGGAACCTTACATTTAAAATTCAGTTTAAAAGCATAAAATGGCGACTTTCGCCAGTCTCACAGCACTTCCGGTTTACGTCCAGTCCGGCCACTCCCTACGCGTTACGTCACGTGCTCATGACTTCATCAGGGTTGCCCTGATTTTTTGCATTTTATGCTTTTAAACTGTATTTTAAATGTAAGGTTCCATTTTTTTCACTAATAAATTGTGTACATGAAGCTGCAGCTCGGCTCAGGTGCCCCAATAGTAAGGGAAGGGAAGGGGATCACCGCTCCAGGTGGATGTGTGGATATGAGACTTTCCTCAGAACTGAAGCACCACCAGCAGGCTAAGCTTATAGCAAAATGAAGCAAAAAGAGAGTTCTGGACAGCCACAGTCCGGAATATAGCCTTTATTGTAAAAAATCCAACAGATGCAAGCCACAGCAAAAAAATGGGACAAACGAGCTGACGTGTTTCACACTTAACAGTGCTTAATCACAGCTACGATTAAGCACTGTTACGTGTGAAACGCGTCAGTTCGTTTGTCCCATTTTTTTGCTGTGGCATGCATCTGTTGGATTTTTTACAATAAAGGCTATATTCCGCAGTGCAGCTGCCCCCATGGCAAGCTGCTTGCTGTGGGGGCACTCAACAGGAGGGAGGGGACAGGAGCAGCGAAGAGACACCCGAGAAGAGGAGGATCTGGGCTGCTCTGTGCAAATCCACTGCAACAGAACAGGTAAGTATAACATGTTTGTTATATTTTTTTTAAAAACAAGACTTTACAATCACTTTAAGAGAATTCAATCACAGAAACAAATATTGGTGTTGGGAACTGTCACATCGGACTTCATTACATTTTTTTTACCATATTTATTATTATATTTCCAGTCTTATTTCTGTATATATGTTATTCACGAGTATATGTTGTACATGTTATACATTTGCATATTTAGAGGTGTTGTTTTCACTTTTAAAAGAGCAGCAGCCACATTCATTTATATTTTAAGGGCACCACACACTGGTATTGTTTTTTGAGGTTGATACTTCCCAGGAGATTGTAGGAGCAGTCTCACTGTGCCACACAATGTTGTGCATGTACTGGTGCCCGTGATTGCTTAGGAAATCACAGTCAGCTCTCAAATTCAACAGTGTCGCCGGGGACTGGAATTTTTAAATGGGGTGAAGTTTCACTTTACCATCTAACATTGTTATGATCAACACACCTATAACTATCACTAGGGATGGCCAAATCTGTCCGGGTTAAATTTGCCAAAAGTTCAGCAAATCCTGTTTGAAATTCAGCGAAGGCAAACTGAGCTGCAAATCCTATTGAAGTCTATAGGGAGAATATCATGTTATTCAATTCTGCCCATTTATACAGCTAATAGGCATGGGTAAAAAAAAAAAAAAAAAAAAAAAAAGATATGGGAAGTTGCTATGTATTAATGCAATAAAAAAAAAAAATACCATACAGAAGGTAGATGGTCTTGCAGCTTTCAAGACAAGGCAAGGTCAAGGCAACATTGAAAGTACACGAATCCTTCATATAACATGCTTGGGGGATGCCTTAAAGCTATACATGAAGTTATGAAACAGTAAAGTTTTCACGGAGAGTCTCAGCAACAGTGCACACTGGAAACGCATATTTAGCTGTGGAATTAATTTTTTCTTTCAAAATTAGCTTGAGTATATACAGTAGCAGCAATGTGATATAGTTCAGTTTAAAAAAATAAATAAAAAGTATTTTCTCATGAAGCAATAATGGGACCACTTTGACTGGCAGATAGAAATTGGCCAATAGTTAGCTTTTTTTTATCAATCTTGCAGATGATACAGCAGTGTAAAATTGGCCAGCAACAAGACATTTTTAATTAGAGAGAATAAGCTGAAATGCTCTAGAGACAAAAAGTATGAACGGGTGTTTTACTGCAAGAATGAAGAGACCACATAAGACACAGTGCAAAATTGTCCGGCAGCAGGATCCTTTTAAATAGCAAGGCTGGGACCAAATTTACTAGTGACAAAGAGCACAGGAAGGGGTTTTACAAATTTTTCTATCAGAATTAATACACTGCAGAGGATACAGAAGTGTAGGACTGGCCAGCACCAGGCCAATTTTAATCATGCTCTTTTTTTTTTGAAATATATAGGCCTAACCTGCTGAAAACAAAAAAATGCTTAACACTAAAACACAGTAAACAAAATTACATACCTGAAAAGCAAGCATGATAAAACATGATAAAACATGTTTTTTTTTTTGTTTTTTTATTTTTTTGAGATTCACAGGTAAAAAAAAGCTCCTGATTTAGGGCGTGACATCACTTCCGCCTTCCTGTCTATACAATAGACAGGAAGGGGAAGCTTTTCATTCGCCAGGAGCGATCGCGAGGGGGTGGCCAGAAACCACTGGCCGTCCCCTCGTCCCGGATCGCTCCTGAAGCGATGCCGACCGTCCCCGCCGGCGGAGGGGGGTCCGATCGGACCCCCCAACCGCCTAAAGAATGGCACGTACAGGTACGTGGTTCTGCCTGTACGTGCCATTCTGCCGACGTATATCTACATGGGGCGGTCGGCAAGTGGTTAAAGTGTCACTAAACCCACATAATAAAAAAAATATCAATAAATGGTGTATTACATGCTGTTTCTATTCACTAAGGCCCCATCCACACCAATGCGTATTTTCATGCTTTTTGAAGAAATGCAGGACCTTTCTTTTTAACATGGGTTCCTATGGAACTTGTTCACATCAATGCATTTTTGTGCCTCTGCATTTTTGGAAAAGTGATTTAGGTGCATTTAGGTGCATCACATGTCAAGGGATTTAGGTGCAAAAAATAAAAACAACTGAGGTGATCAAATACCACCAACAAGAAAGCTCTATTTGTTGGAAGAAAATTATAAAAATTTAGTTTGGGTATATATGTTGGGTGTTATATGACCGCGCAATTTTCATTCAAAGTGCGACAGTGCTGAAAGCTGAAAATTGGTCCTGGGCAGGAAGGGGCGAAAGTACCTGGTATTGAAGTAGTTAAGTACAGTTTCCTAACTGACCCTTATCTCGCCCTATGCAGTTTGTCCGCATTCCCTATGCTTTCCCTACAACAACTTCCAATTCAGAGACAATATGGCTGCCCTGTGACCTCTCTTTTATAGTAAGGAGGCCGGCTTATCCTAAAGTCCCAATATCGCTCATTTAATGCCTGCTTGCAACAGTTCTAGGGTCATGCAGTAAATTATGGTTTAAAAAATTCTCCCAGGCAAATCTACACATATATTTATAGGGACTATGAATCTTGAACCTGCAGGAAACCAGGGTAGCTGTGAATCCAAACCTCATCCCTGGCTATGTAAAAGGTACTATGTTTAATGGTTGTTTGTGGCTGTAATGTGGAATGGTGCTGACACATTTAAAACATTACATCTTCACATTGGCTGGTAAAAGAGTAGGGCAGAAATACTGTAGGTAGAATGACTGTATGCACTATTATTTATTTTCATAGATAAAATCAGAGTGCCTCAAACTATGCCTCAAACTTTGGCTTGTGGGCGCTTACAGTCCTTGGGTTGCTGTAAACCATCCAGTGCAATGAGAAGGCCTCCTTACAGGGTGTTTAACCTTGCAAGCTGGAGGAAGCCGCTGAATGAAGAGTGGCAGTGGGTGGTAGAGCATAGAGTGGCACTGTCAATCAGAGTGATTTCTTCTTTGATGGTACCTGTACAGTTCTAATAGTGATGGCATTGTGTGGAGAACTGTAGGGCATGCAGCCTACAAAAAACGAAGTGCCCCTGAACACCAATGGTAAGGACCTTTGTCAATGACATCAGTTTGAGATACCTCTGATATCATTCAGAATTCATTGACAGATGCATATTACCTTCAGTTGACCTCCTTCTGACCTGCATTTGGTCTGCTTCAAGAGTATTATTGCATAATACAATAGCCCATTGACACAGGACCATAGGTTCTTTCAGACAATGGCACTTCTGAAGGGCACTAAAACCAATGATCAGCACTATTCATGCCATTGAAACCAACAATGGGCATTATTCCTAACACTGATAACCAACACAGGGGCACGTTTTGCTTCCAATGACCACTGCTGCCGAGGCATTTTTTTTTTTTTACTCCCACCAATGTAGTGGACATTTTTTATTGCCACTAATTACCTTGGCTGGAGATATTCTTTCCCTCCCATGTCCACTGACGCTAAGGCATTTTTTACTCCCATAGTCCAGACGTTGGGCCGTTTTTTTCTACTGAAATCTAAACCTGGAGCATTTTCCTACTGGACACAGTCTGGCCCACCCAACAGTCTGGTGGACAATGGCCTGGCCCTTTGTTTAGACAGTTTGAGGACCCCCGGATAAAAGAGTCAGTTACTACAGTACAGGATATTTGAGAAGCCCAAGACAAATATATGACCTGTGGTCCTTATTTAGGTTGAAACAACCTAATAAAAAAAAATGTTCTTTAGCAAGAAACATACATTCCACATTAATTATTATGCTATCAAATTTAGTATGTGCTGTAAATTGCCCCCAGCATTGCTCCTGTTTCTTCTTGCCGGAGGCTGCCCTTTTACTGAAGCTGAGAGCCCCTGAACAGAAATAAATCAAAAAGCGGAACTAAACCCATCGGTTTAAAGGTTTCAAAAGACAGTTACATTCCTGGAATAAACGATAAGCTATGAATAAGCACTGATTTCGGTGCGAAACGCATCAGTTTTTTGTACCCCCCCCCCATTGCTGTGGATTGTTTTGTTTTGATGTGATCCTCGGTTTTAATAAAAGCACAAGATTTTAAGTTTTTCCCGGTGTGCGGCTATCCAGAGTTCCTTTCTGCTATTGCTTACATTCCTGGAATGCCGGGATTGCTAACTGTAACACTTGCTTGTGTCCTCAACCAAACTGCCAAACCAACAAATGGCTGGCGTCATAACTGATCACATGTGCAGCATCATGGCAGTTGCAGATTAAACAGAAGCAGCTTCCGTGGCTGTAAAGGATAGGAGGGTTTAATTCTGCTTTAAGGCTGTCAGCAGATCGGCCTCTACAAACTTAGCAGTGCCTAAAAATGGAGAGCAACTGAGCATGTGCAGAGATGGGTGAGGCAGTGTATTACTGGATTTTAAACAGCATAGGTACTTATTTTAAATATTTTACATTGCTATACCTGCAAAAGGGGCCGGCCTGAAGTGATCTAGCAGAACTTAATTTTCTGGCTAAATTTCCACTTTAAAGCCACTAAGTATAATTTGTACACCAAATAGCAAATTGAGTTTCCCAGTTTATGAAAAAAAAAAAAAAAACAAGACTTGCAGTATATCAATAGTAATACATGTTTCTTCTTTTTTTTCCCACAAATGTATATGACTATAGTATATTATATGTATATATACTGTAAATAGATGCCAAGAGACAACAAGAGCTCCATTATCAAACATATGATAGATGACAACTACTACCAAAATGCTGAAACTTTTACCAAAAGTTGAATTTTCTATTTGGTTCGTGCAAAAGCATAATCCATCAATTGTAAAATGTTTATATTCTTTAACAGAAATGAAAAATGCCAAACCATACTGTGGTCTGCAATTATCTTATCAAACTTGTGAAGGCCCAGCATGGCAACATCCCCATTGTTTTGTTCATCTTGCTTTGCAAAGTTAACCTTCCATCCTTTAAATCCTTTTTATGTTATGCGCAGAGTCAACAGGTAATCATGGCCAGCCATTCACTCAATGTAGCCTTTACACGGGCTCATTATCCTGCTTGTGTCCTCTTTAGATGCCGTAGACATAATAATTGGAATGTTGGATAATCGCATCACGTCCCACTGGATTTTTTTCAAGACCTATGGTTGCTCAGCAACAACTTTTTGAGTGTATGATTTGAACTCATTCCTTTCATGCTGATAGATATTCACAGACTATCGAACAACTAAAAATGCAAGACAGTAAATCAGGAGTTTAGGGAATCTGTATTAAAGTGGTTGTAAACCCTCCTGAATAATAATAAAAAAAAAAAAAACACCCTGCAAGATAAAGGCATAATGAGCTAGTATGCATAGCATACTAGCTCATTATAAATTAGTTACTCTAGAACGAAGCCCCCACAGCCGTCCTCATCTCCCCCTCCGGCTGGCGTCATCTATCCCGGAGGTTACTTCTGGGTATCGCAGCTCGGGCACTGTGATTGCTCGGAGCCGCGATGACACAGTACAACTGAAGCAACGGCACATACGTGCCATTGCTTCAGTTGGCTTAAAGCGGTTTGGTACTCAAAAATACAGCTTGATCTTATTAAAAACAGTTATGTATGCAGATGCACAAATGAGCAATAAAAAAAAAAAAAAAAAAACATTATTTACCTTGCTGTAGTCATTCTTATGCCGCGTACACACGAAGGGACTTTGTCCACCGGACCTAGTCCAGCAGACAATCCGCCGGACTTTCCAGCTGGGCTTCGGCGGACTTGGAAGCGAACGGACTTGACCACACACGATCACGCTAAAAGTCCGGCGGTTCACGCAATGACGTACAGCGCGTACAACGGGACTAGAAAAAGAAAAATACTAGAAAAATACTTGCTACTGAGAATGCGTCCTTTTTGGTCCGCCGGACCATACTACACACGGCCGTATTGTCCGCCGGACTGCCAAGTCCAGCGGATAATTTTAAAACAAAACTTAAAACCTAGTCCGCCGGACTTTTTGGAAAAAAAGTCAGTCGAAGGCCCACACACGAGGGGATTGTCCGCCAGACTCGAGTCCAGTGGACAATCCCGCGGGATAGTCCCTTCGTGTGTACGCGGCATTAGAATGACTTCCGGTCTGTCCTCCCGTGGGAGTAGGCGTGGTTTCGGCTCTCCCCGGCTCCGCAATGACCCCTGGGAGCTGTTTTACATTCTTCCCATGAAGCCATGGGGGACGCCGTCAGCATGAAATCTCGAGAGATTTCGTCCGGAAGACGCCGGTCACGCTGCTTGCTGAGAGAAGTGAGCATGCGCGGGATCGAGCGGTAAATGCTGGGAGCACAGCATTCACCGCATCCCGGAAGCAAATGCTTGTGGGTTTTAAATGCCCACAAGCAAAATGGAAACGTCCTGCACGATTTTTTAAACGTTACCGAAACGGACGAAATTGGCGATCAGAGGAGAAAAAAACTGCAACAGGTGAGTGCAATATTAAGAGTGTCTTTAGAAAACAATGACAGAAAAAAAAAAAAAAAAAAGGATATGTCGGCAGAATCCCGCTTTAAGTGCGCATGTGCCGCATGACGTTGGCACATGAAAATACAGGGATATCTCCTAAACCTGCACGGTTTAGGAGATATCCCTGTATTTGCATACAGATATTCAGTGAAGCTACAGGTAAGCCTAATTATAGGCTTGCCTGTAGTTTAAAGTGGTTGTAAAGGGTTTACAACCACTTTAATGGGTTGTATGGTATACTTATATTTATATATTCTGTATACAGTATATACAGTATCTCAAAAAAGTGAGTACACCTCTCACATTTTTGTAAATATTTTATTATATCTTTTCATGTGACAACACTGAAGAAATTAGACTTTGCTATGCTACATTATAAAGTAGTGAGTGTACAGCTTGTATAAATGTGTAAATTTGCTGTCCCCTCAAAATAACTCAACACACAGCCATTAATGTCTAAACTGCTGGCAACGAGTGTAAATGTCCAAATTGGGCCCAATTAGCAATTTTCCCTCCCCGGTGTCATGTGACTTGATAGTGTTACAAGGTCTCAGGTGTGAATGGGGAGCAGGTGTGTTAAATTTGGTGTTATCGCTCTCACTCTCTCATACTAGTCACTGAAAGTTCAACATGGCACCTCATGGCAAAGAACTCTCTGAGGATCTGAAAACAAGAATTGTTGCTCTACATAAAGATGGCCTAGGCTATAAGAGGATTGCCAAGACCCTGAAACTGAGCTGCAGCACGGTGGCCAAGACCATACAGCAGTTTAACAGGACAGGTTCCACTCAGAACAGGCCTCACCATGGTCGACCACAAAAGTTGAGTGCACGTGCTCAGCGTCATATCCAGAGGTTGACTTTGGGAAATAGACTTATGAGTGCTGCCAGCATTGCTGCAAGGGGTGGGGGGTCAGCCTGTCAGTGCTCAGACCATATGCCACACACTTCATTAAACTGGTCTGCGTGGCTGTCGTCCCAGAAGGAAGCCTCTTCTAAAAATGATGCACAAGAAAGCCCACAGTTTGCTGAAGACAAGCAGACTAAGGAGATGGATTACTGGAACCATGTCCTGTGGTCTGATAAAACCAAGATAAACTTATTTGGTTCAGATGGTGACAAGTGTGTGTGTGGTGGCAACCAGGTGATGAGTACAAAGACAAGTGTGTCTTGCCTACAGTCATGCATGGTGGTGGGAGTGTCATGGTCTGGGGCTGCATAAGTGCTGCCAGCACTGGCAAGCTACAGTTCATTGAGGGAACCATGAATGCCAACATGTACGGTGACATACTGAAGCAGAGCATGATCCCCTCCCTTCGGAGACTGGGCCGGAAGGGAGTGTTCCAACATAACAAATTCAAACACACCTCCAAAACGATCACTGGCTTGCTAAAGAAGCTGAGGGTAAAGGTGATGGACTGGCCAAGCATGTCTCCAGACCTAAACCCTAACGAGCATCTGTGGGGCATCCTCAAATGGAAGGTGGAGGAGAGCAAGGTCTCTAACATCCACCAGCTCTGTGATGTCATCATGGAGGAGTGGAAGAGGACTCCGTTGGCAACCTGTGAAGCTCTGGTGCACTCCATGCCCAAGAGGGTTAAGGCAGTGCTGGAAAATAATGGTGGCCACACAAAATATTGACACTTTGGGCCCAATTTGGATATTTTCTCACTTTTACTCACTTTTGTTGCCAGCGGTTTAAACATTAATGGCTGTGTGTTGAGTTATTTTGAGGGGACAGCAAGTTTACACTGTTATACAAGCTGTACACTCACTGCTTTACATTGTAGCAAAGTGTCATTTCTTCAGTGTTGTCACATGAAAATATATAATAAAATATTTACAAAGATGTGAGGGGTGTACTCACTTTTGTGAGATACTGTATACATAAATCATGCAGGTATATATCTAAATGATCTGCCTCCGGGATTTACAAGATTGCAGTATAGAACACGAATTCCTTATGCCTAGCTAAGTTTAGTAAGACAGTGGGGATGACTCACTAAAACTAGAGAGTGCAAAATCGGGTGCAGCTCTGCATAGAAACCAATCAGCTTCCAGGTTTTATTGTCAAAGCTTAATTGAACAAGCTGAAGTTAGCAGTGTTGTACCTGATTACCTGCATGGCTCTCTCTGCATCCTCCTAAAGCACGTTTTATCCCCACCCCCAGAAGTCAGGGGTGGGGATATGGTGTGACAAACTGCACAGTATAGTGCAGAAAGCTGAGTGTCATCTCGACTTTAGTATAAAGCCCCATACACACGCGTGGATTATTCGAGGACCAGGTCCGTCGGATCCTGTCCGTCGTACTTTGTCCGATGTTGGTTTTGCGTACACACGGTCGGACAAAGTTGTCGGAAAATCCGATCATTCTGAACGTGGTGACGTTTGTTGCGTACGACGGGACTACGTAGAGGCTAGTAGCCAATAGCTTTGGTCTTGTAATGTGATCTGAGCATGCGTGGCACTTTGTCCGTCAGGAATTCGATACACACGATCGGATTTGGTGTGATCGGACTTTGTTGTCGAAAAATCTATCCAGCAGGAGATAGGACTTTGTCCGTCGGACAATCCGACGTACACTGTCCGATGGTGCCTACACACGGTTGGATTTTTCGACAACATTGTCCAATAGGACAGAATCCATGCGAAAATCCGACCGTGTGTATGGGGCTTAAGGACACACCAACCTCTACACATCCTCATAGGGAAACATGCACAGCTGAGGCTGTCAATCACCTGCTGTGTGCTGGAAGGGGGTGAAAATCTTTCTGGATTCTGTGGTGTGGTGTCGGCATAGAGTAGACTGTAAAAAGTGACTCATGCAGAGAGCATAAAGCCCTCTAAATCCTCTTGTATTGAAGTGTATTAAAACTGTACAGTCTACCTTGATTTTGTAGAGTTCTGTGCAAACTGTTGGTGCTAAATAAATCCTGCAAAATAATAATAAAGTAACCACAATAAGTTCTATATATCAAGGCACGTACATACAATTTTAATTTCAGAGGTTTACAATCACTTTAAAGTCAGCCCAAAGCTGAAACTAATCTCACCCCATAACACCCCTCCTCTCTTCGTGAGAAGAAGAACAACAACAACAACAAAAAGAAGAAGTACTATAGAAGTTCTGTTTTAGAAGAATATATATATTTTTTTCAGGCAATTTTAGCATCAACACATGCTTTCTCAGGAAATGAGAAATGTAAAGTTATGCACTTTGGGGCTAAGAATATGCATTCATCATACATACTAGGGGGAATACAACTGGGGGAATCAACGGAGGAGAAGGATCTGGGGGTTTTTTGGTAAATCATAAGCTCAATAATAGCATGCAATGCCAAGCTGCTGTTTCCAAAGCGAGCAAAGTCCTTTCTTTTTAAGAGAGGCATGGACTCCAGAGAGAAAGACATAATTTTGCCCCTGTACAAATCATGACCTCATCTGGAATATGCAGTTCAGTTTTGGACACCAGTTTTCAAAAGGAGAGCCAACCTGCCGCAGTACAACTGCGGCAGCTGGTCGGGAACCAGTTAAAAAAGGCCTGGATTCTTTCCTAAATGTACATAATATAACTGGGTACTGACATTTATAGGTAAAGTTGATCCAGGGAAAATCTGATTCCCTCTTGGGGGATTAGGAAGGAATTTTTTCCCTTGCTGGAGCAAATTGGAGCATGCTTTGCTGGGGTTTTTCGCCTTCTTCTGGATCAACTGTGAATGAAGGATTGTGTATATGGGATTGTATTTTTATTTTTGTTTGGTTGAACTAGATGGACTTGTGTCTTTTTTCAACCTGACTAACTATATAACTATGCAACAATAATAGGACTGCTTTGACTGGCATATATAAATTGGCCAATAGTTTGCTGCAGCTTTCCCTCTTCATGCTGGCCAATTTTTATCAATCTTTTATTGGGAATTAAGAAACCACAGATGATACAGCAGTATAAGATTGGCCAGCGGTAAGACATTTTTAAATATATATAATAATAATAATACTTAAATGCACTAAAGAAAAAAGTACGAACAGGTGTTTTACTACAAGAATGAAGATATTTTAAATAGCAAGGCTGAGACCAAATTTACTAGCGACAAAGAACACAGGCTGGGGTTTTACTACCAGAATTAATACACTGCAGAGGATACAAAAGTGTAGAACTGGCCAGCAGCAGGCCCATTTTAAACGTGGATAATAGGCCTAACCGCTGTATACCTAACTTTTATCTATGGGGATGGGGGGGGTGAATCTGAATGATATAATGTCAAGTGATTTAGGTGCACTTTTCTTTCTCTTTCAAACAATGTAGCAGTGTGTTGTGAACACAAGGCAGCTCCAAGAACAGATGGTCACTAACAAGTGAATGCTACAATTTGTGCACGCAAACTTTAATAAAGGATTCGTTATTATAAAATCCAATATAAAAAAAATGAAAACCCAAAATACCACCCTGAACCAAAAGCCTGTTTTTTTTAGAAGAAGAAGATAAACTCTTTGCAAATGTATTCAAAGCCTGTACTGCTGTTTTTCATTTTATTCTAGGTCAATCCTTTAACATCATGTCAGAACAGAGTTCCTATATGCATCTGATCAGGCACCTGTGGATACCAGACATCTCCAGGCATACAGAGATCCAATATTATATTGTATGTATTTTCATTGTTTAAATGTTTGAGAGATGCAGTCCTCTGGTGGATTTTTACTAAAATTGCAGCCTGCTAGGAGACATGAAGCTGAGTAGATAGAAATATATATTATGGCTGTACTGAAAGTAATGCAAAAATAACTCAATAGTAACTCATCTTCTTTTTCATTATAGGTAAATAACAAATTCCAAAGGTCGTACTTTAGCTTGTCCTGGCTCATAGCTTCTACAAGGGCTGTACCAAAAGTAATGCAACAGTGGGTATAATTTTCTTATTACTACAGGGGGTCCCCGGGTTACGAACAGGTTAGGGACTGCCTGTTTGTTCTGAAGTCGGATTTGTTCGTAATCCGGATGCGCATGCACAGAACGCCATTTCCGCTGTTTTCCAACGTCGTTTTCCGATGTTTTCCAATGTGCCCGCTGGTGCTGCCTGGCGTTCATAAATAGGAGTTGTTCGCAAGTCGGATGTTCGTTATGCGGGGACCCCCATGTATACATAGGTAATTCAAATTTCACATGTTGTTAGAGTAACTCTTCCTCTATATTAAAGCGGTTCTGCACTCTGAAAAAAAATTTTTTTTTTTTAGGATGTAATATAAAGTGTGCTTACCTTTATTAGGGGACTCACCTGTTCCATCTTCCATCTCGATCGCCGCCGGTTTTCGTCCGATGAAGTTCCTCGTCTTCTTCTTTAGTGCTGGGGGCCATCTTGCCTGTGGGCATGTGAAACACCCACAGGGACTTTAGATGGCCCAGCATGCACTGCCGTTACTCGCGCGTGCGCAGTAACGGCTCATCTGCCGAGATCTCACGAGATTTCGGCAGATGCGGCCGAAATCTCGGGAGATTTCGGAAGATGTGGCCGAAATCTCGCGAGATTTCGGAAGATGCCCGCACTGACTGCTGGGATCAATGACACCAGATCCCAGGAGACAGTGCGGCGTGACGACGATCGACGCAAGACCCCGCCCGCCGCCGCAGAGGGAGAAGACCGGAAGTCTTCAATTACAAGGTAAGTAAAAAAAAAAAAAAAAAAAAACATTTCATTTAGTACTCTTTGCCTGATTTGGAAGGCAAAGAGATTTACTAAATGAAATGAGTGCAGAACCGCTTTAACTCTTCTTTTTCATTGCAAGCAAATATCAGATTCCAAGCAGAAGCAATGTGCTGTCATTGAGTTCTTGATGAAGGAGGGGTGGAGGCTGTCTGACATTCACATAGGACTACAGAATGTTTACAGAGATGACCCCATTTAGGCCTCATGTACACTGCAGCTGGTAAACGGACATTTAGGAGCATTTGGGCGTTTTTTTTTTCAGCAGCCCCTGAACTCTCCTCAATATTATCTTATGGGTACATGTACACTCAGGCGTTTATAGTAGTTTAGAAGCAGTTGAGGTTAGAAGCATTTTTTTTAAAGCAGAAATTTGCGTTCAGGATGGTAGTTCAGGGGAGTTTAAAAAGCCAAATGCTTGTAACAGCATGTAAACGTGTCTAAATGCGGTAACACACATTTATAAGTGTTTTTGTTTATAGGCATTTTCAATGAGGAATAATTTATGACCATTTTCAATGTTAAAAACAGACTTTCCAGAACCCTTGTATATTGTGGGCTCATGATCGCCTCAAAACGCACATAAATGCGGCATTTAAAAGTGGCAAAACTGAAGTTTTTAACCGTCGGTTACTAGCTGTCAAGTTCCAGCGTTCAGAAGAGGTTTTCAAACGTGCTGTGTACATGAAGCCTTAAAGGGGTTGTAAAGTCAGAAGGTTTTTTATCTTAATGCATTCTATGCATTAAGATAAAAAGCCTTCTGTGTGTGTAGCAGCCCCCCTCGGCCCCCCTAATACTTACCTAAGCCCCGTCTCTGTCCAGCAATGTCCACAAGTGTCTCAGCCGTCCGAGACTCTCCCTCCTGATTGGCTGAGAGACAGCAGAGGTCCCTTTGGCTCCCGCTGCTGTCAATCAAACTCGGTAAGCCAATCAGGTGAGAGAGGGGGCAGGGCAGGGCCACAGCTCTGTGTCTGAATGGACACAGGGAGCTGTGACTTGGCTCGGGTGCCCCCATAGCAAGCTGCTTGCTGTGGGGGCACTCGACAGGAGGGAGGGGCCACAAGCACCGAAGAGGGACTCGAGAAGAGGAGGATCCGGGCTGCTCTGTGCAAATCCACTACACAGAGCAGGTAAGTATAACATGTTTGTTATTTTTATAGAAAAAAAAAATGAGACTTTACAATCACTTTAAAGTTCTTCATCCACCTATGCACATTTTTCTTGTCAATGGTGCCATGGCTGTAAACATTCTGTAGCTTTGTTGGGTATTGGATATACACTTATTCAATATACATTGTATACACTGTATCAATATACACTTATTGGGATTTTTTTTATCAAAAACATGTAGCAGAATACATATTGGCCTAAATTTATAAAGAAATCAGATTTTTTACATTTTTTTATTGGATATATTTTAACTTCAGAAAGTAAAATAAATAAATAAATATATATATATATATATATATATATATATATATATATATTTTAACCACTTCCCTACCCGCCCATGTACATATGACGCCCACAAGGTGGATCTCCCATCCTGGGTGGGCGTCATATGACGTCCTCTCATTCCCGGCCGCCTGGGGGGCGCGCGCGCGCCGCCGCCGGCGCTCGGGACCCGGTGCGAGTGCCCGGCGGCCGCGGTGCCGCCGGGCACCCGGGATTACCCGTGTAAACACACAGCTCCATGTCCTGTCAGCGGAGAGGAGACCGATCATGTGATCCCAGTACGGAGGATCACTGATCGGTCTCCTCCCCTTGTGAGTCCCATCCCCCCACAGTTAGAATCACTCCTATAGGGAACACATTAACCCCTGCAGCGCCCCCTAGTGTTAACCCCTTCCCTGCCAGTCACATTTACACAGTAATCAATGCAATTTTATAGCAACGATCGCTGTGTAAATGTGAATGGTTCCAAAAATGTGTCAAAAGTGTCCGAAGTGTCCGCCGCATTGTCGCAGTCACGAAAAAAAAATCGCAGATCGCTGCCATTACTAGTAAAAAAAAATGCAATAAATCTATCCCCTATTTTGTAGACGCTATAACTTTTGCGCAAACCGATCAATATACGCTTATTGCGATTTTTTTTTACCAAAAATATGTAGAAGAATACGTATCGGCCTAAACTGAGTAAATAAATAGTTTTTTTTTTTAAAAATGGGATATTTATTATAGCAAAAAGTTAAAAATATTGTGTTTTTTTTCAAAATTGTCGCTCTTCTTTTGTTTATAGCGCAAAAAATAAAAACCGCAGGGGCGATCAAATACCACCAAAAGCTCTATTTGTGGGAAAAAAAGGACGTCAATTTTGTTTGGGTGTAACGTCGCATGACCGCGCAATTGTTAGTTAAAGCGACGCAGTGCCGAATCGCAAAAAGTGCTCTGGTAAGGAAGGGTGTAAAATGGCCCGGTGCTGAAGTGGTTAATTGTCGGTCTTTTTTCATTTATATTGAAAAAAATAAAAATTGTCGGGTCTTGGCAATACAGATAAAAGTGGCATGGGGTCCCCCCAAAAATCCCTACCAGACCCTTATCCAAGCACGCAACCTAGCAGGCCGCAGGAAAAGAGGGGGGGACGAGAGTGCGCCCCCCCTCCTGAACCATATCAGGCCACATGCCCTCAACATGGGGAGGGTGCTTTGGGGTAGCCCCCCAAAGCACCTTGTCCCCATGTTGATGGGGACAAGGACCTCATCCCCACAACCCTTGCCCGGTGGTTGTGGGGGTCTGCGGGCAGGGGGCTTATAGGAATCTGGAAGCCCCCTTTAACAAGGGGACCCCCAGATCCCGGCCTCCCCTGTTTGAAATGGTAACGGTACATTGTACACTTCCCAATGGCTTCCCCGTTGCGTCAGAGGGGGCGGGCCAACCGTTTACATACCCGGGTGGCCCTGCCTCCTCTGATGCTACGGGGAAGCCATTGGGAAGTCTCCGTGCGTCAGAGGGGGGCGGGGTCACCCGTACATCACTGTGTGGCCCCGCCCTCAGTTAAAAAAGAACCGTTACCTGAGACGGTCATTATGGCGGGTGCCTCTCATGGAGGCGGATTGGTGGCGGCGTGCAGTGTTTTTTTTTCGGTCCGTCTGTGGAGCGAGAGAAGAAGCTGAATGGACTTCGTGGGACATTTTTATTTTTTTATTTTTTAATAAAGGACTTGTCCCAAAGTGTGTTAAAGTAAAGTGCAGTGCTAAAATATGAGTACAATTATTTTGAATAAAATGTACAAAGATAAATAAATGTCCATAAATGAAAATATGGGGACCAATGTAGGTCCTAATAGTGATAAACCAAAAGTAGTCCAGTGAAATGAAAAAAACAATCCCGTGTATCAAAACAATTATATTTCAGACTGTGAGTGTGACATAATTAGTGAAAATTGATAGAAGATCCACCACCAAAGTCACCAATCTCTTACCGGAACGATTAAACTCAGATACCCTGTTTCCCCGAAAATAAGACCTAGCGTGATTGTCGGTGATGGCTGCAATATACGCCCTACCCCCCCAAATAAGCCCTAGTTAAAGTCCTTGTAGGTCTTATTTTCAGTGTAGGGCTTATTTTCGGGGAAACAGGGTAGGGCTTATTTGGGGAGTAGGGCTTATATTGCAGCCATCACCGACAATCACGCTAGGTCTTATTTTCGGGGAAACAGGGTAGGTGTACACTTTCAGGTTGAACTGGATGGAATGGGTCTTTATTCAACCTTACTAACTATGTAACTATGTAACCTAATCAGGCTTTTTGTGAGATACCAGGGATGGTTCAGGCTCACAGCAAAGGCTCAATCTCCAGGGGTGTTCAGACCAGTGGATATTAGCAGATAGGACAATATATGGGGCAGACAGCCCAACCATTAGATATGGAAAGAAAAAGAAGGGCACATAGCGTAATTCCCGTAAGGAATGAATGAAGTTTAATCAGAAAATCTAAAGGTAAGGTTACACTCACATTTCCAAAGATAAAAACAGCGCTTGTAAGACAGTAACAGCGGAATCAGCTATTAGGAAGTCTAGCTGATTCCACTGTTACTGTCTTTCAAGCGCTGTTTTTATCTTTGGAAATGTGAGTGTAACCTTTATATTTTCTGATTAAATTTCATTCCTTCCATACGGAATTATGCTATGTGCCCTCCTTTTTATTTCCATATCTAATGGTTGGGCTGTCTGCCCCATATATTGTCCTATCCACGTTCCATTACAACAGGTGGATGGCAAGTGCTTAAATTGACCAGCCGATGGTAAATGCAGGACCACCACCAAGAATTCACCAGAAATCAGCTAAAATCTGTCCTAGTATAGAGCCACTTGGATTGGCTCATTATGCCTAAAAGGTCCTCCCACCCTGGAGAGGCTGATGTCGGTCTGTTCCATTACAACATGCGGATGGCAAGTGCTTAAACTCAAAAAGGCAACGCAACGGTGGTTGCAGGACCACCACCAAGAATCCACCAGAAATCAGCTGAACTTTGATCTACTATAGAGCCACTCGCAGTGGCTCTGTACCTTCTTTTTGCGCACACACAAGCACAGAGAAAAACTTATGTTTTAAAATATCCTCCTGCTCTGGGGGGGGGCGGCTGCTGTCCATTTGTTCCATTACAACAGGTGGATGGCAAGTCAATGGTGCTTGAAGGGCCACCACTAGTATTTGGTCCAAATTTGATCCGTCTATTGGGATGGCTCCTTCTATAGCACAATTACCCTGCCTGCACCTGCAGACTCTACACCAGGGGTCTTCAAACTATGGCCCTCCAGTTGTTCAGAAACTACAATTCCCATCATGCCTAGTCATGTCTGTGAATGTAAGAATTTTACAATGCCTCATGGGACATGTAGTTCCACAAGAGCTGGAGGGCCGTAGTTTGAAGATCCCTGCTCTACACTAATCCTGTGCTGAAAGAAACCTGCTCTGATGTCCTAAAATCTACTAATCTGTCCTAAAATACCTTATCATTGCTGGATCTTGCTGTATTATTAAACCTCCCTGCAATGTCTGTGATATTCAGAACATTACCAGACTTTATTTCCTTAGTGCACTAAATATAAGACCCATCGGGGCGGTGTTGATCTATGCCAGAGCTTTATTATCATTCAGATGGATGTATTAAATATGAAATGAATGGCATAATCAGCAGAAATTTTCTGTCATCAAATCTATTACAATAAAATTGCAGAATACATTGAGGAATAATAGAAAGCAGAAAAGAGTGATGATGGAGTCAATTAAAGCTCGTCTTTTAGGATTATTTTGATTTTCCTTTTTTTTTTTTTTAAGAGTGATTTGGGGAATTTAGAGAAAAATATATTAGCATATGGATAATGAAAGTGTAACTTTGAAAAGGATACAGCAACACTCACGCTACTGAATATTAATTCTAACTATAGGTTTTTTGCCGCTGGTTTGAATGTGTAATTATAATGTGGATTTTATCAATTAAATTAGTGAAAGGCAAGCAAAGAAATACAGCTATAAATGCCTGCTTTATACAACAATACACAGGAAATTAGTATTAAAAAATCATCAGCATTGAAATATAAAAGCGCAGCTACTGATAATATAATTCTCTTTACAAAGCTGCTTAATAAAATATCTGCATGCTTGCACAAAATAAAAAATAACCTCATGATGTCTTATCAAACATGTAACAGAACTTTAGTTAAAATAAGGTTGCACTGCCTTCTTAAGATGCATGCCCACTCACAAGCAGCAAGGCAACATAATTGTCTCTACAGAGAAGCCTAATATAATTTTGGCATGTTGGCACACAATAAAATATTTAATTTTAGATATGAGAAAGGTTACAACTGCTGTCAGATTTTTTTTTTTTTTTTACTACCTGTGTCAATAGAAAGTTTTTCCTTCACTTCCTGTCCTATAGATACAACAGGAAGTTGGAGGGAATCCATTTACAACTTTCCCTGAAACAGTTGTTGTTTTTGGAAGGACAACTCTAATGCCGCATACACACGATCGCACATTCCGACAATAATTATTTTTTTTTTCCCGACGGATGTTGGCTCAAACTTGTCTTGCATACACATGGTCACACAAAAGTTGGTAGGAAATTCCGAAAGTCAAGAACACGGTGACGTACAACACGTACGACGAGCCGAGAAAAATGAAGTTCAATAGCCAGTGCAGCTCTTCTGCTTGATTCCGAGCATGCATGGAACTTTGTGCGTCTGACTTTTGTACACACGACGACGGATTTTGTTGTCGGAAAATTTGAGATCCAGCTCTCAAATTTTGTTTGTCGGAAATTCTGATGGAAAATGTCCGATGGAGCCTATACACAGTCGTAATTTCCGACAACAAGCTCCCATCGAACATTTGTTGTCGGACATTCCGACCATGTGTACGCGGCATAACATTTAGACATTTTTCCTCACCTTCCTCTTTAGTGAGAATGGCCTCCCAGTACAAATTAAGTGGATCTCCCCAATTGGGACACAGACTGTAATAAAAAACTTGACAGAGGGTCTACCCCTTCCTTTGGCCATCTATAATTAAAAAAAAAAGTTTTGCCTAGAGATACACTTTAATTGAAGTGACTATGTTTAACCACTTGAGTACTAGCCTATTAGTACATACAGCCTCTCCACTGGGGTATTCCCCCAGTGGAGAGGCTGTATGTACTAATAGGCTAGATGTTGCATCTGGATCTGCAAATCAATTCTGTACTTTATAAGTTATCAAACTTAGTTTGCTATGCAAATTCCAATAAAATAAATGTGGGTGGAGGAGAAGGGGGAGCCCAGGCTTGAGAAAAGGGGTGTGCCCCTGAAACGTGTTGCCTGCCAGTTTCACACTTCTTCAAAATCCTTGTGTATCCTCAGTCCTCAGACTTTGACAACAGAGAGGGTCCAGCACTCCACCGTCGGCCCCAGGTTCACAGTTCACCGCTTTTCTATCAATCAGAGTCTGTGCATGTCTTTGGAAAGTTACCATGTAAGAATTGGTAAACTATATTATTTAACATTTTTGGTTTAAGGTTTAATACTGTTTTCGGTTGTGCATAACTAGAATTTTTTTTTGTTGGGGGGGGGGGGGGGTTCAAATATATTTCACTGAAAGTGAGCAATTTTCAAGCCTCAAACAGAAACAGAAGGGGGTAGATTTACAAAGCTTGTATCTAACCCACTACCAATCTTTCCTTTTACTGCACTGATATTATGTCTTTGTACCTAATATCATGCAGTTTTTAATCGCATTACCATATGTGTAAATAGGTAACTATTACAAAATTATTTATTTATAGTGGAAGCATGTATGAGTAATTTGCATTTAACAAATAATATAACCAATTAATCTGTATAGAAGATCTACTATGGAATATGAAATAGCTAGTTTTGTGTTTTCATCTTGCCATTCTGTACATATTATGTTAACAAAACTAGTTTAGTAGGTAAATCCCAATAAAATAAATTTTTGTACGAGGGGAAGGGGGGGGGGGGGCAGGCTTGAGAAAGAGAGCCTTTCCCTGAAACTTGTTGCCTGACAGTTTTACTGTTCTTCCCCATTCATGTGTATCCTCAGCTGCTGCAGACCCTTGTGACAGCTGAGTGGGTCCGGCACTCCACTGCTGGCCCCAGGTTGACAGTATAGCCAGCTTTATCATTCAGGTTCTGTCCCTCTGCATCATGGATTCTGTGCATGTCTTTGGATACATGCCATGTAAATGGATTATTGCACTATATATATATATATATATATATATATATATATATATATATATATATATATATATATATATATATATATATATATATATGCCTGATTTTCACCTCTTCCTGCGCCCTTCTGTTCTACTTTCACTGTTTGTTACTGACCAAATCACTGGGTAGAGATAAAAGAAAAAAGTAAAAAAAAAAAAAAATGCAGCCACCACATCTAAAAATTTGGTAAGCTGCAATATATTAAAATTTTGGTTTGGGGTTTAACACTGCTTTAAGTATTGCCTGCTTACAGTACAGTTTTATTATTTGCAACAGCTGATTGTCAATGGAGTTCAACTCTTAGTCTTTTCACGTCAGTATAAGAAGCAGCTTTGTGCTGCAATCACAGCTCACTGTTCTATGGCAGTAAAAGGATGTCCTTGACTGATTGTGTTCTGTTATCCTTTACATGCATGGCTGAGATAGAAAATTGTAATACTGTTAACATTCACCTGTTTTCCAAAAACCTCTGAAAATTAGTGATTAAAGTTACATGCATGCAGGCGTTTAGCGCCCGTGTTTCCTGTCAAAGGTAAATGTGGTGAATTTCTGCTGCTGTTCATACAAACCCTCTTCACATAACCCTATGCACGGGGTGACTGACTCCACTTATGGCTACATGGGAACCAGGTGTCCATACAGAGAACATGCTAAGCAGAGCCTGCCATCAGTTGTCTCTGCATTCTGTCTACCTGGTGTTTTAACCCTTGTCAGGTTATTTTCAAAATTTGGGAATTCACTTTTACACACAGCCCACCTCCGTGCTAACAAACAACTATCAACCCTTTTCAAAGACAGTCCCCTTCTCTGCTCACAGACAGTCCCCCTCCCTGCTCACAGACAGCCCCCCTCCCTGCTCACAGACAGTCCCCCTCCCTGCTCACAAACAGTCCCCCTCCCTGCTCATGGACAGCCCCCTTCCTGCTCACAAACAGCCCTTCTCCCTGTTCACAAACAGTCCCCCTTCCTGCTCATGGACAGCCCCTTTCCCTGCTCACGGACAGCCCCCCTCCCTGCTTACAGACAGTCCCCCTCCCTGCTCAAAGACAGTCCCCCTCCCTGCTCACAGACAGTCCCCCTCCCTGCTCACAGACAGTCCCCCTCCCTGCTCACAGACAGTCCCCCTCCCTGCTCACAGACAGCCCCCCTCCCTGCTCACAGACAGCCCCCCGCCCTGCTCACAGACAGTCCCCTCCCTGCTCATGGACAGCCACCTCCCTGCTCACAGACAGTTCCCCTCCCTGCTCATGGACAGCCACCTCCCTGCTCACAGACAGTTCCCCTCCTTACTCACAGACAGCCCCCCTCCCTGCTCACAGACAGTCCCCCTCCCTGCTCACAGACAGCCCCCTCCCTGCTCACAGACATTCCCCCTCCCTGCTCACAGACAGTCCCCCTCCCTGCTCACAGACAGTCCCCTCCCTGCTCACAGACAGCCCCCCTCCCTGCTCCCTAATCATGGACAGTGCTCTTCCCTGATCATGGGCAGTCCTCCTCCCTGATCATGGGCAGTCCTCCTCCCTGATCATGGGCAGTCCTCTTCCCTGATCATGGGCAGTCCTCTTCCCTGATCATGGGCAGTCCTCTTCCCTGATCATGGGCAGTCCCCTTCAATGCTCACAGACAGTCCCCTCCCCTGCTCATAGACATTCCTTTTCTTTGTCCATGGACAATCCTCTTCCCTGATCATAGGCAGTCTTCTCCCCTGCTCCCAGATAGTCCAGTTCCCTGTTCTTCACATAGAGTCCCCCTCCCTGCTCATAGACAATTCATTTCCTGCTCATAGACAGTCCCCTTCCCTGCCCATAGACAGTCCTTTTCCTGCCCATAGACAGTCCCCTTCCCTGCCCATAGACAGCTTCCTTGCTCTTACCTTTTTTGTTGAATTTATAAAATGCATAATAATAATAATAATTCTTTCTTATCTTAATTTTTTACTTTTCTGTGCCATTTTGGCCCAGTGCACTTGTTATAATGCTGCTTTTTCCCATGTATGATCCATGCACACACATTCTTCTGTCTGTGCAAGACAAATTATGTGCTAAAATCACACCAACTTAGCTGTTCCCAATGTGTTGTACTATTCACAGCAGCCCCAGGGGAATTCGGAATATTATATTGTATTTAACCCTGCTCACAAACCAGTTAGAGAAATTTCCAGCTATAGAAACATAGTAGCATTTAAAATTATGGAAATTGAAGAAAAATGTTTACTTTCGTAAAAAACTATGGCACATAGAAATCATTTCTAATATCGTAGTGAGAAAAGATTCATCTGTCAGCCTGCGATGACTGACAGATGTCATGGCTACCTATGTTCTACAATAATCCATCCTGTGACATGCTTCAGCGTTCCATGCCTAGGTGATACTAGACCGAAACAGCTGTAAATAGACTGCCAGAATTCTTTTGTACACACGATCGGAAATTTGGCCAGCAAAAGACCGATAAGAGCTTTTGGTTGGAAAATGCGACCATGTGTATGCTCCATCGGACTTTTGCTGGCCGAATTCCCGCCAGCAAAAGATTGAGAGAAGGTTCTCAATTTTTCGGTTGGAAAAAGTTCTGATCGGAAATTCTGATCGTCTGTAGCAATTCCGTTGTGCAAAAATCCTACGCATGCTCGGAAACAATTCAAGGCATGCTCGGAAGCATTGAACTTAATTTTCTCGGCTCGTCATAGTGTTGTACGTCACCGCGTTCTTGACGGTCGAAAGTTCAGCAAACTTTTGTCTGACCGTGTGTATGCAAGACAAGCTTGAGCAGAATTCCGTCGGAAAAAACATCCAAGTTTTTTCCGACGGAAAATACGCTCGTGAGTACGGGGCATTTGTGATAAACCGACAAAATGAATTCATCTTTCCTTGTGAGGATAGCTAAAGCAAAGACGGAGCACTAGTTTTGGAAGAGCTTGTAAATAAATGTTATTTATCTTTGTACCCTATGTTGGACATGAGTTTTTCTGTCTCCAGTATTCTGGAACAGGATATTATGGGATCGATTTAAAAAAAAAAAAAAATCAGCTGTCAGCATTCACACAACCATTACGAAAAATCCCTGCAATGTGTCTAACCACTTCAGCCCCGGAAGATTTGGCTGCTGAATGACCAGGCCATTCTTTGCGATTCGGCACTGCGTCGCTTTAACTGACAATTGCACGGTTGTACTACGTTGTACCCAAACAAAATTGTCCTTTTTTCCCCACAAATAGAGCTTTCTTTTGGTGGTATTTGATCGCCTCTGCGGTTTTTATTTTTTGCGTTATAAACAAAAAAAGAGCGACAATTTTGAAAAAAAAACACTATATTTTGCTATACTAAATATCCCAATTCTTTTTTAAAAAAAGCTAATTTTTTCTCAGTTTAGGCCGATATGTATTCTTCTACATATGTTTGGTAAAAAAAAAAATCGCAATAAGCGTATATTGATTGGTTTGCGCAAAAGTTATAGTGTCTACAAAATAGGGGATATATTTATAGCATTTTTTTATTTTTTTTTTTACTAGTAATGGCAGCGATCTGCAATTTTTATTGGGACTGCAACATTATGGCGGACACATCGGACACTTTTGACACATTTTTGGGACCATTGGCATTTATACAGCAATCCTGTGCTATAAAAATGCACTGATTACTGTAAAAATGTCACTGGCAGGGAAGGGGTTAACACTAGGGGGCGATCAAGGGGTTAATTGTGTTCCCTCAGTGTGTTTCTAACTGTAGGGGGAGGGGACTGACCTAGAGGAAATGACAGATTGTGATTCCTAGCTATTAGGAACACACAATCTGTCACTCCTCACAGAACGGGGATTTGTGTGTTTACAAGTGTGTCACACACTTCTGTGTTCTGCCTCTAGTGCCCGTGATCGCTCGTGGACGGCGGTCATCGCAACCGTCGGCCACGAGCATCGGCACCCCTGCAGTGCAGGCACACCTGCTATCCCGATCCCGCTAGCCGACGTATAGCTATGACGGTTTGCGGGATCGTGCCAACCTGCCTAGTAAAATAATGGTGGCTGCTCCGCAAGCGGCTAATATGTTCTTTTCCTATGATTGTCAGCTCCATCTAGTGGCCGAAAAGCAGTATTTAATTTTACATTTTTTTACAATTAAAGAGGAGTACCCCTTAAAAAAAAAAAAAAAAAAAAAATTAAAAGTCAGCAGCTACAAATACTGCAGCTGCTGACTTTTAATAATTGGGCACTTACCTGTCCCAGGGTCCAGCGATGCGGGGAACGAAGCCCCGCTCGTCCCCCCCTCTGCTCGGCAGGGCCGGAATTCTAACTGTGGGCAGCCACTGTGCCACTGTGCATGCGCCGTGATTGGCCGCGCAGTCATCTGGGACCTGTCATGTGTCCAAGATGACTCACAGGAGGGAGGGGGGAGAGCTGAGCCCTTCCTGCGCCGAGGGGAAGTGATGTCACCAGCCCAGGCACTGAAGGAGGCAGACTACGAGGGACCCCCTAGCAACAGGCATTTAGAGGTGAGTTAAAAAAAAAAATAATTTCCAAATGTTTTTCTTTTATTTATTTTTTAATTTTTATGATTTTTTTTTAAAAAAAAAATTTCCAAATTATTTATTTTTTATTTTTTATTTTTTTTTTTTTTTATGTGCAACACCACTTTAAGGTATCTCAGGAAAATACTGCATCATAACCACTATACATACCGTATATATAATGTTCTACAACACTTAAAGGATATGTAAATGTGTTTTTTTTTTTTTAAACAAACATGTCATAATTACCTCCTCTGTGCAGTTGGTTTTGCACATAGTTGCCCCGGTGTGAACTGAGTTAAAATGCTTGTAAAATCCTATAATCCACTTTATTACAGTAGTATATAATGTACAATGTGTGTGTTTCTGTAATATCATTGTGCCAAATACCTTCTCTTCCCTCCTCCGAGCTGGGGGGGGGGCGATATTCCCCGCTGACAGCTGGGAGAAGAGGAGGAGAACAACGGAAGGTCCACTGAGCGCCGAGCGGCGCTGTACTCGAGGAATTTGGCACAATTGTATTACAGAAACACACACATTGTACATTATATACTACTGTAATAGAGTGGATTATAGCATTTTACAAGCATTTTAAACTAGGGCTTATTTTCGAATTATTATCGAATTATTATCGAATTTCAACTAATTCGAAAGGCTTATATGTCAGCCCTCCTGGAAAATAAAGCTAGATCTTATTTTCAGGGTAGGTCTTATTTTCAGGGAAACAAGGTACATGTTAAAAACGTTGGTGCATACATAACCATCAATTACATAAAACAGCAAGCTATTAGACAAGTGCGATTAGTTTCGTACGAATTCGTAATTCGTACGAATTTTTCGAAATTCGTACGAATTTACGAATCCGTAGTACGAATTTTTTCAAATACGAATTCCGTACGGAATACGAAATTCCGTTTACGAATTTCGTCGCCGAATTTATTCGAATCCGACTACCAAATATCGAATTTCAACTAATATGAAAGAAATTATTATAGCGGATATAACGAATGATTCGAATGGATTCGAATGAATTAGAATGACAAAGTGTCATTTTTGCAGGAAAAATTCCGTTTACGAATTTCAGCTCCAAATTATTCGAATCCAACTACCAATATCGAATTTCAACTAATTCGAAAGAAATTATTATAGCAGATATAACGAATGAATTCGAATGAATTCGAATGAATTCAAATGACAAAGTGTAATTTTTGCAGAAAAAAAAGCTATTTAAAATCACTCGCGGCTATTGCCGGCAAATGAATTGTCGGCTCCGTAACACAGAGAACAGTCATTCATTGATATAAAAAAAAAAAAAAAAGCGTAGGGGTCCCCCCAAATTCAATAACCAGGCCCTTCAGGTCTGGTATGGATATTAAGGGGAACCCCAGCCAAAAAAAAATGGCGTGGGCCCCCCCTAAATATCCATACCAGACCCTTCAGGTCTGGGATGGATTTTAAGGGGAACCCCGGCCAAAAAAAAAAATGGCGTGGGGGTCCCCCTCAAAATCCATACCAGACCCTTTATCTGAGCATGCAACCTGGCAGGCCGCAGGAAAAGAGGGGGGGACGAGGGCCCCCCCTCCTGCCTGAACCGTACCAGGCCACATGCCCTCAACATTGGGAGGGTGCTTTGGGGGTCTGAGACCCCCAAAGCACCTTGTCCCCATGTTTATGGGGACAAGGGCCTCATCCCCACAACCCTGGCCGGTGGTTGTGGGGGTCTGCGGGCGGGGGGCTTATCGGAACCCCCAGATCCCACCCCCCCCCCTGTGTGAAATGGTAAGCCTCACATTTCACCAAAAAAGTGTCAAAAATTGTAAAAATGACAGGAGACGGTCTTTGACAATTCCTTTATTAAAATCTTCTTTCTTCTTTCTTCTGGTCTTCCTTTCTTCATCCTTCGGTTTCTTCATCTTCTCCTTCCGTCATCTTCTTCCATCTTCTTCTTCCTCCGACCCGCTTCTTCTTGCTCCGGTCTTCTCGTCCTTCTCGTCCGGCATCGGCGTCGGCGTCTGTTCTCGGGCCGCTCCTCGCAATGGGAGGCTCCCGCTGTGTGAGGCTTCGCTCCGGCTGACAGGTCTTTTATGACGGAGGGCACCTGGTAACCCTGCCCCCTCTGATGCACGGGGAAGTCATGGGGACTTCCCTATGGCTTTCCCCATGACGTCAGATGGGGGGCGGGGTCACCAGGTGCCCTCCGTTATAAAAGACCTGTCAGCCGGAGCGAAGCCTCACAGAGCGGGAGCCTCCCATTGCGAGGAGCGGCCCGAGAACAGACGCCGACGCCGATGCCGGACGAGAAGGACGAGAAGACCGGAGCAAGAAGAAGCGGGTCGGAGGAAGAAGAAGATGGAAGAAGATGACGGAAGGAGAAGATGAAGAAACCGAAGGATGAAGAAAGGAAGACCAGAAGAAAGAAGAAAGAAGATTTTAATAAAGGAATTGTCAAAGACTGTCTCCTGTAATTTTTACAATTTTTGTCACCTTTTTGGTGAAATGGTAGGGGTACAAAACCCCTTACCATTTCACACAGGGGGGGGGGGGGCGGGGATCTGGGGGTCCCCTTGTTAAAGGGGGCTTCCAGATTCCGATAAGCCCCCCGCCCGCAGACCCCCACAACCAATGGCCAGGGTTGTGGGGATGAGGCCCTTGTCCTCATCAACATGGGGACAAGGTGCTTTGGGGGTCTCAGACCCCCAAAGCATCCTCCCAATGTTGAGGGCATGTGGCCTGGTACGGTTCAGGCGGGAGGGGGGCCGCTCTCGTCCCCCCCCTCTTTTCCTGCGTCCTGCAAGGTTGCGTGCTCGGATAAGGGTCTGGTATGGATTTTGAGGGGGACCCCACGCCATTTTTTTTGGCTGGGGTTCCCCTTAAAATCCATCCCAGACCTCAAGGGTCTGGTATGGATTTTGAGGGGGACCCTACGCCATTTTTTTTTTTGTTTGGCTGGGGTCCCCATTAATATCCATAGCAGACCTGAAGGGCCTGGTTATTGAATTTGGGGGGACCCCCACGCTTTTTTTTATCAATGACTTCAATGAATGACTGTTCTCTGTGTTTTATTATTATCGAATTTCAACTAATTCGAAAGGCTTATATGTCAGCCCTCCTGGAAAATAAAGCTAGATCTTATTTTCAGGGTAGGTCTTATTTTCAGGGAAACAAGGTACATGTTAAAAACGTTGGTGCATACATAACCATCAATTACATAAAACAGCAAGCTATTAGACAAGTGCGATTAGTTTCGTACGAATTCGTAATTCGTACGAATTTTTCGAAATTCGTACGAATTTACGAATCCGTAGTACGAATTTTTTCAAATACGAATTCCGTACGGAATACGAAATTCCGTTTACGAATTTCGTTGCCAAATTTATTCGAATCCGACTACCAAATATCGAATTTCAACTAATATGAAAGAAATTATTATAGCGGATATAACGAATGATTCGAATGGATTCGAATGAATTAGAATGACAAAGTGTCATTTTTGCAGGAAAAATTCCGTTTACGAATTTCAGCTCCAAATTATTCGAATCCAACTACCAATATCGAATTTCAACTAATTCGAAAGAAATTATTATAGCAGATATAACGAATGAATTCGAATGAATTCGAATGAATTCAAATGACAAAGTGTAATTTTTGCAGAAAAAAAAGCTATTTAAAATCACTCGCGGCTATTGCCGGCAAATGAATTGTCGGCTCCGTAACACAGAGAACAGTCATTCATTGATATAAAAAAAAAAAAAAAAGCGTAGGGGTCCCCCAAATTCAATAACCAGGCCCTTCAGGTCTGGTATGGATATTAAGGGGAACCCCAGCCAAAAAAAAAAATGGCGTGGGCCCCCCCTAAATATCCATACCAGACCCTTCAGGTCTGGGATGGATTTTAAGGGGAACCCCGGCCAAAAAAAAAAAATGGCGTGGGGGTCCCCCTCAAAATCCATACCAGACCCTTTATCTGAGCATGCAACCTGGCAGGCCGCAGGAAAAGAGGGGGGGACGAGGGCCCCCCCTCCTGCCTGAACCGTACCAGGCCACATGCCCTCAACATTGGGAGGGTGCTTTGGGGGTCTGAGACCCCCAAAGCACCTTGTCCCCATGTTTATGGGGACAAGGGCCTCATCCCCACAACCCTGGCCGGTGGTTGTGGGGGTCTGCGGGCGGGGGGCTTATCGGAATCTGGAAGCCCCCTTAACAAGGGGACCCCCAGATCCCGCCCCCCCCCCTGTGTGAAATGGTAAGCCTCCCATTTCACCAAAAAAGTGTCAAAAATTGTAAAAATGACAGGAGACGGTCTTTGACAATTCCTTTATTAAAATCTTCTTTCTTCTTTCTTCTGGTCTTCCTTTCTTCATCCTTCGGTTTCTTCATCTTCTCCTTCCGTCATCTTCTTCCATCTTCTTCTTCCTCCGACCCGCTTCTTCTTGCTCCGGTCTTCTCGTCCTTCTCGTCCGGCATCGGCGTCGGCGTCTGTTCTCGGGCCGCTCCTCGCAATGGGAGGCTCCCGCTGTGTGAGGCTTCGCTCCGGCTGACAGGTCTTTTATGACGGAGGGCACCTGGTAACCCTGCCCCCTCTGATGCACGGGGAAGTCATGGGGACTTCCCTATGGCTTTCCCCATGACGTCAGATGGGGGGCGGGGTCACCAGGTGCCCTCCGTTATAAAAGACCTGTCAGCCGGAGCGAAGCCTCACAGAGCGGGAGCCTCCCATTGCGAGGAGCGGCCCGAGAACAGACGCCGACGCCGATGCCGGACGAGAAGGACGAGAAGACCGGAGCAAGAAGAAGCGGGTCGGAGGAAGAAGAAGATGGAAGAAGATGACGGAAGGAGAAGATGAAGAAACCGAAGGATGAAGAAAGGAAGACCAGAAGAAAGAAGATTTTAATAAAGGAATTGTCAAAGACTGTCTCCTGTAATTTTTACAATTTTTGTCACCTTTTTGGTGAAATGGTAGGGGTACAAAACCCCTTACCATTTCACACAGGGGGGGGGGGGGGCGGGATCTGGGGGTCCCCTTGTTAAAGGGGGCTTCCAGATTCCGATAAGCCCCCCGCCCGCAGACCCCCACAACCAATGGCCAGGGTTGTGGGGATGAGGCCCTTGTCCTCATCAACATGGGGACAAGGTGCTTTGGGGGTCTCAGACCCCCAAAGCATCCTCCCAATGTTGAGGGCATGTGGCCTGGTACGGTTCAGGCGGGAGGGGGGCCGCTCTCGTCCCCCCCTCTTTTCCTGCGTCCTGCCAGGTTGCGTGCTCGGATAAGGGTCTGGTATGGATTTTGAGGGGGACCCCACGCCATTTTTTTTGGCTGGGGTTCCCTTAAAATCCATCCCAGACCTCAAGGGTCTGGTATGGATTTTGAGGGGGACCCTACGCCATTTTTTTTTTGTTTGGCTGGGGTCCCCATTAATATCCATAGCAGACCTGAAGGGCCTGGTTATTGAATTTGGGGGGACCCCCACGCTTTTTTTTATCAATGACTTCAATGAATGACTGTTCTCTGTGTTTTATTATTATCGAATTTCAACTAATTCGAAAGGCTTATATGTCAGCCCTCCTGGAAAATAAAGCTAGATCTTATTTTCAGGGTAGGTCTTATTTTCAGGGAAACAAGGTACATGTTAAAAACGTTGGTGCATACATAACCATCAATTACATAAAACAGCAAGCTATTAGACAAGTGCGATTAGTTTCGTACGAATTCGTAATTCGTACGAATTTTTCGAAATTCGTACGAATTTACGAATCCGTAGTACGAATTTTTTCAAATACGAATTCCGTACGGAATACGAAATTCCGTTTACGAATTTCGTCGCCAAATTTATTCGAATCCGACTACCAAATATCGAATTTCAACTAATATGAAAGAAATTATTATAGCGGATATAACGAATGATTCAAATGGATTCGAATGAATTAGAATGACAAAGTGTCATTTTTGCAGGAAAAATTCCGTTTACGAATTTCAGCTCCAAATTATTCGAATCCAACTACCAATATCGAATTTCAACTAATTCGAAAGAAATTATTATAGCAGATATAACGAATGAATTCGAATGAATTCGAATGAATTCAAATGACAAAGTGTAATTTTTGCAGAAAAAAAAGCTATTTAAAATCACTCGCGGCTATTGCCGGCAAATGAATTGTCGGCTCCGTAACACAGAGAACAGTCATTCATTGATATAAAAAAAAAAAAAAAAGCGTAGGGGTCCCCCCAAATTCAATAACCAGGCCCTTCAGGTCTGGTATGGATATTAAGGGGAACCCCAGCCAAAAAAAAATGGCGTGGGCCCCCCCTAAATATCCATACCAGACCCTTCAGGTCTGGGATGGATTTTAAGGGGAACCCCGGCCAAAAAAAAAAATGGCGTGGGGTCCCCCTCAAAATCCATACCAGACCCTTTATCTGAGCATGCAACCTGGCAGGCCGCCGGAAAAGAGGGGGGGACGAGGGCCCCCCCTCCTGCCTGAACCGTACCAGGCCACATGCCCTCAACATTGGGAGGGTGCTTTGGGGGTCTGAGACCCCCAAAGCACCTTGTCCCCATGTTTATGGGGACAAGGGCCTCATCCCCACAACCCTGGCCGGTGGTTGTGGGGGTCTGCGGGCGGGGGGCTTATCGGAATCTGGAAGCCCCCTTAACAAGGGGACCCCCAGATCCCGCCCCCCCCCCCCCTGTGTGAAATGGTAAGCCTCCCATTTCACCAAAAAAGTGTCAAAAATTGTAAAAATGACAGGAGACGGTCTTTGACAATTCCTTTATTAAAATCTTCTTTCTTCTTTCTTCTGGTCTTCCTTTCTTCATCCTTCGGTTTCTTCATCTTCTCCTTCCGTCATCTTCTTCCATCTTCTTCTTCCTCCGACCCGCTTCTTCTTGCTCCGGTCTTCTCGTCCTTCTCGTCCGGCATCGGCGTCGGCGTCTGTTCTCGGGCCGCTCCTCGCAATGGGAGGCTCCCGCTGTGTGAGGCTTCGCTCCGGCTGACAGGTCTTTTATGACGGAGGGCACCTGGTAACCCTGCCCCCTCTGATGCACGGGGAAGTCATGGGGACTTCCCTATGGCTTTCCCCATGACGTCAGATGGGGGGCGGGGTCACCAGGTGCCCTCCGTTATAAAAGACCTGTCAGCCGGAGCGAAGCCTCACAGAGCGGGAGCCTCCCATTGCGAGGAGCGGCCCGAGAACAGACGCCGACGCCGATGCCGGACGAGAAGGACGAGAAGACCGGAGCAAGAAGAAGCGGGTCGGAGGAAGAAGAAGATGGAAGAAGATGACGGAAGGAGAAGATGAAGAAACCGAAGGATGAAGAAAGGAAGACCAGAAGAAAGAAGAAAGAAGATTTTAATAAAGGAATTGTCAAAGACTGTCTCCTGTAATTTTTACAATTTTTGTCACCTTTTTGGTGAAATGGTAGGGGTACAAAACCCCTTACCATTTCACACAGGGGGGGGGGGGGGGGCGGGATCTGGGGGTCCCCTTGTTAAAGGGGGCTTCCAGATTCCGATAAGCCCCCCGCCCGCAGACCCCCACAACCAATGGCCAGGGTTGTGGGGATGAGGCCCTTGTCCTCATCAACATGGGGACAAGGTGCTTTGGGGGTCTCAGACCCCCAAAGCATCCTCCCAATGTTGAGGGCATGTGGCCTGGTACGGTTCAGGCGGGAGGGGGGCCGCTCTCGTCCCCCCCCTCTTTTCCTGCGTCCTGCCAGGTTGCGTGCTCGGATAAGGGTCTGGTATGGATTTTGAGGGGGACCCCACGCCATTTTTTTTGGCTGGGGTTCCCCTTAAAATCCATCCCAGACCTCAAGGGTCTGGTATGGATTTTGAGGGGGACCCTACGCCATTTTTTTTTTTGTTTGGCTGGGGTCCCCATTAATATCCATAGCAGACCTGAAGGGCCTGGTTATTGAATTTGGGGGGACCCCCACGCTTTTTTTTATCAATGACTTCAATGAATGACTGTTCTCTGTGTTACGGATCCGACAATTCATTTGCCGGCAATTAGCCGCGAGTGATTTTAAATAGCTTTTTTTTCCTGCAAAAATGACATTGTGCAGGAACAGTTCTCTATATAGATATACTGAATCTCGAATCATTCGAAGCATTCGAAGCATTCGTTATATCCGCTATTATAATTTCTTTCATATTAGTTGAAATTAGATATTTGTTAGTTGTTGTATTCGAATTGTTCTCTGTATTACGGGAACCGGCAATTAGCCGCGAGTGATTTTAAATAGCTTTTTATTCCTGCAAAAATGACACATTGTACAGAGACAGTTCTAAGCACGGGAAACATGCGCCCCCGCCCCCCTTCATAGGCATACTATATATATATACTATTTAAAATCACTCGCAGCTATTGCCGGCAAATGAATTGTCAGATCCGTAACACAGAGAACAGTCATTCATTGAAGTCATTGATAAAAAAAAGCGTGGGGGTACCCCCAAATTCAATAATCAGGCCCTTCAGGTCTGCTATGGATATTAATGGGGACCCCAGCCAAACAAAAAAAAAAAATGGCGTAGGGTCCCCCTCAAAATCCATACCAGACCCTTGAGGACAAGGGCCTCATCCCCACAACCCTGGCCATTGGTTGTGGGGGTCTGCGGGCGGGGGGCTTATCGGAATCTGGAAGCCCCCTTTAACAAGGGGACCCCCAGATCCCAGCCCCCCCCCCCTGTGTGAAATGGTAAGGGACCATTTCACCAAAAAGGTGACAAAAATGGTAAAAATGACAGGAGACGGTCTTTGACAATTCCTGTATTAAAATCTTCTTTCTTCTGGTCTTCCTTTCTTCATCCTTCGGTTTCTTCATCTTCTCCTTCCGTCATCTTTTTCCATCTTCTTCTTCCTCCGACTCGCTTCTTCTTGCTCCGGTCTTCTCGTCCTTCTCGTCCGGCATCGGCGTCGGCGTCTGTTCTCGGGCCACTCCTCGCAATGGGAGGTTCCCGCTGTGTGAGGCTTCGCTCCGGCTGACAGGTCTTTTATAACGGAGGGCACCTGGTGACCCCGCCCCCCATCTGACGTCATGGGGAAAGCCATAGGGAAGTCCCCATGACGTCCCCGTGCGTCAGAGGGGGCGGGGTTACCAGGTGCCCTCCGTTGTAAAAGACCTGTCAGCCAGAGCGAAGCCTCACACAGCGGGAGCCTCCCATTGCGAGGAGCGGCCCAGAAGAGACGCCGATCCCGGACGAGAAGGACGAGAAGACCGGAGCAAGAAGAAGCGGGTCGGAGGAAGAAGAAGATGGAAGAAGATGACGGAAGGAGAAGATGAAGAAAGGAAGACCAGAAGAAAGAAGATTTTAATAAAGGAATTGTCAAAGACCGTCTCCTGTCATTTTTACAATTTTTGTCACCTTTTTGGTGAAATGGTAGGGGTACCCCCTTACCATTTCACACAGGGGGGGGGATCTGGGGGTCCCCTTGTTAAAGGGGACTTCCAGATTCCGATAAGCCCCCCGCCCGCAGACCCCCACAACCAATGGCCAGGGTTGTGGGGATGAGGTCCTTGTCCCCATCAACATGGGGACAAGGTGCTTTGGGGGTCTCAGACCCCCAAAGCACCCTCCCAATGTTCCCTGGATGGATTTTAAGGGGAAACCCAGCCAAAAAATGGCGTGAGGGCGGGGCCACCTGGTAACCCCGCCCCCCTCTGACGCATGGGAACGTCATGGGGACTTCCCTATGGCTTTCCCCGTGACGTGGGGAAAGGCATACGGAACTCCCCATGAAGTCCCCATGCGTCAGAGGGGGGCGGGGTTACCAGGTGGCCCCGCCCTCCGTTATAAAATAACTGTCAGCCCAAGCGAAGCCTCACACACCGGGAGCCTCCCATTGCGAGGAGTGGCCCAAGAAGAGACCGACGCCCTGAAAGAAGATACCGGAGAGAAGCCTCGGAGATCAACGCCGTGGAAGAAGATACCGAAGAGAAGCCTCACCCAGCGGGAGCCTCCCATTGCACGGAGCGGCCCAGAAGAGACACCGATGCTGGACGAGAAGGCCAAGAAGAAGCGGATCGGAGGAAGAAGAAGATGGAAGAAGAAGATGCCGGAAGGAGAAGATGAAGAAAGGAAGACCAGAAGAAAGAAGAAAGAAGATTTTAATAAAGGAATTGTCAAAGACCGTCTCCTGTCATTTTTAACATTTTTGACACTTTTTTGGTGAAATGGTAGGGGTACTTTTGTACCCCCTTTCCATTTCACACGGGGGGGGCGGGATCTGGGGGTCCCCTTGTTAAAGGGGGCTTCCATATTCCGATAAGCCCCCCGCCCGCAGACCCCCACAACCACCGGGCACGGTTGTGGGGACGAGGCCCTTGTCCTCATCAACATGGGGACAAGAGGCTTTGGGGGTCTTAGACCCCCAAAGCATCCTCCCAATGTTGAGGGCATGTGGCCTGGTACGGTTCAGGCGGGAGGGGGGGCCGCTCTCGTCCCCCCCTCTTTTCCTGCAGCCTGCCAGGTTGCGTGCTCGGATAAGGGTCTGGTATGGATTTTGCCATTTTTTTTGGCTGGGGACCCTACGCCATTTTTTTTGGCTGGGATCCCCCTTAATATCCATCCCAGACCTGAAGGGCCTGGTTATTGAATTTGGGGGGACCCCTACGCTTTTTTTTATTTATTTTTTATCAATGACTTTTTTTTTATGAATGACTTTCAATGAATGACTGTTCTCTGTATTACGGGAGCCGACAATTAACATTAGCCGCGAGTGATTTTAAATAGCTTTCTTTTCTGCAAAAAATGACACTTTTTGCAGAGACAGTTCTAAACACGGGAAACATGCGCCCCTTTACATGCATACTATAGACACCCCCCAGGTACGAAATTTAAATTACACTTTTATTGTTTCAATTTAATCATTATTAAAATCACTGCTCCCGAAAAAACTGACGTTTTTAAAAGTTTTTTTTGCATTGATACATGTCCCCTGGGGCACGACCCAGGTCCCCAAGCACTTTTTATGACTAACTTTTTAAAAATAAATGACTTCAATGACTGTTCTCTGTATTAAAAGCACTCGCGGCTATATGAATATCAATTCATATAGCCGCGAGTGCTTTTAAAAGACATTTTTAAAAGCAACATTAAATCCCCGAACACCGGACCCGAACCCGAACATACAGTCAATTGTTCGGGTTCGGGTCCGGGACCCGAACACCCTAAAGTCCGAGACGGACCCGAACTTTACAGTTCGGGTTCGCTCAACCCTATTCGTAACGACTCGTAACTATTCGTAACTTTACTAACGATTCAAAACGATTCCAAAAAATATTTACGATTCGTACGAAATTCGCATTTCGTACGAATTCGAATGGAATTTCGTACACGAATTACGAATTTTTTTATATAAGAAGCGAAACGGGACGAAACGAAACAAATTTTTTGACAGTTCCCATGTCTACAAGCTATACAGGGGCTGGTATAGAGCTGATAGATGACATGGCTGTCGCTTCTCGTTATGCTCGGCGCATTTCAAGAGCACAAGTGTATCCCTTCTTCAGGGCAATTTAAAGCGGTTGTATAGTCTAAAAAATTACTTTTACCTACAGGTAAGCCTATAATAAGGCTCACCTGTAGGTAAAAAATATCTCCTAAACCTGTATGGTTTAGGAGATATTCCCTGTGCAATGCGCCACTGACTGCAGCGGCGCATGCACAACATCGCGGCTCCAGCCACTCACAGCGCTGGATTCGCGATACCCGAAAGACACGCCGAGGCAACATGTCAGCTACCTCGGCGTGGACCAGGTGAGTCACCGACGCCTCGTTCTAAGGTAAGTAGTGCATACTAGCTCATTATACCTTTACCCTTACAGGTGTGTTAAAAAAAAAAAAAGTTTCAGCGGGTTTAGTCCCGCTTTAAGAGAGAAGAACATAAATGAAGAGCATTCAGCACCACGGCCTGCACGAGTATCAGCTCCATACGAGCCCCTGTATGTCTTGCTGTTTTATGTAATTGATGTTGATGTATGCACTAACGTTTTCACTATGTATTAATAAACTTTATATATTTTTGTAGCAAAACAATCTAATATTTTTGAGTCTGCCTTTAAAATCCCAAGTACCGGGGGGGGGGGGGATTTTTGCTATCTGGGGTATAGATCAGACCAAAATGAGTACAAATGAGGGGGAAAGAGGGACTTTGTTGCAAATCAGGGACAGTCCCTCAAAATCTGGGACAGTTGAGTGCTATGTATTGGAGGTGGTATAACCGTGGATCAACTACCTGCTTTCAACACCCCCCCCCCCCCCGAAAAGCCATGTGAGTGAGCCCTAAAAGAGAACATGTTCTACTACCTTAGTAAATCAGGGACAATACTGTGGAATGACAAAGTCTATCCTCTAAAAAAAAAAAAAGCCTGCGGTTTACAGTAAACACGAATCAGTCTTTAAATTTAAGACGTGTCATTAATTAACCTTAGTGTTAAGCTTAATAAACTGTCGCTAATGCTATTGACAAATGTTCCTATAATGTTTATGTTAGCTATTAAAAAAAAAAAAAGTGACGGGCCTTTAAATTCAAATAGCCGATCAGAACATCGCAGGTAGAGCGCTGAATGTCAGCTCAGTAGTAACGTTTCCCTTGCTGATTTACAGAACATACTCTAACATTAAAAAGACACCGTTTTAATGCGTTTTATGTGTTTACTGCTGTTCTGCATGACGGCTGTCCTCTGCAATTTGAGGTTTCTTACTTGCAAAGTGTCAATTAGGGACTTTACTAAGGCAGAATATGTGTTGTGAATTTGTAAATAAAATCACTAAAAAGTCAATTACTGCCAAGTCACTCTACTGACTGTCATTCTGCGCAGAACTGAAGGTGATCTTTCTGGTCAAAAGATTGTAGAAATACTGTGATACACATTATAAAGAACATTTTAAAAATAAAATTTAATTTTAAAGCTTAGACAGGGGATCAGATATTTGCATATTGATTACTCCATCAAGAAATACAAGAGGAAAGGCAGACTTCATTAGAGGCATGCCAATGAGAAATCTCAGCATAACACGAAGGGACTGATATATGGATGCATTCCTAATAAGAAGTGCAGTTATTACCCCAGACACCAATTAAAGCCCGACTCCAGGTCAAGGTCTTTAGAAAAGTGAATAGACTGATGGAGGCTTAGATCTTTGGCAGATTTCTGGTTCTGGCAGCCACTCCATTGGGAGAGTGGTGGAAAAATGTCATATTCCCTTGATTGTGGCTCACTAATACATAAGAATGCATCCCAAACCTGGTATAGGGATGGTTTTACCTTAAATGACTTCATAATATAGGAATGTCATTACATACTTTTTTTTACCAAGGTTCTAGGTGTAGTCCTGGATTCTGAACTATCCTTTTGGCCCCACGTCCAAGCACTTTCAAAATCTTGCCGTCTCAACCTTTGCAACATCTCCAAAATACAGCCCTTTCTAACCAATGACACCACAAAGCTCCTAGTTCACTCCTATGCTCCCACCTTGACTACTGCAACTCCTCACGGAATTACCTCTAAATAGGCTATCATCCCTTCAGTCTATCATGAATGCTGCTGCCAGGCTCATCCACCTTACCAACCGCTCAGAGTCTGCTACACCTCTATGTCAATCCCTCCACTGGCTTCCACTCACCCAACAAATTCAATAAAAAATTCTAACAACAACTTACAAAGCCGTCCACAACTTGGCCCCCAGCTACATCACTAACCTAGTCTCAAAATACCAACCTAATCTTTCTCTTCACTCCTTCCAAGACCTCCTGCTCTCTAGTTCCCTTGTCACCTCCTCCCATTCTTGCCTACAGGACTTTTCCCAAGCTTCTCCTATCCTTTGGAACTCCCTACCCAAATCTGTCTGACTATCTCCTACTCTGCTCACTTTTAGACGATCCCTGAAAACACTTCTCTTCAGAGAAGCCTATCCTGCTCCCACCTAACAAGTGTACATTTCATTTCTCCATCAGATCATCCCCCACAGCTATTACCTTTTGTATCACTTGACCCTCCATCCTAGATTGTAAGCTCTAACGAGCAGGACCCTCTGATTCCTCTTGTATTGAATTGTATTGTAACTGTACTGTCTACCCTCATGTTGTAAAGCACTGCGCAAACTGTTGGCGCTATATAAATCCTGTCTAATAATAATAACATACTGAACATAGAGGTGCATAGCCAATTGCATTAGGGTGTGCACCTCAAAGCTCCAACACATATGCGTGTGTGACATATTTACCGGCCTCTTCCCCGCCAGCGGCGGCTGTTGCTGTATATTTGGGGGGGGGGGTGAGGCAGCGACGGGTGTCTTGTTTGCCGCCCCCCCAAAATATACAGCACCAGCCACCAATGGCGGGCAAGAGGCCCCGGTCGGTCTATCAGTTGGTCCGTTGGTCGCTCATCTGCCCCCCCCACCAGCCCCGCATTTAACCCCATCTAGCAATTCGGCTCCTTTTGCGTCTCCTCCTCCACAATGGCGGCAGCTTTGTCCTTTGCGGCTTACCTCCTCCTTCCCTCAGTGGCCAATGTGTGGCGAAGATTAGTTTGCTATTGTCACACAACTGGATGGGCTCAAGGTGCATTACCCCCCTTTTTTAAGCCTATTAGAGCCTCAGGATAAAAAATAAATAAATAAATAAATTAAAAATTCATGCGTCCGGTGCCCTGCATGTAGCCTAGAGGCCAGACGCATGGATTGGGGGGGGGCGTCGCCCCTGCGCCCCTAATAGACAGCCCATCACTGTTCCTCGCTCTCCATCCTGAAACAATGAGGGGGGATCAAGGGGGACCCAGGCAGCAGAAAGAAGAGGAAGAGGGACAGGAGGGGTGGTGGGGTGGCATATATATTGGTAACGATTCCCCCGTATTTTTCTCTTGTGGCAGCTGAATGTCGGCGAGAGGGAGAGGAGGAAAAGCCCACTTTCAGCTGTTGCAGGAGGAAAATACAGATAGGTCCAGCTAAATTCCACCCCTCCTTTCCAGGTTGTGGGGGTGCCGGGTACTCAATGTCTTCCGGCAACCACTGATCGATGTACGGACAGACAGAACTGCGATCTACCTATGTAAACAAGGCAGATCGCCGTTCTGAAAGGTGGGAAGGGATGGAGTTTGTGTTCCTGCAAAGCAGGGAATAAATTCCATCTCTTCCCCCAGTAAAAGCCCCTCACACACTACAGTAAAAAACTGGCTAGGCACACAGTTAACCCTTTGATCGCTCCTGATGTTAACCCCTTCATTATGTATCATGTCATAAGTACAGTGACAGAGCAACAGTTGCTGCACCGTGGTCTTTTTTTTAGCTTTTTTTGTTTTTTTTTGTGGAGATTTTTTGGGGCCTCCCTGTCCTCCAAAAAACACTCCAAAGAAGCTCATGTACCAAATTTTGACACAGAGCCAGGCGCATTTGGCAGTGCGATTTGTGCCAAGATTTTTGTGCATTTTGTTGCTTGACAGTCGCAGCAAAATCACACAGCGTTTGGGGTGTCATTAAGAAATAATGGCATTGCAAACGCGCCCCCTGTTTTGCCGTGATTCTGGAACCAGTACGCTTAGGTGTGAATGGAGCCTTATGCCGCGTACACACGAGCGGACTTTAACGGACTTGGTCCGGCGGACTATCCGACGGACTTTGCAGCGGAGGTTCGCCGGACTTTCAAATGAACGGACTTGCCCACACACGATCACTCCTAAAGTCCGACGGATTCCAACGTGATGACGTACGACCGGACTAGAATATGGAAGTTCATAGCCAGTAGCCATTAGCTGCCCTAGCGCAGTTTTTTGTCTGTCGGACTAGCACACAGATGACCGGATTTTTAGACCGGACTCAAGTCCGTCGGAAAGATTTGAAACATGCTTTATTCATAGGTCCGTTGGACTTTTGGGAATGAAAAGTCCGCTGGAGCACACACACGATCAAATTGTCCGCCGGATTCCGGTCCGCCGAAAAAGTCTGATCGTGTGTACGCGTCATTAGTGTCACTGGTTCCCAAAAAGTGTCAAAGGTGTCAGATAGTGTCGGAATCTACCGCAATATCGCAGTCCCGGTATAAGTTGCTGATCGCCGCAATTACTAGTAAACACTAAATAAATAAAAGAAAAATAAATTAATCTATCCCATAGTTTGTAGATGCAATAACTTTTATGCAACCCAATCAATATACACTTATTGGGATTTTTTTTTTACCAAAAATATGTACCAAAATACATATCGGCCTAAATTTATGAAGATATTTTTTTTTTTTTTATTGTTTTGTGGCAGAAAGTAAAACATATTGTCTCTCTTTTTCTTTTTTTTATTTCAATGTTTTTTATTAAGATTTTCACTAAGCTCTGGAGTATCTGACTTGCAAAGTCCTCAGTCTATGTGCCTTTAGTAAATCTACCCCAATATATGTAGTGAAATATATACATTTTCTCTGGTCATTTCGCCAGATTTTTGGAGACTTTTTTGTGTATATACAATCATATCCATCATTTGTTGCATAAAAGATCACTCCAAGCATAATACAATGTCCATGCATATCGCAATGGTCTCATCCCTTGTTAGAACATATGTCATATGTAGGGGGGATACTTTACTTATTCACAATTATTTTTAGAGATATCTTTGGCTCAAATAGTTGTAATGCCCTGTACACACAATAGGATTTTCCAATGGAAAATGTGTGATAGGACCTTGTTGTCAAAAATCCTGACCGTGTGTAGGCTACGTCGCACATTTTTCATAGGAATTTCTGTCACACAAAATTTGAGATCTGGTTCTCAAATTTTCCGACAACAAAATCCGTTGTCGGAAATTCCGATCGCGTGTACACAATTCCGACACACAAAGTGCCATGCATGCTCGGAATCAAGCAGAAGAGCAGCACTGGCTATTGAACTTAATTTTTCTCAGCTCATCATAAGTGTTGTACGTCACCGCGTTCTTGACGTTCGGAATTTCCGACCAACTTTGTGTGACCGTGTGTATGCAAGACAAGTTTGAGCCAACATCCGTCAGAAAAAATTCCATGGATTTTGTTGTCGAAAATCCTATCGTTTGTACAGGGCATAAGACACAATGGGATTATGAATAGACCAGGGACATGCAGGGGAGGCCATGAACATAACATAAGCTGAATAATGGGGTTAATTTGTAGATATGATTATTTTCTACGAATAAACCCCATTGTTCAGTGCCTCGTACACCGATCTGTTTGATGATTCTTGCTTTTGGTTTTAAAAATACTATTCTTGCATCATACTGCACATTTTGTAGTAAGTATATCTTTCTTTTTAATAAATGTTTAACATATGGTCCTTTATGCATACAAATGGTCTAAACATTATGGTTACTAATGTAGCCCCTGCTGATATTATTCTTGGGGATATTTATTATAATCCCTACTAGGTAATTTAAATAAAAAAGCTCCCTTTCTCTCTTGTTTATATCCATTTTTGTATGATGTTATGTATGCCCCCATGGTGACCTAAATTGTTTCCTCTTGCCTGATTTGTGCTGTTAGGACTTGGCCGCTAAGGCTACAGTTGTGACAACTTATTAACACGTTACGTTGTTTGTTACCAGATTATTTTGTACTTTATTAATTATTACTTTCAGTTTGCGCCCCCCAAAAAATGTTGAGCACCAGCCGCCACTGCATTTGGGGTGCACACCCTAATGCAATAGGCTGCGCACACCTATGACATAGAATATATGTAACGTTACTCACTGGACTATAATAAATTCACATTTTATTGATCAAAAATATAACAAAAAGTAGACATATGCATATTGTGTAAACATTAAAATGGTACCAAACCCACATCATGCACACCTAAAAACATGCATCCACCTCTCTCACTATATACAAGAACTCAATGAGCCCCTACAAACATCATTGTATAGTAATTTGGTAAACTAAATATCATAATCAAAAAATGGATAAATGAAACTATGGAAAAAAAAAAGTCCAATGCTTTGTGAAGCAAAAGGAGAACAGGCCAATAGCCATTTAATGATAATATCCTTGTGAAAGATGATGATAAGGATCATAAGTATCAATACTCCAAGTTGCCAAATAAAGGAACAGGTGGAGAAACGTGGATCTTTGGTTGACTCATATTGTGAAAACTCCCATAATGGTAAGGGAGATATGAATTTGCGTGGACCAGAGGAGGATGAGTGTTCACCAAAGCAAAGTCAATGCCCTTCTAGATCATATGTCTGTACGGTCCTATAGTTAGGCTAAGATGGATTTTGTGAACATAACCTCCTTCGCACATCAATGTACATTCAGGTAAACCATTCCATTGGCTGCCTTGGGAAAGTGTCCTCAAAATTATTGAATAAGACCCACAGGTCACAAAGTCAATGGCTTTGCTTGTAGAAACATGCATGTAAGTTTTGTATACTTATCCATCCAGTAGTTCTTGGAAAAATAGACTCATAGTTCTCAGGCAGAGGAATGCACTTCTTAGATGCATGTGGCCATGTCCCAACGGATCACCAATGGGGCAGAGTGAGAAGGCAGACGCCAGAAACGCCTGACCGGTTTTCCGGGCACAGGTCGGCTGCTTCAGAGGCAAGGTGGACACATTCCAGAAGTGGCAGGAACGCTGCATTGTTGTGCAAGGGGTCTATTTTGAAGGTTATAGTGTGTAAACATAGATTAATAAAGTAGTTTCTTGTAAATAGAGCTAGTCTCAAAAAATGTTGATACCACCTTGTAATGTGCAACTAACTGGTATATTTTACCAAATTTACTCTTTAATTAAAAAAAAAAAACTTTACATTTTTATGTTTGCACTTGGAAGATGGTTCTTCAGTACAAGATTATAGACAGGTGCTCATTAATAAATGTCAAGCACTAAGAGCTTGTTATGATCATATACGATTGATATAGACTCTTGTGCTTTTACTTACACTTGACTTTTTCTATAAACCTTATATAAATGGTACTCCTCCATGTCGCCTTCATCTCTGAAGACACACTGACAGTTCGGCACTCTATTTGGGAACACTTTATCACACCATCAAGATGCAAAGTTTTGGTAAATGGAAAAGTCTTTGATTCTTTGTATCAGTATCTCTAAAAGGTGCTAAATCTGGCCGGGGAAAGACAGACTGTTCAAGTCCTCATGTGATACCTGTTACTATAGAAACAGTTATGTCTGATGGTGGAAGTTAAGAACAGAAACCTCATGGGATGTCCGGCTTATATCATATTCACATCACACTGTGTGCGTGACAAGGGTGGATAAGGGGGGAAGATCTTAAAAAGAATGCATCTCTACAAGAGGCGCTCAGCTGTAGCTATATGTCTTATTTTATGTATTTACAGTAACATTTTAATCAGTGTCTTCTTTATATAAAAGATGAAGAGTATGCATTAAAGTGTAACTAAATCAAAAAAAATGTACTTTTATTTCACCTGGTGACCTGACCAGTAACATGCTTTCTGTCTTATGCCGCGTACACACGAGCAGATTTTCCTTCGGAAAAATCTTGGATGTTTTTTTCCGACAGAATTCCAATCAAGCTTGGCTTGCATACACACTGTTACACATAAGTTCGCTGAACTTTCGACCGTCAAGAACGCAATGACGAACTTTCGACCGTCAAGAACGCAATGACGTACAACACTACGACGAGCCGAGAAAATGAAGTTCAATGCTGCTGAGCATGCGTTGAATTGTTTATGAGCATGCGTAGGCATTTTGCGCGTCGGAATTGGTATAGATGATCAAAATTTCCTATCAAAAATTTTTCCGATCACAAAATTGAGAACCTGCTCTCAATCTTTTGCTGGCGGGAATTCGGCCAGCAAAAGTCCGATGGAGCATACACACGGTCGCATTTTCCGACCAAATGCTCTCATCTGTCTTTTGCTGGCAGAATTTCCGATCGTGTGTACGGGGTATTAGGGTGTCTCTAATCTGGATGAAAACGCAATGGAGACATCTTTGGACAGCAGCATTGTCAGTCTGGGGAGGAGGGGAGTGTTAGATGGTCTAGCAGATTTAGATGGACTTTAGATGCTTTTGAGGGCAGAGAAGAGATCTGGGGTCTAAAAGAGATCTCTCAGTAAAGAGTAGCTGTCACTGCCCATGCTATAACAACGAATGTTGCTCATTATTATTACTATTATTAGGGGTGCACCAATACCATTTTTTTCACAATGAGTACGAGTACCAATACTTTTTTTTAGTACTCACCAATACCAATTACTGATACCTACAGCAACTGTCTTGTTTACACTTCAGATTCAATTTTTTTTAATGTTGTGCTTTTTTCAATGTGAAACGTGTAATTATATGTTAAAGGTGACAAAATATAAATTTTTAATTAGCAAAGCAAACAAAAACTTTTTAATTATTCATAATTTATAAAATAGCAAAAAATAAATTAGCAGGGAAAAAATGATTTAATGGAGAAGGAGAATAAGGAGTTAATTAAGGCTGATTAGAGTAAATTCAGGGTTAATAAGAGGTTAAACAGAGGAACAGTTAATGAAAAACAAAAAACATTTTTTTTTCCTTGACAGGTTGCTTTAAACTGACTTCATTTGTAGATCGAAATTCATCCCTTTGATCTCTAGATGAACAAACAGAAAGATACAAAAAGAAAATGTTTCTTTTTATCTTTCGTTTTAGCGGCTGAGCAATGTTGTTCATAAACATTGTCCGGCTGCTTTTTTTTTGACAGCTCCAATTGCCAGGACTTCCTTTACACTTCAGCTGTCAACAGGGGAACCCCACTGACAGCTGAATGAGTCATCGGTTGTTAAGGACGTGGCGGCCCCTTAACAACTGACAATTGACGTCTTTTCTTTTTTCTTACATTTCAGCTGTCAGTGGGGAAATCCCGCTGACGGCTGAAAGAACCAAGCCTGAAAGTATCGGTTTCAGGTATCGGAGCATTTGCACGAGTACCGATACTTGTGCAAATGCTTAGTATTGACACCTATAACAGTATTGGTATCAGTGCAACCCTAATTATGCAGCATTTATATAGTGCCAACAGTTTTCGCAGCCCTTTACAATATAATGGAGGACAATACAATTACAATACAGAAGGAATAGGAGGGCCCTGCTCATGGAGCTTACAATCTAAAGGGAGGGGGTGGTGATACAAAAGGTAATAGCTGCGGGGGATAATCTGATGGAGGCGACTTGGGTACCATTTTTAGGTGGAGGTGGGGTAGGCTTCCCTGAATAAATACGTTTTCAAGGATTGCCTAAAGGTGGACAGGGTAGGGGCTGACCGGACATACTGGGGCAGGGAGTTCTAGAGGAGGGGAGAGGCTCTGGAAAAGTCCTGGAGGTGAGCGCAGGAGGAGATAACACGGGAGCTAATGAGCAGGAGGTCTTGGGACAATTGAGAGGGCAGTACAATTTGAGTGCTATCTTCAGATGAGGTTGGTAATGTAGCTGTGGCCGATGTTGTGGGTGGCCTTGAATGTTGTGGTTAGTATTTAGAATTTTATACAATGGGGTAGGGGAAGCCAGTGAACGGTTTGGCAGAGTGGACAGCAGTCATGGTTCAGTTAGTAAGGTGTATTAGTCTGTTAATCCCTTGTGATAGCAATAAAGTTGATCCAAAAAAAAAAAAACACACACCTGGCATACCCCTTGCACACTCCTATGGGAAGGAATTATGTCCCATTGTTGGTGTCAGGAATTGTCCCCTATTTTTGGTGTCTGTGTCAGGAATAATGCTGGATAGAGGCAAGCAAAGGGCCACATCTGGCCCCTGTGCCGCATTTTGGAGACCACTGCTCTAAATGTACGCCTGTAAATGCCTATGTGTGCATGACCTCATAGGCTAACATAGAGGTGCGTAATAACAAATAACAAATACGTTATAACGACCTGATCTGTTGCAGTGGATTTGTACAGAGCAGCCTGGATCCTCCTCTTTCTGGGTCCCTCTTCTTGTGCTCCTGGACCCTCCCTCCTTTTCAGTGCCCCCACAGCAAGTAGCTTGCTATGGGGACACCTGAGCTGAGTATCCATTCAGACACAGAGCCCCGACCCGGACCTGCCCCCTCTCTCTCCTAATTGGCTAACTGACTTTGATTGACAGCAGCAGCAGCCAATGGCCCCGCTGCTGTGTCTCAGCCAATGAGGAGGCAGGATCTCGGACGGCTGAGACACTCACGGACATCACATGACAGAGAGGGACCTCAGGTAAGTGTTGGGGGGGGCGAGGGGGGCTGCTGCACACAGAAGGCTTTTTATATTAATGCATAGAATGCATTAAAATAAAAAAAAAAAAAAACTTTACAATCCCTTTAATGGTATCGAAAGACAAAACATTTTGTTTTGTCGTTTTGGAAACAGTTGGGAAGGGCTAGAATGACTGTAAAGTTTTAATTGCTGTCTATGTCCCCAATGGGGAGAGCCAAATCCTCTATTTGTCCTGGTGACCACCAAACCCTAAAGGTACTATGCATTTTTTCCCCTATTGCTTTATGCTACAGAAAACTAATTTCACATCACAAGAGTAGGTGCCAAGACTGTGTACACAGAACATCACAGAGAACGCTATTGATTCCAGCTCATTTTGCTAAAGAGGTGCTCAATAATGGTTCCTGGGAGTGGGGATCGCTGCATTAAGATGTACTAAAGAAAAAATGGATTTAAAGGTGTGAAAAAAACATTTACACTCTTGTATTAACAGATCCGATTAAAATGTGACCAGGAAGTTCCACATTAGCAGTTGTCTGATTTTTATCAACTTAAAGAAAAATACCAACAATGTTTTTGTTCTTTTTAGATGTCGGCATTTTTAACCTCCCTGGCGGTATGAGTCTTTCTGGTTTTAGGTGCTGAAAGCGGTACAATTATTTGGCATGGAAATTTGGCGTTTTATATTGTAGACCTGCAATTCTTAGGAATAACTCACTTAAATCTGTCCAAACCAGAGTCTAGTAGGCATGATAAACACAAAATCATAAATTAAAATATAATAAATAACTATAAAAATTATTAAATAATTTAATCAAATAAAAAACACTGAAATTTGCTCAGTTGCAGAATTGTCGCTGTCATTAGATTTAGTGTTTGATGACAAATTTCCCCACAAATCGCTATCGCTCAATTCTGCAAGTGATTCTAATTTATTATCGCTGTTTTCAAGCTGGTCTAAAATCACTTTTGACATAAAGGGACACTTTTTTTCTCCAAATTCCAGGCAGAAAAAAACAGTATTTATAATATAAAACTACATGCAGGGCACTGGGCAGACCACTAGGGACAAAGGGGATGTGTCATTTTTTTTATACAGTGCTGTAATCTGTAAGATTACAGTACTGTATGTGTTTTGTGTGTTTTTACTTTTTTGAATTTGGCGCCCGTGCGTCGTAACATCGCAGGGAACGGAGCTCAGCAGCACTCGGCACTGTGTGAATCGAGCGGAGGAGCTCGCACACACAGTGGGGAGACATCGCAGGATCCAGGGGACAAGGTAAGTAATGCCGCGTACACACGGCCGGAATTTCCGATGGAAACAGTCCTATGGGAGCTTTTCCGACCGTGTGTATGCCCATCGGTCTTTTTCTGTCGGAATTTCCGACGGATTTTGGATTGAGAACCTGTTCTATCGGATTTTCCGATCGTGTGTATGCAATTCCGACACGCAAAATTCCCACGCATGCTCGGAAACAATTCGACGCATGCTCAGAAGCATTAAACTTCCCTTTTATAGTGCCGTCGAACGTGTTGTATGCTGCGGTGTTATTGACCGTCGGAATTTGGTGTGACCGTGTGTAGGCAAGACAGTTTGAGCGAAATTCCGTCGGAATTTCCGACAGGAAAACCATCAGAGCTTTTTCCGACGAGATTTCCGACCGTGTGTACGCGTTACCGCTTATGGTACTGAAGTTCCACCCCGAGCCAGACTCGGGATTACCGCCAGGGGGGTTAAAGCGGAACTGAACTCATAAAGTGAAAAGCTGCCATGGAACATCTACAACCCTAATTCCAAAAAAGTTGGGATGCTGTGTAAAAATCTAGATAGAAACATAATGCAATGATTTGCAAATTTTATTGCTAAAAGAAGAGCAGATGCTACAAGGCCCCTGTCCCAACTTTTTTGAGACATGTTGCTGCCATCAATTTGAAAATGACTTTATTTTTTTCTTAAAATTGTACATTTTCTCAGTTTACCTCGACGTAATGCAAATATGCGGGTTCAAGGGGTTGTACCATGGTGATGCCTGTAGCAGCAGGCATCACCCGGTACCGTTTTTTAGAGCTGACCGTCGGCTTTCTTGAAACAACAACTGATGAGGCAGCCACTCGATGGTTATCACGTTCAGTGGGAGGGGACATTGTCATCCCCTCCTGCCCCCTTCCGGGGCTTGCCCGGCTGGCCAGAGACCCGAACAATGCCAGAATCGGTTTTGATTGGGTTTCGGATCTAGTAAACGGGAAGCGATATCATGCTTTTAACACTTAAAGGCACCATATTTAAAAAAAAAAAACTACATATTCAAAATAGCCAAACTTGGTGTTTTGAATGCTTTAAAGTGCAAATGAGGAATTTTGGGCGCCCAGATTCCTCTATAAAGAGTACCTGTCACTGCCCATTACTGTCACAAGGGATGTGTACATTCCTTGTGACAGCAATAAAAAGTGATCAAGAATAAAAAATTTAAAAGGACAGTGTAAAAAAATATAATAAAATAAAATAAATAAGAAAAAAACATTTTAAAGCACCCCATCCCTCTGTGCTTGTGTGCAGAAGCGAACGCATATTTAAGTCGCGCCCGCAAATGTAAACAGTGTTCAAACCACACATGTGGGGTATCACCACGATTTGATAGAGCGGGAGCAATAATTCTAGTGCAAGACCTCCTCTGTAACTCTAAACAGGTAACCTGTAAAAAAATGTTAAATGTTGCCTATGGAGATTTTTAGGTAACGTATTTTGTTGCCATTCCACGAGTGTGCGCAATTTTAAAGCAAGACATGTTAGGTATCCATTTACTCGGCGTAACATCATCTTTCACATTATACCAAAATTGGGCTAACTTTACTGTTTTGTTTTTATTTATTCATGAAAGTGTATTTCTTCCAAATAAGTTGCCTTTGAAATCCCGCTGCGCAAATACAGTGTGACATATAACATTGCAATGATCACCATTTTATTCTCTAGGGTCTCTGCTAAAAAAAAAATTATATATATCTACTTAGAAAGGGGGCCATCCTGTCCACCCTCACCGGAGTCTTGCCTTTTCCATCGCAGGGACGGGCCCTGCTGGCCTTGAAACAGCGACACAGGGGGTGAGAGCAGTGAGAGCATTCATAACAAAAGAGGGGGGGAACAGTTCTCAGGAGATTTTTCCCTGATCGCGCTAGCAAAAATGGCGAATGGCTGGAGCCAGTTACTAAACGTCCGCGGAATCAAACTGTAGCGTTGTTTTTCCTCATCCTCCTTGGATTCTTCAGGTTTATCCTATCTAGGTTAAACTTCTCAAGAGGCAGCAATGTGAAAATCTCCACATAATCCCCCCGCCAAATCTTGTCCCGCACCTCAGGTTTGAGATGCGCACCCTCGAAAGGACCCTCGAAATAGACATAAACCTTGCATTTGGCTGCACGTACGTGCCATTACTTCAATGCGCATGTGCCGATGACGTCAGCACATGCAAATACAGGGATATCTCCTAAACCGTGCAGGTTTAGGAGATATCCAATGTAGCTACAGGTAAGCCTAATTATAGGCTTACATGTAGCAAAAAGTGGTTGTAAAGGGTTTACAAACACTTTAACGTTTATTCATTAATATGGAAGGGGTGAGAGGTTTCTGTTTGACATTTTTTTTGACACTTATTCGATCAACTGATTGCCAATCAGGGTGTTAATTGATAACCATCACCTTGTGTAATTATGTATGCATTTGTGTGTATATATACTGTAGACATCACCTTTTGAGCTATGCGTAAGCACCTGACTTTGGTTTGAAACATGTTAGCTTGTATCTGTAGTTCACCTTCGTATCCAGCGCCCCCCCCCCCCCCCCAGGCAGTCAAAAACTAACAAAAAAATAAAAAAGTTTTTTTTATTTATACATGTCCCTTTAAGAATTTTTTTTTTTTCAAAAGGGTCCTTATGTGCACTGTAACCCGGCGCCGGGCGCAGTGCAATATGGGAAACGCCATGTCAATGCAATCAGCAGATTGCAGACGAGGCGCCTCATTTGGCAAAAAAAAGCTGGCTTCCGGTGAGATGGACTGGCCGGGGGAATGCCAGTCAGGACATGAGCGACGCCTCCGACGTCACTCCAGGAAGTGACGTTTCCACTGGAGCCCAGATGAGCCAGCTGCTCAGTCCATGTCCATGCGGCTGCTCTGCACAGGTAAGCAGAAGCACAATGGCAATCCAGCGGCACCCCCCCCCGCTAATCAACATAAAGGCGGCACCCCCCAGCCAGCAACCAAACCCCCCCTGGCTTATCAACTGATACTAATGTATGTAATTGTATGCAATAAACAGAATGCAGTCTGCTCTCAATGTGCATCTATCTATCCATCTATACCTCTATCTATCTATCTGTCCTTCTCCCTGTATCTATCTGTCTTTCTTCCTCTATCTATCTATCTTTCTCTATCTATCTATCTATCTATCTATCTATCTATCTATCTATCTATCTATCTATCTATCTATCTTTCTCCATCTATCTTTCTCCATCTATCTATCTATCTTTCTCTATCTATCTATCTATCTATCTATCTATCTATCTATCTATCTATCTATCTATCTATCTATCTATCTATCTATCTTGCTATCTGTCTTTCTCCCTCTATATATCTATCTATGTGTATAATGTACAGCCTGGTATATGATGTGCAGAGCCCTGTGTATAATGTGCAGCCTGGTATATGATGTGAAGAGCCCTGTGTATAATGTGCAGCCTGGTATATGATGTGCAGAGCCCTTTGTATAATGTGCAGCCTGGTATATGATGTGCAGAGACCTGTGTATAATGTGCAGCCTGGTATATGATGTGGATTATATAAGGGGTGTGGCTTATGAGACATGGGAGGGGCCAAACATGGAGGGGCGGGGTCTTGCGCCCCTCCATCCTAAAACTTCATCAGCCGCCACTGTTCAAGAGCCAGTATACAGAAACTAGTAGTGGTAAAAAAAAAAAAAAAGCACTTGTGGGTTTAACTAATATTTTTTTTGTGCCAGACTCCTTTACCTGTTCTCATCCAGCGTATAGTTATATGATGGCCGCAAGGTGTCTCTCTTATCCTGGGCGGCCATCATATGACATCCTTGGCTTCACGGCTGCTAGGGGCGCACCACGTCACTCGGGAGCTGATGCGTGTTCCTGGTGGCCGCAATGTCCACCGGGCACCCACGATTGACGGTCACAGAGCAGGGACATGGATCTGGATGTGTAAACACACAGATCCATGTCCTGTCAGGGAAGAGGAGACAGATCGTGTGTTCCCAGTACAAAGGAACACCGATCGGTCACCTCCCCCAGTCAGTCCCCTCCCCCCACAGTTAGAATCACTCCCTAGGTAACACATTTAACCCCTTGATCGCCCCCTAGTGTTAACCCCTTCCCTGCCAGTGACATTTATACAGTAATCAGTGCATTTTTATAGCAATGATCGCTGTATAAATGTGAATGGTCCCAAAATAGTGTCCGATCTGTCCACCTCAATATCGCAGTCCTGACAAAAATCGCAGATCGCCACCATTACTAGTAAAAAAAAAATGCCTTAAATCTATCCCCTATTTTGTAGGTGCTATCATTTTTGCGCAAACCAATCAATATACGCTTTTTGAGATTTTTTTTAACCAAAAATATGTAGAAGAATACATATCGGCCTAAACTGAGGGAAAAATTTTTTTTTTTTTTTTTGGGGGGGATATTTATTATAGCAAAAAGCAAAAAATAATGTTTTTTTCAAAATTGTCAGTCTTTCTTTTGTTTATAGTGCAAAAAATAAAAACCGCAGAGGTGATCAAATACCACCAAAAGAAAGTTCTATTTGTTGGAAACAAATGATCAAAATGTCATATGGGTACAGTGTTGTATGACTGCGCAATTGTCATTCAAAGCGTGACAGCGCTGAAAGCTGAAAATTGGCCTGGGCAGGAAGGGGGTGAAAATGCACAGTATTGAAGTGGTTAATGGGGCGTGACATGTCCTATGCCTACATACATTTGCTAATAGGTGTCCCTCATTCCCATCTCAAAAAGTTGGGAAGTATGTGCGTGGGTGATCGCCGCCAACCGTCTCCCGTGAAAAAAAAATATTGAGCACCAGCCGTTACTGGTTTGAAGACCTGAAATATAAGGTATACGGCAAAAGGTGAGATAGTTTTACAATTCTGCTGCTATTTATAGCCCAGCGAAATATTTCAAAAGATTTAGAAAAAGCCAACAACACTTCAGCAATGACATCTACATAAGCCTCCGCGCCATCTCTGAGCCTCAGTCTTTGCCGCAGGAAGGTTACGTCCCGCTGCCTGGCTGTACTGATATAAACATGGTTTATAGAATGCCTTATCAACAAATATAGCATGCATTTCTAAAGCTCCACTTCTTGTTATTCTCATCATTCGACCACCGCCGCATCTGCTTGCCGCTCCTCTTTATTTCCCCATCCATATATCTGATCCAAGCAAGGAAATGAAAAGCAGAGGTAATATGCTACACTTGTCTTAATCTCCCCAACCATCCTGCACATCAGGAATTGCCTGGCCGTGCTAATAGCTCACTGAGGTTTGCAGTTCAACCTGAGTGGAGAGGTGACAGTACGAGGAATAAAGATTAACTGTTTGGTTTTCCCTGCACGCTGCTCTCTCCCGTCCCTCCTGCAGCGCAGACACAATCGATGCCAGGCGACAAGATATTGTGCATGGTCAATCTCCATTCTTCCCTTGTTTCATTCTTGACTTGTCACTCTACTTATTATTCATGTATTTAATCCTCCATTAATCCTACGGATAGCGATCTAGCTTGTAGCCCTAAATGTGTATATTGTGCAATATCGTCTCAGAGAAACCACTGAAAATAACGCTATACCAAGCTGACAATGCTCTTTTACTGTATGATTGCCATTAGAGATCCTGGTGGGTGTGTAGTGTGTCTTCTGTGGCCCTCCTAGAACAGGGGTCTCCAAACTAAAGGGCCGGTTTACTGGCATTTAGGCATTGAGGGGGGCGGACTGTGGCCGGTGAGAGTAGAAAAAGCCCGAGCGCCAATGAGAGTAAGCAATGCTGCATCATTGGTGTCAGCGGGAGGAATAGTGCCCCAGTGTTTGTCTCTTTGGGAGGAATAGTGCCCCATCATTGGTGTCAGCGGGAGGAATAGTGCCCCAGTGTTTGTCTCTTTGGGAGGAATAGTGCCCCATCATTGGTGTCACTGGGAGGAATAGTGCCCCAGTGTTGGGATCAGGGGAAACAATAGTGCCCCATAACTGGTATCAGGTGAAGGAATAGTGCCCCATCATTGGTGTAAGTGGGAGGAATAGTGCCCCATTGTTGGGATCAGGGGGAAGCAGTAGTGCCCCATAACTGGTTTTAGGGGAAGGAATAGTGCCCCATCATTGGTGTTAGTGGGAGGAATAGTGCCCTATTGTTGGGATCAGGGGAAGCAATAGTGCCCCATAACTGGTATCAGGTGAAGGAATAGTGCCCCATCATTGGTGTAACTGGGAGAAATGGTGCCCCATTTTTGGGATCAGGGGGAAGCAATAGTGCCCCATAACTGGTATCAGGGAAAGGAATAGCGCCCCATCATTGGTGTCAGTGGGAGGAATAGTGCCCCGTTGTTGGTGTCAGTGGGAGGAACATTGCCCCATCAATGGTGTCAGTGGGAAGAATGATGCTGCTTTATTAGTGTCAGTGTAAATAATAGTGCCCCACATTAGTGTCAGTGGGAAAAATAGTGCCCCATTGATGGGATCAGGGGAAGGAATAGTGCCTCATCATTGGTGTCAGTGGGGGGAATAGTACCCTATCATTGGTGTCAGTGGGGAAAATGTTGCCCCATCATTAATAGCGTCCGTTGTTGGTGTCAGTGGGAGGAATATTGCCCCATCAATGGTGTCAGAGGGAAGAATGATGCTTCTTCATTAGTGTCAGTGTAAATAATAGTGCCCCACATTAGTGTCAGTGGGAAAATTAGTGCCCCATTGATGGGATCAGGGGAAGGAATAGTGCCTCATCATTGGTGTCAGTGGGGGTAATAGTACCCTATCATTGGTGTCAGTGGGGAAAATGTTATCCCTTCATTAGTATTAGTGTGAAGAATAGTGCCCCATCATTAATGTCAGTGGGAGGAACAGTACCCCATTGTTGGTATCAGAGGGAGGAATAGTGCCCCATTGCTGGTGTCAGTGTGAGGAATAGTGCCCCATAATTGGTATCAGAGGAAGGAATAGTGCCCCAGTGTTGGTGTTAGTGGAAGGAATAGTGCCCCATTAATGGTGTCAGTGGGGAGAATTGTGCCCCTTCATTAGTGTCAGTGTGAAAAATAGTGCCCCGTCATTAGTGTCCATGGGAGGAATGGTGCCCCATTGTTGGTATCAGGGGGAGAAATAGTGCCCCATTGCTAGTGTCAGTGTAAGGAATAATGAATAGTGCCCTATAATTGGTATCAGGGGAAGGAATAGTGCCCCATTATTGGTGTCAGGGGGAAGAATAGTGCAGTTGGTGTCAGTGGGAGGAAGAGGCCCCATAAATAAATGGAGGCTTTCACCATGTCAGATATTGTAGTGAATTTGCCACATCCCTGTATATATAGAAAACGTGGTCTGCACTATATATACTTTCCTTTCTGGGAATATTTATTTGGGACCATATCCCTATTTGGTTTCCAGCGTTATACATTTGTTTCTAAATTGCCCTGTGTTGCCCTACGCTGTCTTTGTCTCTCTTCTTTTGCTTGTCTTCTTGTGCCCTTAAATCATATTAGCCTACCTATCTTATCTGACATAGAGAATGGTGTAATAGTTCTTTGAGCGCTAGATGGCGATAGATTAAGCAGAGCCTTTGAGGCACCATTGTATTATAGGGGGTGGATGGGAGATGCTCTCTAACCCAGCCCCTGGTGATTTAGGCCACAATGAGGGGTTTAGATCTTACTTGTCCCCCCCCCGCTGTTGTTGGAACAATCCCCATCAGTCTTAGGGTAAGTGTTCTCGGTATGTGCAACGCATGATCACGTCCCATCGATAGGGATGGGCGTGCCATCCTCCCCTCACCCCCACCCAATCACTGATTGATTGGTGGGTGATGTTTTTCATTACCAGTCCCAAATCGCCGATACATCGCGCATGCGCGATGAGTGTACGAGCGTCCAGCGCCATTTTAAAAGACATGGCCACTTTGTATCTCATGTTCTAATAAGATTTCATGCAATGTTCAGTTACTCTCCTAGCATGGGAGTTCTTAGATTATATAATGGGACCACTGATAGCAATACTTGGGGATGAAAATCAATTGATAGATGAGCTTACACCGCCATTTTTCTTTTTTCTTCTTTCTCTCTTTCTCTTCAATTTTCCCATACAGCTTTGTGTCTATGCCTATTTAAACTATCATTGAAAGGACCAGGTTGTTTGACCGTCCCCCGCTGGGCCAAAAGTACTCCAGGTGTGCAGGTTAAATAAAAACCTCCATACACGCCATCCACTGACAACACCATTTTCTGTTTCTGATTATGATGCCATTCACCTCGTGTAGGTAGGTTGTCTTCTCTCTTCCCTCTGGGCTCATCTCCCTCCTCGCCCCTCCCCCTCCTTCCTCTCTACCCTACCCCTTCCCTAGCCCTTCCCTAGCCCTTCCCTAGCCCTTCCCTAGCCCTTCCCTTGCCCTTCCCTAGCCCGTCCCTTGCCCTTCCCTTCCCTAGCCCTTCCCTAGCCCTTCCCTAGCCCTTCCCTAGCCCTTCCCTAGCCCTTGCCCTTCCCTTGCCTCTGTTGAATTTAGCTGCACTATACTCATTAAGCCTCTGCTGTTCCATCCAAAACTAAGAAAAAAAGTTTGATCATTAGTTATACTTTAAATCACTTGTGATCTGGGAGCTTCCTATTCTAGTATAATAATTGCTCAGAAGATTGTCTGGGAAGCTACAATGATGGAATCCTCTTGAGATGAAAAACATGTTTTCCTTCCTTCAATGTTATGTGGCTTGTTTATATGATCAAGTCTGTTTGCACAGAAAGCGCATGTCTTGGCACAATAAAATCCTAGTAAACATCACATACAAATTTCTATAAAGCACACTCATGTGCCAGTGGGAATTTGGCATGAACATGACTGCAAGGAATTCATGCGGTAAATATTGTCTTATTATTATTATTATTATTATTCAGGGCTATATACACTCACGGGCCACTTTATTAGGTACACCTAGCTAGTATCAGGTTGGACCCCCTTTTGTCTTCATTCTTCGTGGGATAGATTCAAGAAGGTGTTGGAAACATGACTAAGGTACCTCAGATGCAATCCTGACCTTTGAACACTAACTGCTAACCAATCCCCATCTTTTACCCCAACTTAAACTTACAAGAAAAACTATTGATACCAATGTTGGAGTAAAAATGTCCGTCTCGGTCCCTTTATTAAAACAATAACAAAAAACATAACAAAAAACCCTCCTTAAAACAGGAAACCAAAAATAATAAACAAACACCAGAAAATGAAGGTTGCCGATCCTTGGAGGCCCCAATTATCAATTATACATTTCATCTTTGCTTAAGTACTTACACGGTCCCTAGCCGCACCACACCGGCTCGGGGATGAACCACATTCAGCAGATACCACACTTTAACTTATCAGTTAATCCACCGTAACTGGCATTCCACCATGGACTCCATACCTTAGATGAGTCCCTAATATGATAAGCACACCGTTTGTTTAAAACTGCCTCCAAAGACCCCAACCGACACAGCGCAAAGTGTGAAACCTCACACCTTTGTGCCCTGCCAAAAAAGAAATGCCCTCTGCACCCCTTCTTGTAACCCCAGAGACCAAAGATCTGTGCCCACCGCGTTAAGGTGCATGGAGATACCACCATGTATCCACCTCCCGATGCCAAACCACAAAACCACCATTTTGCGATATGAATGTCCCAACCTCCTTATTAACTTTAACTCTTGCCCTGTTTAGTTTGCCCTCATGCGGCCTACGATATCATACCAAACCACCACTGTATGAGGAAAAGCCATACGCAGCCTGAGGACGTCAAATTTGACATCCCAAATAAGGTGTCGGCTGGACCTGACACCCAGATCGTTGCCACCAGCATGCAAAACTAGGATGTCCCAGCGTGAAACCTTATGTACTTCTGGGACTACCCTGCTCCATAACAGCCCCGGAATACCTATCCACCTGACACTCACCTCTGACCTAGTGAAGCCCAGCTGACGGCCGTTAGGCCTGACATCAGCCTTCTTGGCTCTCCAATGAAAGAAGGAGTGGCCCAAGATCCAAACGAAGCAAGCATGATCTGAAAAGAAATACATAAAATAACACATAACACGAAAAACCTTACACACAGAAACACAGACCACATCAAACAGAAATAAGACACCCCATGAACCTGGCTAAACTTACACCAGATGAGGGCGAACATAAAGTGTAAACCTATTCGACTCCCACCTGCCGATGTGTTTTACGACCGCAGTGTCCAATCCCCACCTGGCAGCCTCAGTGGCCTCCTTGATGCTGAAGGAATGCGAAGAATAACTGCATGGCCCTAGCCCTGCAGCCGATATACAGCGCCTAAGAACTGACACGAACTGGAACGTGGGCAACACAGAACCGAACAAATAAGAAAAGAACCAGTCCCCACAGGGCGAAGCTGTAGCGGAAACCTGGCAAATGGGCTAACCATGAACCTGCAGTAACGGAAAATGTGCCCCTTTTCCCGCCTGATCCGTCTTAGATCGGCAGATAAACAGGATAACGGATGAGTCGTCACAGCGGACGTCGGCCGCTGGCAAGCCCCCTAACCAACTCACCTAACCTGAAAGTCCCATAAAAAGCGAAGGCCATCCGGAACAAGAGAACACACAGTATGCACCTGTATGAACAAGGATTGTAAAATGTCAAAAGTAATTGGCCGGCCTCTGGGAACCCTTCCGATAACCTCTCAATGCCTGCTGCACCAAGAAATCCTTGGTGAAATCAGGGATGCCCCGCAACTTGAACAGAAATGCCAGCCAACTTGCGATTCATGGCAGAAATAGACACACCATTTGTAAAATCCAGACAAACTAAGTAAATAAAAGATGGCCTACCTCAGAACTGTCCATGCCCACCCCAGCCTGCTGAAGAAAATCCCCCCACTCCCGACAGACCTTGGTATATGAAGACCACATCGACCCACTCAAGGAATTTTGAATCAAACCAGAGGCGACTACAACGCAATCTGCCACAGCCAAAGAGGACAAGGGGTACCAAGCTGCTCCGTGCCCAGAGCCAACTCCCGAAACCTGGCCAACTGAAAGCGTGAGAGTGTCAGCCAAAGTATTCTTCGCCCCCGAAAGATGCACCACATACAAAAACACATTCAG